>VYXC01004500.1:0-104882 GCA_013397175.1 Platysteira castanea
AGCCCCAACACACTCTGAACTGGATATATACAAATTTGGGTTGAAATGAAAAGCCCCTTTAGAAAGCTCAGGTGCCAGTCAGAGAGATGGATCACATCCAATCAGGCAGCTGCCAGTTCGCTTCTCTGTGCAGACGGACACACGAACATCACATTTATACAGCACACCTTTTTTTTCATTGAAATGATATATTGGAAACTTTTCAAAGTTTCTCTTGTCTTACTAGAGAAAATAAAATTTTTTAAAGTTTCTCTTGCCTTATCCCTGTGTATCTGCCCCCGTAACGCTGAAAGTTCTCTAAGAGAAGTTTGGAAGAATGGTGTCACCCAGAGTAACTGCAGGGTCAGGTATCTGGCAACAGTGTGCAACTGGTGTGAGGAAAAGGGAACCTTATTTTCAAAGAGTATCATCATATCTTGCAGTATACCTGCAAGATTTTGGCCTGGGCAAGTGCATAATTCTGATAAAGATTAAAAGCAAATGTTTTCCATATAAAATTGGGTATTTTTTCCACAACCTGCTGAGTTTTCTATTGCCTGTGGTTTTAATCTCAAACCAAGACTGGAACTTCTAGCAGGCCTGTGTGCCATAGTTTATTGAGTGCTCTTTCCATGAGACATTTAGGTGATTTAGGAATGCCTTCTCCAACACCCAAAGAAATCTATTTCTTTGTTGCTACTGGGATTTGCACCCCAAGACCTAGAGAAAAAAATTTAGAATTATAATTTAGATAGATCACGATCGTGGAAGTTTTTGTAACCTTATTTAATGCAGTTCTCTCATGTCATTAGAATACAGAAAAAAAATTGTGTTTGATGAAACATTAAGAGGCCAGGAAAAATAATCATGTGGTCTGGAAGATTTAGATAATGGCAAAGTTTGCTGTAACATATTTGTAAATAAGAGATTTTTATTTGCTATTACATTGCTGCTGTCGCTGTAAGGCTCAAATAAATATAAAGTGTTCATCCAGCAGTATGACTAAAATGACAATTTGTTAAAATATGTTATGTTTCTTTTTTGTCACCTCATGACTGGTAATTGGGATATTTACTACACTGATGTGACTGTTGATTTGTACCACCTAAATCAACAAAATATAACATTTTAAAATTTTACAGTTACCTCAATGACAAAATCTGTAGAAGGAAAAAGCAAAAGGGCAGGATTGAATGAAAGCAAGGAAAATATCACAGGATACATGCATATACCCGGTTCTTTTTCTCAAGTCAGAATAGTCACAGTCTCTTTTAATAACTTTTGACTAGCTAACTTTTCCCGTGATTCAGTTAGCTGAATCTCAATAACTAAACAGAGAAAACTCAGAGGAATGCAACCTCACTGTGTTAAGAAAAGTCACCATGGCCAAATAAACACTTGACACAAGAGGAGCCACATGTGATGTCTCCCTTCCTTTCAGAGAAGATAGGAACTAATGGCAGGATTTTGCCATGATCTTGTCACACTATTTTTGAAGGAAAAAAAGAGATCTTTTAACATCTGAGTCAATTGAAAAATAAGCTCTATATTCTTAGTAATAAGCGTGCTTCAAATGGCTTCAACAGACTTCCTATGCCTCTTCATGCCAAAGACAATTTGAGATCCTCAGATGAGAAAATGAATGCTATCTACAGTTTGTCCAGAGAATTACTGTTATTGAGGAAACAATTTGTGTTTTGTAAATACATATTTATAGGAAAATTGATGTCTCTGGTAAATAATATATGATATGTTAATATAATTAATTTCCACCATTCATTTCTAAATTAGCTAAATATGTATTTAACAAACTTAGTTCTAAAAAGAGCTTAATCACCCATGGGCAAAAGGAAGATTAAAATTGAAACAACAGGATGCATTATGACTTGTTGTCAAAACAAACCAAAACAAAATCCAATTTATAATTTTCTTTGCTAAAGAACTGTCATTTTATGCCTGCACAGAAAGCATGAAAAAATCCTTGGGCTTATGAAACAACAAAAGCCAAGGATCTAAACTATAATTTTCAAGGAAAATAGAAAGAAGATATAAGGAAGAATATGTCTCCTGGATCAAACCATGAAGTATCTGGGAAAAGTGCAAAGTAGGGCCACCTGCCATCAGCTTTTTGTCACAGGCTATCTGAGCAACTGTCTGTGTAGAATTATTCAGTATAAAGAGAGAAATATTAATTACTATATTAATGTTTTATCACTGATTCAGTAAATTAACATGTAAAACAAAGCTTTGGTTGTTATACAGAAAGCAAGTCAAACTGTTTTCTCATAGATCAAGAAAGAAAATTTTTTCTTTTGTGGTTAGGAAAATCAGTTCAGTAGAAACAAGAGTAGATTTCAGTGGCAAGAGGAATCTCTTCTGGGAATATCATTTACATTGGTGGACTTGGCTAGAAGTCATACTAAGTCATCCTACAAAAAGTATACTCAAATGTGATTTTAGGATGGAGTGGCTCAGAATGCAAAATTTATTAAATAAGCAAAATTAAGACTAGGAAAGAAGAACATCTGTAATATTAAAACATTTACATTTTATTGTAGCATCAAATATTACCTCCTGAGTTGCAGAAAATATGCCTGTCTTTAATCACTAACATGCTTTGGATTACTTATTGCCCTATTTACTAATTACTACATTTACTTTGCATAACACAAATGCATGTCGTGACATGACAGAGCCATGCATCTCAGTGAAGAGTTGAAAGTGAGAAACAGCAAGCCACTTAATACTATTTCTCAAAAGAACAAAGGAGTGGGATTTCTAAAGGCATGTGGATGGAGAAGAGGCAGATGGATGGTAGCTGTAAAACAGCTCTGGATGAATACTACACTGTTTCACCCTTCCAAGAATTGTTGTTAGGCAAGAGAGGTCTAAGATCAGTGAATGACGAGTAAGATGGACAACAAAAAAAGAAGAGAACTCAGACAGGGAGACTTAAAATAATAACAACAATAACTAATAATAACAAAAAATACAATTTTTGGAGAAAAGAATGAAAAACTCTTCATCGGGAAAAAAATTCTGCATCACCTAAAAGTGTTTTAGAATTAATATTTTTTAATTCTTTTCTACTGTCCTTTCATCGAGTTATAATAAGTCTGCAATGCCTTCAGACAACCTCTCCTAAAAAGCTGCTATCAATACTGTAAGCCAACAGCCCATGTGTTGGCCAAAATAGAAGCTACCCCATAGTATCTTCCAGCATTCGGTAAACCCAGTTTAACTTAGCATTCATTCCTGCTTATGCAAAACACATTATGTGGTAAACTCACATATAAACCAGATCTGAGTGCTATTTACTCTTGTTGCCCAATTAATAATCCTAATAAATTAGTATTCCTGTATGTAGAGGCTAGCCATGTTAACCTATACATTAGCATTCGGGATCCCATTCCCCTCAGGATAAAATACGGTGTGTGGAGATGGCATCCAAAAGTTGTGTGTGTGGTTTCAGCTCCGGGTTGGGTATGCTGGCCGCGCTCCACCAGGACACAGTTAGATTGTCCAGGTGAAACAGATACTGCTACGGAGTAAAACACCTCTCACATTTAAAGCTGCTCTCTGGACTTCAGTAAAGCTGAAGCAGCACTTAATCTTGTGCTGCCACTCTCCAATGTGGGCTGCATTTTTGACCTAAGTTGCTGGTCAAACTTCAGACATGGTCAGAGGGAAGTCACTGAGCAAATGATAAATTCAAAGATTAACCTTGTTAATGTCCTGTTTCCTACCAACCTGGATGAATGTTTGGGGGATGATCTTTGAGGTCTTTTCCAACCTTAATGACTCTCTGATTCTATTCCATGATTCTATAAAGTGTATGCATACTCCCAGGTTTAAAGAGAGTCAAGTTTCAGATTGTCTCCTGCTGTTCAGGATTTGTGACCACCTCCGTTCTTGACAAAGATTTGGTAAAGCCACTGGAAGATTTGCGACCATGCCACGTCAAGTGATTTTTTACATTCCTATGATGTAATTTTACATTCCCTATGATTTACAGAAAAGAAAAACACTTTACACTCTTTCTCCAAATCCTTCCATCAAAGTCTTCCTACACATCTTCCTGATGCCTAAGAAACACACAGTACCTGCTGGGTGTGCGGGTTGGCATGCACCAGCCCCGCCTGGCCATAGTGCTAACACACAAACACCATTTCCCATTCCCATGATTCAAGTGCTCTGGTACCCACCATGTCTCCCGCTCCACATTAAGCACAGCAGCAGGCCTCAAGTGTGCTGGCAGTAATCACTGCTCTTTGTGGTGACTGAAGTGCCCTCTGCCATCCCAGTGCTGCCCCAGCTGCACTGGGTGCAGAACGTGCACTGGGCTGCAAAAGGGAATTGGTTGTACTCTGGGCATTTCAGAGATGCCTTGGCTCATAGATATCTATCCCACAGTAGATAAGCATGCTATGAAGAGACTGGGAAATGTATGTGTTCTCAACAGCCTACCCAGTTAAACTGGGCTGAATTATGCCCGTCACATCTTTGTACTCTTTATACAGTCCCAAGGGAAATTGAGATCCTGGTTTTCAGCTGAATCTCCTCAGATTGAGAGAAGTAATAAAAAACACATAATAAAGCTGCAATTTATAGTCTTTGGTTTTAAATTATAAATTCCTTAAAGGGAAGATTGCACATTCTATGGTTCATGGCACACTGGACTAACTTGTTTAATCCTCGAGGGTGTTGGGGTGAAGTGGTATTTTTTTTAATCTCAGTTTAAAGCTCAAGATCAATCTCTCAAAGGTTTTTCCTTATTTTAGGTTTGTTGAAATGTCTGTCAAATTTTTCGGATTTTTTCTGCAAGCAAAGATTAAGAGAAAAAAAAAAATATCACCTTCACAAAATGAAAAGCTTTCAATATTTTCTTTGCATCTCAAATCCACCCCTACCTTGCTTCAGACCAAATAAAAGAAACTCCATTTTTCAGTTGCACCATATTGCCAGAAGTAACTAGTTCTGCAAACATTTTTGTAGTTGACCAAAGAAATACATGTTGATGAAATGCATTCCTAAGAGATTTCCTCAATATCACAAGAGCGTCTGTAGCAGAGTTGAAACAGAAGTGTAAAGTGCTGTTTGCAATTCCCACTTGCACTTTTATCAAAAAAAGGAAAAAAAAAACCCAAACCACCAATCTCTCATTCCCCTGGATATGAATCATTTGCTTGGTATTTTTGAAGCTTTTCTTATTTCAGCTGTTCTGGAGACCGAATGTCTTTTTATTGAATGAACTTTGCAGATTCAGGTCAGGGTTTTTTTTCCAAAGTACTGTTTTCTGTTCTCTCAAGTGATACATTCAGACAAGATACAGCCCCTGAAAGCCCTTTTGCAATGTGATTGAAATATTTTTAGTCATTAAAATATTTTGCCTTATGAGTGAAGGAAATGTCTGGTATAGTTTTGTGTTATATTTATATATTTTACTTGATTTTAGTGCTTGGGGTATACAACATTTTCTGCTTTATTTCTTAACTTTTCCAAGAAGTAATAAAATATATGCTTCAGCTTACTCCATTACATCCTGAGAGAAAAATGTCCAGGTACTAATGACCAACGCAGTTATTCAGACTACCTGTGGTATAAAATATTAAAATGACAGAATCTGGTTCCTTACAATTAATTTGTGCCCATCTTCTGATTGAACTAAAAGAATCTGCTCTTATAAGAGAGATAGCATGACCAGGAAATCTTCATGGATAAAGATTTTTACATGCTTTCTAAAAGTATTATAATTTCTTCCTATAGGCTTAGCGGCAATCGGGGTACCTTAGGAGTTGGTTTGGTTTTGATTTGTTTTGATTAGTCTGTCATCACTAGTGGAAAGTAGAAAGTTAGAAACAGTTGTCAGGGTGTTACAATCACATTTGTCTTTCCTCCCTTTCATTAAGTGTTAATAAATGTGAATGTGGCTTATCCTTATGGTTAAAGATAGCAAAGATTGGACACCTCCCCAGTTGCAGCCAAGGGAGGAAGAATGAGCAGGGACTGGCCCACTTACTTCAGTAGAAGATCACAAGAAATGTGAACTCTGGAGGTGCCAGCAGGGCAGGAAGGTGGAAGGTGCAATATTGGATACCCGGCAGAGATAAAAACATTGATGTCCTGATGGGAACTTTATACTGAGGAACATAATGGGAAAAGACTGTATGTACTTTGTTGTTGAGGAATTGTAATTGTATCTCTTGAGGAGAATTAAGCAACTGTTTTTGTTTAAATACAAGCAAAATAAAATAAAATAAAATAAAATAAAATAAAATAAAATAAAATAAAATAAAATAAATAAAATAAAATAAAATAAAATAAAATAAAATAAAATAATGATACATTGGAAAGAATCCTATGACTATTAACAATTCTACATGGAGCCTGCAAAGATGTGTTATGAGCCAACTCCTTAAATAAACTTGTGCCAGTATGAGTTCTGAGAGAGGTTGTATGGGGCATGTTAACCCAACCTCTAGCCTATCTCCCAGCCCAGCTCTGCTGCCTTAAAACGTCCCCTGAGATTGGGTCTATGAGTGCTCACATTCAAGGATTGCCACAAGACAATGTTGAGATCCATTCGGATCTCATCACCAAGGGGACTTCACTTCCTTGTAAGGAATTTTTTCTGTCCCTGGCATCCCTTCTTCCAGCCAGTTTAACCCTTTCTGCAGGTGGGCTGTCTTACCACCTATGTCAGATCATTCCTCAGTCAAAAGTTACCACCACTGAGCACCTACAATTTTTAATTCCCCTTCACCATGTAAATGCAACTATCAGAGTTCCAGGCCACTGACTGAGGGAAATAAAGCTGTTTATACTTTCTCGGGTATTGAACACAAATTCTGGATGAGCTTCTACCCTAGTAGTGCAGAGACACACAACCGCAGAAGAATCCTGCATCCCTGTGGTCTCTGTCTCCACTGCTTTCTGCATGAGAATGGGTGCAATACTCTGAAAACAAGAGTGGCACCATGGCTGGCAAAGGGAGAAGGAAGAAGCATCCACTTCTCCAGGGAGCTCAGGGAGTGAAGGCCATGCTCTCTTCAGACAGACATGTATGGCCCATTCACACCACTGTACAGATGGGCACACCAGGTGAAATGCTCCTCTGATTCTCAATGGCAGTAGTTACAAGAGCAGCTCAGTAGCCTTGCTTAGTCTCAAATAGAGCACCAAATGCCCCATTCAGACTCCAAGAAAAGAGAATTTTTGAGCAGAGACTTGAGACAGACTTCTCTCTCAAAAAAAAAGGGCTATAATTTTGGTAGAAACTTTTTTCCCCTCATAAATTTGAGCATGGGTTCATTCACAAATATGTCCACTCCAGAAAGAATTCCTACCTGCAACTCACCCCTGAACTACTTCCTATAATCAATCTAATGGAAAGCAAAGAAGGTGGATGGGTATGCTCAGCTGGCTTCCCTGTCAGACTGAAATGATGGCAGACACAGCTTGGGTTTGATCCCAGGTGCTGAGCAGGTGGATCACAAGTAAATTACCACATTCATTTCCTTCACAGCTCTTATAGCTCAGTACTACTCTGTCTAAAGAGAAAATATCCCACATTTTCAAGATGCTGTTCTAAAGATGATACCCGTAATAGAAACCCTGTAGTCATGAGGAAAACTACTCAGCACCAATAGTTATATGGAACGGTACAAATCTCATAAACTAGGGATTCAACCACGATATCCAGTGCCTTCCAGTATGACCTGGACTTGCACTATACTCTTCAGGTATGGGAATAAGAGGCTTAATTGTCAAACTTGCTGACCACCTACTAAGAAGTGCTGAGTATTTGGTACTTACTGACTCCTACAGGAATATATGCTAACATAGCAATCCATAGAATAGATTTCTGATGATGCCAAATAATTTAAAATAAGATAGTTTCTGTATCATACAGAACTTTGAGATATGTCTTGAGTTCTGTCTCATTTTGCACTAAAAAAAATGAAATAATTGTGCAAAATTGATTTTTTGGGTGTATATGACAAGGGTAGATGGAATAAAAATGTTGTTAAAAGCAATGAACACATTTAATTAACTTCACCATGTCTACACATTTGACTTAAGATCTCTCAGTCAAAATTTTTGTCAAAATACATAATCCCTTCTCTTTAAATTTAGCTTCATGTTTCATAACTCCTGCATTATTGTTTTCTTAGCCATTCTTAAAATAAGATTCTTGAATTCGCTATTGGTTTTTTTGTTGTCTTCTTTTAAAGAGTTTCTTTTTGTATATTTGTCTTGTGTGTGTTGCAACAACTGTCTCTGGATGTCTCACTTCCTTTCTTCCTCTCTTGTCAATGACTGTCCTTTAATGCTCATGTTCTGAACTAGATTTTTATAATTATGAAATAGTGTTCCTGGATGGAAAGCAGTGAGCTCTGTAGATTGATAAGTTAGCCAAGCCATTGAAACTTAGCTCGCTTGAAACAGTAAGAAAACTTGCATTGGGTTTACCTTTGATTGATTAATAAGGGAAGGTTCAAACAGGTTTTAATATAACCCTAATAAAACTCTTACAGGTGAAGAAATGGCTTCGACTAACTTTCTGAAATATTTGTTGCTTCTTTTTCCTGTGGAGACAAGCCAGGGTCGCCACTTATCCTAAATAAATTCTAAATGCTTTACCTTTGACATCTGAATTCTACTTTCAAGTGAGTGTGGATCTTTTTTTTAGATTTTGTTTTACTTTTTCTTTAATTTCAGGGGAGAAAAGCCAGAAATTTTCAGCTGACTGCATTTGTTATATCAACAAACATTAAAACACTGGGGCTTCTTTACTGCAACCTGTTAATCAGTCTTTAAAGACAAAATGGAACTGTGGCAGAATTAATTCTAGTTTTGTGCTATATTGCACAGCAACTATAAACGGAACTGTGTTAATGTTTATTGTCTGTTTTGTGGTGTGTTTAAGTGCTTGTTAACATTAGACAACGTGTCACATGTGGGCCAGAGTTGCTGATTTAGGCAAATATAAAAGTGTAGGTTGTCGGAGGGCTGCTTTTGATATTTTCACTGCTTCCTTCACCTTAGTAAAAATATCTTGCCCCACAGGCTGAAATCTTCGTGTAGCTGGCACACAGCCCTTTTTGTGAACTGAGAAAAATGGGAACTGCAGGAATGTTTCACCAGCAGACAATGACCAGGGCTCCCAGGGGCTGAGTATTGGAATGGCGTTCAAACCAGAAAACCACCAGCTGTGACTTAGTAATGTCAAACTCGAGGAGCTCCTTACTGCATCCTCTGCAGCTAAAGGGGCTCTGGTATGACTCTGCTGCCTTGTTGCTGCCACTGCTGGTGGGGGTGACAGCCACATGAGCCATGACTGAGTAAAAGATGGTTACCACTTAAAGTCATTGTGGGAGGTTTTGTAAAGGAGTGAGGTGGTTTTCTGCATTTCAGAGAGAATTCTAATATTATTGAAAAGTTCGCAGTTTTCCTTCTAGTTATCTGACAAGTAAAGGCTGCAGGGAAAACAAGACAAAAACTAAACTATGCTTTTTTATGATATTTCATTAAAAATATGATTTTAGATTAAAAGAGTTTTTTTGTTCTTTGCTATAATACTTTTATTAAAGAAAAGTGGAAAGAGAAGAAGGGAGGAGTCAGGCAAAAAAGGAAAGAAGTGAAGCTGTATTTATGTGCATAAAGATGTGGAGCTTTCAGGTCAGTAACAGGCTTTTTCACATTCCTTCAAGAAGTTGCAACTTTGAAAATAGATATTCAGTGGAGAAAATAAACAAGCATTCATTATTGTGCTAAGAAGTCTGGTGTACTTCTATATTAACCCTTTTCTCAAAGCTCTCTGTGATCTACAATAACAGAATAAATATAACATTTAACTTAGATATGCAGGCCCACTTCCCAAATTAGAAGAAAGACTATAGGCAGATGGCTATTTTATATGGCTTTTAATTTCAAAATTATTTTTCTGAGTTGTTCACTGGGGGCTTGATGACTAGAGAGGCCAATTCCCCTTAACTTACTTTCTGTTTACATCAGCTGTGGGTTCATCTGATGAAAAAGAGGAACAGTTCACAAATTCTTCTCTATAAAAGAAAAGGTGATAAACTCATAATAGCTTTCACTCAGAAAGAGTACTTTTTCTGTGTTTTTCATAGCTTTTAAATGCAGTTCACAATCCTTATTTCATCACTACTTGTTTCTCATAAGACTATACCCCTCAGACACCACAATTCAAGTAGAAGTAGGTCTGTGGCAGGAAAGGGAAGAAGAAAGTAAGACAAAGGAAGGAAGTACACCTAGCACTTACAAGATTTACCAATAAAATGTTATCAGATAAGTAATTCCAGATCTTGTGGGTCTGAGTATTAACTGGTATGGTATAATTTTGTTTAGTTTCTTAGTTCACTTTACCTAATTGTGTTCTCCAATAAGACAAAAACCCTTCCCAGATAACAAGACAAAACACACTGTTATAAAATGGAAAAAGTTAAAATTAATTATAAGAAAAGAAGAAGTGTCTGGTTTTCAGAAAAAAAAGAAAAAACTTTGCATCTTTGTGGGCAATACAACAGATGCAAAGGCAAAATTTCTACACAGCCAAGTTCAGGCAACACTTTTAACACTGTATTTATATCAGCAGGTTCCAAGAGCCATTGTATTCCTAGCTAATAGAAGAAAGTGGAAGATAAGAAAAAAGGAAATGGTCCACATCCTGCAGGATGCCTTGTTTCTTGCCCTTAATATCATGTTGAACGGAATATGAGGATGACTTCTTTGGCACAGCTCATCAACAGTTGAATACAATAATTTTGCCTCCAAAAAGAGTGTACCCTTTGTTATCCAATCTTTCATAGCTAGGCTTGCTATCTGTGAGTTAGGTCATTCATCCAAGTTACCATTTCTTTTTGTAGGCGCTGGTTTACAGAAAATGAGAACAGAGTGAGAAATTTTGGAAAATTGCTTAGTGAGAAATTTTTGTAAACCTTAATATTGTTTTTCCTGGAAGACAGAGGTTGGAAGTGTGAGTTTATTCTGAATACCTAATTTTAAATTCTAGTGTAACTTGCATGTTATGAGGTCAATATATTACTGTATGAATGGATTTTTACTCCACCGAAGCAACCCAACACAACTGTAAAACCATCTTGGAGTATACCAGAGATTGCTTCAGCCCCCCTTTCTTTCCACCTGTGTGACTGTGACCTTCCAGTACCTAGAGGAGGCTACGAGAAAGCTGGAGAGAGAATTTTTATGAGGGCATGTAGTGACAGGACAAGAGGGAAGGGCTTCAAACTGAAAGACAGTAGGTTTAAATTAGATATCAGGAAGAGATTACCTTGAGGGTTGTGAGGCACGGGAAAAGGTTTCCCAGAGAATCAGTTTATGCCACATCCCTGCAAGTGTTCAAGGCCAGGTTGGATGAGCAACCTGATCTAGTGGAAGGTGTCCCTGCTCATGGCAGGAGGGTTGGAACTGGATGATCTTTAAAGGCCCTTCCAACACAAGCCTTTCTATGACTCTATGATGATCAGATGCTGAGAGTGCCATTCAGCATACTGAATGAAGCTGTCTGAACTGCAGTTCTCTGTATAATATCGGGTCCCTGAGGCCCCTTTGCAGCTCTCAGACTCAGTCAGCAGTGTCAAGAGCAGACTGGAAATGCCTTACAAAACGTTGTGTTCTGGGTGGCATCATTCTTGATATTGCAAAACCAAACCTGGATGCTCTTCCATTGCTTTTCAACCCTTTGTTTAGACTGAAAGTGAGGTAAACAAAATTACTTTTTATGGCCAGATTCAGCTCTGAAGAGAACATCTTAAAAACTCTTTCTTTTAACAGCTTTAGGACTCCTTTGAACTTTTATGACTTATAATATATTTTGGTTGCCACTAACATTGCCACAGGAGAGGTGGGTATATTGTGTACTGCTGTCTCTTAAATCTTTCAGCTCTTGACCATAACAAAATGCCTCAGGGCCAGTGTCAGGGCAGGAAACACAGAACTATGCAAAATCCACACCCCAGCTTCACACAGACGTTTTGCTGGAATAATTCATGTCTCAGTTCCACCACTAGAGTAACAGAAAGAGTTGTATCATCTACCTTATAAAAGCAGTGCAGTGTCAAATTTTCTACCTTATTTTTTTTTCCTATGGGAAAAGTGATAAACAGAGTCTGCTTAGCTTTGTGCACCTCATGATACTCTGCTTGTAGTGGTACTAAATATATTCTCTGGTGATATTTTAAGAGCTACTTAGTTTTGCTCTTTTTTATTAATTTTACTTATTTTACAGTAGATTTTTTTTATCTGAGACAGCACCTCTATTTAAATGTCATACCCCTAGTAATTGCTTGTATTTCATGTTACCTTGAGGATAAAAAAAAACCCTTTCTCTTAAGCAATGCATAATTATGTATTACTCACAATGATTGATGGTTTGTTGAGTGCAGTATCATGAAATAGTACTCTGAATATTACAACATAGCAAGTCCCACCAAATCTCAAGGTTTCAGGAGCTGTCACACAGATCAGTCATTTTGTATTATAATCATAAAGGCATCCCAAAATGATTTAAGCAATGGTAAAAGAAAACACATTCTTCACTTGCGGAGTAGAGGCAACCTGATCACTCTAATTGTGGGAAAAGCAATAAGATATCACAAGGGAAAATAATCTGGAGACAGTTCGAATTTCTTCTACTCATTTGCTGGGTATTTTTAACGTTATTTGATATGACCTCTAAGTCAGAGCAGTTCTATTAAATGAAGTAAAACTGTGCATGCATCAAACCTTTAGGAAGATAACCTTTTTCAGAACTTCTTCAAAGAGGAGTACTTTGAGCACACAGCAGCTAAAGATATACGGCTGTACCTTTTCACCTCAGGAGTGTGCCCACAAGGAACAGGGTGTCACAGCGAGCCAACAGTAAACCTTACCTCTGATCAGGTTAGATGACTGATGTCCCTCCTTTCTGATAAGTGCAAAGATCTTCCCAAACTGTCTAGCTTTGGAATAGAAATAGTTTATTGTGGTGAAGAACTCCCCTGACCCTGTTCCTTCTTCTCCCTCCCCACACCCCACTCTGCTCCATATTCACATATTCATGACGATACACTGCAGAAGGGAAAAAAAAGATGTTCTGGACAATAGTATTCCCAGACAGTGCTGAAGGGTTGGAAAAGATCTTCTGAGATGCCAAGATGAGAGTAATTTGAAGATCTTAGAGGCTTAGCTCACAGATACCAGATGGGAATTATTTATATTACTCCTGTGTGAAAACAATCAGAGAGTGATAGGAATCTTATAATTTGATCAAAATGACAGAAATTACTAGGTAACACTTCATAAAACTATGTAACCAAAGACATGCAAAATGGACACTTGCACTACTTTGCACTACCCAGTCTGCGACTGCGACATTGCTGCGACTCCCAGGCAGTGACACTCCCAAGGCCAGAGACTTTTGCTGCTGGGATTGCAGCCCCTTCACAGCCGGTGGCTCCAGTGATTGACAGGTGCCCTCCTTGACTCCCTATACACACCACACTCACACAGCCAGACCAGGTTCCCATACTAGATCCACCCCAGGTTTCCCATAGCAGAGTCTCAGATGTCCAGTTCCATAAAGCAATTTATTCATGGCACATTAACTCAGTGCCATGAAACAGCCCCAGCTGGCTGGGCTTTTATACCCTCACAGTGTGCCCACAGGAAATCCTCTCTGTTCCCGTGGAGTCCTCCACTCCTGCCGAGTCTCCCAGTGTCCATCTATCTGGCTGCCACCACCTGCCTTCGTGCCCTTTGCTAACAAAAGTGATTGCAGTTCACAGCTGCTTGTCTAGGGCTCCCACCCAGAGCTCAACCTGCATCTCAGTTTTCATCTTGCAAGCCAAGCTACCAGCACCAGATGTATTCCTCAACACCTTGCACAGATAATAGTGTTTAGCAGGCGTGCTTGTGTATGCAACTTAAAACAAACTAGAACAGTTCACCAAAACTGTTTTCTCTGATTTGCATGCAGAACAGCTATTCTGTTTAATGAGACTCACTCACACAGAACTGTAGGAAATGAAAAACTAAATCAGCCCCCTTGACAAGCCTAGAGAATTAAAGCTCGAACCTGTTAATATAAAGACAATACTATCATACATTTTATATTAATATTTTATAGACAAAAATATAGCAACTGGAAACCAGGGCTAGATAAAGCATACCAACCAATGAAAATGCTTTTGACTTTTCTGAACAGGAAATTTCAGTTTTGAATATATAGCTGTTTCTTCCCCATTAGAACATGGCCGTTTTGATGGCTCTAGCACAAGATGGAAAAGAAATTCAGCCATGTTTTTGGCAATGACACAGTTTCCCACACAAATAAAGTGTTTCAGCCATGGTACAAAGCCTTAGAGCTGACCTGCTGCAAAAGGGGAGGATCTTCAAGACATTTATGCTTTCAAATATTTGAAAGATTTGGAAGGGAGAAAACCATTATATTAGTCAATTCCATTCCTAAATTTCTTACTTTTATGACTATTACATAATAAGTGATTAAAACCCTTTTTTTTTCATGTGCAATTGTATAGCCCATCATCAGCTGACATAAGCAAGCAGTGGACTATAGTCTCTATCTCTTACAGTCTCCAAGAGCTTTAACTAATGGAAAGGATGCCAGTATGACAGGGATGCTTATTCTCTAAAGAGCTGGAGAGAGGAATCCTTTGCATTGGAAATTTTTGCTGATTTGAGGGCTCAGTTGTCTCCTTCTTTATTCACTCGCACTATGCAAGAGATTGGGCAAGAAGCTCTGAAGAACGAAGCATGCAGAAGTGCCTTGAGTTATTTTGTCCAACATCTTTTTCCAGTAGAAAGAATCTTACGCTATTGTGGCCCCTTTGATTTGTCAGAGGACCTTAAATTAAAACAGACACAGTGATTCTAAGGGAGCAGAGTGTTTCTTGCCACTACACAGTGATGGTTTCATATGTTTTGCTTCGTGCAAATTTGCTTGTTTCCATTGTCATTGACACAAATAATACCACCTTTAAGACAGGAAGCAAATCATTGCCACAAGTGTGAGCTGTGTTGCAGCACTGCCCTGCCTTGCAGTGTTATGCACTTTGCTGTGCATTTGTCCTAGGTTACAGTGTAAGATGTACCCAAAAGATTGTATTCTATTTACCATCTTCATAAGCTGTTAAAACCGGTGGGACAGTGTCCCCCACCTCCTTGATGACTCACCCCTGATAAACTCATGGGGTTATCTCTTGTTAATGGGCCAGCTGTTAACTCCAGGTGGGGCAGAGTTCTTCATCTCTCCCATGACCCATCCTCCCTCCAGGGAGATATCTTCTGTTAATGGGCCATCACCGTATGACTGATAAGATTACATCCCATTGTGAGATGCTCCGCCCAGAGGGAGGAGCCAGGCGTTCCATCCTGGATATAAGCTGAAATTTCGAACATCAGAGGGAGGCTTTCCCACTGGATTCCCAGAGGAAGACCAGACCCTTCTCCACTGCCACTAGACCTTCAGAGGAGACTAGACCTTTTCTACAGAGTCACTGCCTCAACAGAGCCATCACTCCAGGAGGACTGCAGCCACCATTTGATTGGACTGCTGCCAACCCCCTGACTGTCAGGGGGTCAGTTTGTACTCTGACTCTGTCAGTGGGTTGTTTTTTTGTACTATTAAATTTATTTTATTTTTCCTATTAAATTGTATGTCTGACTTGAAGTCTCTCACTAGTTTGCTTTCAAACTAGCACAGCATTTCACTCCCGTGGTTCCTCTGATGATGTTACTGCACACAGACGTAGTGGAGCAGCCGGGAGTAGTTGCACACTACAGACATCGTGGCACTAAAACACACTCACCTCTCTGCCACACTGTTGGTAGACACACTGGAGAAAAGATCTGACACATTATCTACTTCTAGTCCTGGGGCTGCTGTACTGTGTCTTGGGGCTGCTGAGGGTGGCCAGCAGCAGAGGTGGGTCAATGCATGATGGGGTCATTTTGAAATCACTACAGAAAAATAGAGAGGCAAAACATCAATTGCAGTGTTCCTATTCAGTTAGTAATGAACAACACCTGCTGGGGATATAATGCATGTGCTCATTTGCACAAGTGTATTTTCTACCAAGCACTTTCATGTACACTACTTCTTGAATGAAATATTTTTTCTGCCTTATGAAGGCAAACTAATTGTTGCTATGGTAATAAGTACTAGAGGATGAAGTTATTAGAATTTAGATTAGTGTGCTGGTTTTGGCTGGGGTAGAGTTCATTTTCTTCACAGTAGCATGGGGCTGTGTTTTGGATTTGTGCTGGAAACAGTGTTCATAATTCAGGCATTTTTTCTTTACTGCTGAGCAGTACTTGCACAGAGCTGAGACCTTTTCTGCTTCTCATCTTACCCAGCCAGTGAGGAACCTGGGGAGGCACAGGCAATGGAGAGGGGACACAGCTGAGACAGCTGACCCCAAATGACTAAAGGGACATTCCAGACTATATGACATCATGCTCAGCATATAAAGAGGGGAATAAGAAGGAAGAGGGGGACAAATCTGGAGTGAAGGCATTTGTATTCCAAAGTCATTGTTACACATGATGGACCTGCTGTCCTGGGGATGGCTGAACCCCTGTCTGTGCATGGGAAGTTGTGAAGGAATTCCTTGCCTTTCCTTGCTTTCATGTGCAGCTATTGCTTTCCCCATTAAACTGTCTTTATCTCAACACTGTCTTTATCTTTTCCTCTTCTGATCTGTCCCCATACCACTGTGAGAGGCTTGTGGGGCTTAGTTGCTGACTGGGGTTAAACCACAACCATCAGTCTAAGTTTTTTAAATTTAAGTCAGATTTTTTAGCCATGGTGTGGGAAAGAAGAAAGATTTTTGTGTACTGCAAAAATCCCCAGAGAGGCTGAATCCATCAAAAACTTTTCACATTTTGTGTCACAGTATCACAATCCTTTCAACAGAGATATTTCAGTTAAAACATTATTGCAGATTTCTAATGATTTTCCTGTTAGGAGTGAAAGGCCTGACTTTTTAATCAGGGTAGAATTTCCATTTGAAGCAAAAACCAATGTGTTCAAGGAAAAATCTTACTTTGTTCTGCGGCTGAATACAAAATAAACCATTTAAAAATAATATAAGGTAGCTGATAGTAAGTCTTTATTTATATATTGACAGTGCTCTGAAGACATTGCAAGTTATAAATCCTTCAAACATGGATAGGCTTTCCCCTGATACAAAATAGATAAGGAAGCAGAATTAAGGCAATAGCAATGGTCTTCTGAGCACTCTAGTCATATGGATCATTTCATTGGGACCAGCATCCTCATAATTTCTAAATCACTCACATAAGTTTTAAATCTACCATTGCAACTATTTTCAAAGTAATCACATCAGTTTTAAATCTACTGTCACAAATAACATAATTTCTTGGGAGTTTCACAAATCACCTTGATCTGGCTGCTTAGCATTTCTCTCAGGCATTTCTCATATTTTCAGCTCAGGACCTTAACCAAATAAAAAATTTTATATGTATATTTCCTTCCTTTCCTAATTTCCATCAGTCCTCCATCACCATCAGAGGCAATTCAAATGAAAACATTGTTTTATTTTTCAGGACATTTGATAGTTATATACTTCTCTTCATCTTTCTCCTCATGAAGGTTGCCTAAAAGGGTATTATTGTTTTCTGTCATTTTACTAAAATAGCTCTTTATAGGTACCATTCCCAGAAGATTATTTTCCTGATAATATACAAATATTAGTATTCAAAGCATCTTTTAGTTTTGCCCTCACTTAATGTCGATGTACACAGAGCAAGAGCTAATGAGTAGTCAAATTACCTGGTGGATCTGTTACGTTCTCCATTTCTTGTGACATTTCTCAAAATGGCTTCATGACCATAAAAGAATCCTGGAGACAGGATACATGCTTTCTGACAGTGTGAGAATATGTTACAAATCCATTTTAAAATCCATGCATTTTTTATTTGTCATGACAACAGCTAAATAACCTATTTTACAGTAACAATCCAACAATCTTCTACAAATTTTAAACTAACGCAAATTATTGGTATTTCAAATTTACAGTGTATGCTGTAATTCAACAAGGTAGTTAAACACATGACTACTTTTGTACACTTGAGTAGTTCCTGCTGATCAGATTAAAATCATCATTTTGCAGTACTGGATTGCTTAAATATCTTTATGAATTGAAGTCTAAATTTACTGATGAAACATATATGCTTTTTGTTGAAATGCCTGTGTTTTAAAACTGTATTTTTAAATGACAAATACTGGGTTGTGACTCTAACCTGGTACTTGCGTTTGGAACAAATTCTTTGGAATTCAAGCTGGTGCTTCTCATACTCTGTGTCATTGTGTTCAAAATACTTCAATTATTTTATTTTAAAATTACATCAGAGATACAAATACTGAGATTTTAAATCACTAAAGATAGTCTTCACATGCATAACTGAATAGGTTAGATAATTTGCTGTTTACTTCCTGATCACATGGTCTCTTTTAATGATACCTTTTAATCAGCAAACATAAGGAATAATCAAGAGACATATATATGTGATAGAGCAAGCAAAAAAGCAGCAGGGTGTTTTCCACACTGGAGTGTGAAAACCAATAAAAGACAGTAAAGGATGTTTACTAGGAATGCACTCCAGCCGTTTCTCCTCATTGCCCACTAACAACAAAAACCAAGAACCTGTAATAATATATAAAGCAAACTTCGCCTTGTTCTAAAATATTCTGAATTAATAAAATTCTGTGTTTAACTAATTCTCCTCTAAATTCCTTTGTATGAAAATTTTGGAGAAAAAGTTTCTCTTTAGCCTTTGAGGCTTCTTCTGTCATTCTTTGCAGCACCTTGGCACAACAGCAACCAATTCTGCAACTGGAATTTGGTAGCATCCTAAGAATTAATTTTTCATATCCCATGAAACATAGGAGAATACTAACAATTCTAGTTCACATTAAATGATATAAGGATATTTTTAATTTTTCAGTGACCTAATCCTTAAAATAAACAAAAATCTATGTACCAAACAAGAGAAGAAAGGGAAAAAAAAAATAAAAGCGGACTGGAGAAGCCCCATCCTCATGGAATATTTCTTTTTACAGATGCAAAGAGAAATTTCAGCCTATTATTAAAAACTACTTCCCAATGGTATTTCTTGTCAAAATTTATGTGTTTCTACCAACAGAAGAGAAAACAGAAGTTTTGATTGATAGGATATTGCCAACTACTTGTAACTATAATACTTCAAGAGAAGCAATAAAAGTAAAGGAATTATATGTCTTATTCTGAGATCAGAAATGTTTCATACTCAAATACATTTTATGCCGTTGTCAAATAGTATTATGGAAGTAAATAAAAGTTTGACTGGCATGATGGATGTTTATAGCATTTTCCCCCCTCTTATTTACACTACTTTCCATGTATGAATTTGGCTACTGTGAGGTCAGAAATACATACTTTCCTTTGGGGCTGATCTTGAGCTGTGAAATTATGTGTGTTAGTTTAACACAGCCTGGTTTTAGTGGGCAGGAGAAAAGCTGCTCTAAACTTCTATGTCCAGCACAGAGCCAATCGCTGAAGGCTCTGACTATGAGCAGGTTACCAGCCCAATTAGAGAAGTTGGTAACGCCTCTGTGATGCCATATTTAAGAAAGGAAAAACCGCGGGAAGTTGTCTTTTCTTCTTCTGGGGGATAGTGAGGCCACGCGGCTGGAGCCCTCCCGAGGCCGGGACCACGTGGCCGGGACCCTCCTGAGGCTGGAGCTGCCTGTGCAGTGCTGGCAGGGACCACATGGCCAGCAGCGAGAGACATGGCGAGCAATTCCCTGACACAGAGCCTGGACGAAATCAACCTCTCAACTGCAGCTTACAGACACCAACTTTCTTCCAAGTCAGAGAAAAAGGAAAAGTCAGGACACTTGAGGAANCAGGAAAACTGTTTGGCCCGTGGGAGGGATCCGCACTGCAGAAGGTTCAGGAAGAATTGTTGCTTGTGGAAATTAAAACCACGCTAGAAAATTTCACAGAGAACTATCTCCTGTGGGAAGGATTCCATGACACAGCAGAAAAAACTCTGCTCCTTAAACATACTGAAGAAAGATTTTTAAGAAGTGAAATACTGACCAAAACCCCATGTTTTGTTTCCTTACGTGGTCAGTAGAAAGAGGGAGGGACTGGGAAAGACAGGTGTTTTGAAGATTTGCTTTGGTTCTCATTACCCTTTTTACTTTTAATAATGTTAATAATAAATTTTCTTTATCCTGTTTAAGTTTTGAACCTGTTTTGCCTTGAAATGTTCTTCCTCAAATCCTTATTTCAACTCATGAAGTTTTCATGTTAATTTCCCCTCCTCTGCTCAACTATAGCAGAAGAAAGTAAGTGGGTGTTTTATTCCTGGGTGCCTGGCAGTTAGCCATCTTCAAACCATGGCATTATGGATGGCTGGAAAAGAACAGCAAAACTGAGCCAGAAGTAATTCAAGGGACACAGAAAAAACCCTCACAGATATTTGGAAAATAGGAGCTCTGTGATATTCTGAAAAGATGATACACAGGAGGATAGTAGAAAGGAAAGCACTTTTCAAGTGTATTAGAGGTATCAAACTTGATTTTAACTGGTATAAGCTGAAGTAGCACAAGTGGCAAGACAGGCTCATAGTTCATGTATTTGAAGAGAACAAATGTCAGGCTATTAAAACACAATGCAAGCAAGGAAAAAATGGTAACTGCTCACAGTATCATTGGTACAGAGACTTGCATAAACTGACAAATCCTGAGACAAACTGTAACGAGCAAAACTATAGATTTAATGTTCAGTTGTCTTTCATCTGGTAAAAATCACAGAAACCTAAGCAGTGATTCCTGGATAAATCAGATCCTTAAAAATAAGACCTAAGTCTACAAATCCCTCATCTTTGCATTTGGGACATTTTTTCTGCCAAGAAAACAGGGATTTTACTGAATATCACTGGGTGAATTTCTAGCTGCTCAGGCTCCAGAGAAAACTTATCCAATTTGTTTCATGTGTAGATTAAAACAAGAAGTGAGGATGTGGAGTCCTGGGGGAAGGGGTGGAATGAGTGTGTGTTCTGAACATTCCGGAACTGAAAAAAATTAAGAATTTCTATGCTAAATTGGACTAAAAATCTGTTTAGGCCACTGTCTCCAGCAGGGACTGATGGCATATGTCTAGGGAAAAGGAGAATACAACAAGCTTATAGTAACATTCCTCCATTCTGTTGTCCCAGCCTCCAAGAGCTCATAGCTTAGGGATTTCCAAATCCAGGTGCGGTACCCTTGTATGTAATAAAATGAAAGCAACTAAACGAATGAGATATCTGAGCTATGAACCCTCTGCCTAAAGAATCTCAAAGCATTTGTGATTAAGGTAGAAGAGATTTAGCACTTGTTTTTTCTGTGTATAATGTCTTGAATATCTTCACTGGTACCATTTTAAACTTAGTTCAGGTGTAATTACACTACATTTACAGGAGTAACTTCAGGGAAGATGCATTTCAACTATATGACAATCACAGATACAGACTACACAATTTGCAGTGCTTTACTATTCTAAAATATACTCAAATTGGGAAAAAAATTGAAATATCATCTTGCTTCAATGAGTAGAATGACAGCAACATGTTTTTTGTGCAGTCGAAAACTGGTTTTCTGAGTTTGTTTCCCTAGTGAAGAACCAATTATTTTTAAAGTTCTTCTCAGGACAATATTCTATCCTGTCTTTAATGTCAATGTTTGCTTAAATTATGATTAAATAGAGAAAACTATTTTTTATCTACCGAGTATGTAAGACATATATGAAACTTTGGAATGCTCACCTCAAGAATAAGGAAAATTTAAAAGAAAAAAAAAGAAGAAAACAAGAAGTACATATAGAATGGATTTCACAAACAGTATAGTAGACTTGTGATATAACATACAACTGTTTTGCATCTACTACTTTTCTTAATTCATGCCTGTGTAACTGAAGCAGTTACAAGAAAATATTTTTTTTCATGTGAGAAGCAGTTCATTATGATCTATAGGAATCAGATAAAGATGGTGGGTTTTTGGCTTTTTAAAAAAAATTATTAGAATCATGAAATCATAGAATAGTTTGGGTTGGAAATGATCCTAAAGATTATCTTTTTCCAACCCCCTGGCATTGCTTAAAGCCCCATCCAATCTGGCCTTGAACATTTCCAGGGATGAGAAATCCAGTTTCTCTGAGCAACCTGTTCCAGTGCCTCACCACTCTTGGAGTAAAGAATTTCTTCTGAATATCTAATTGAAACCTACTCTCTTTCAGTTTAAATCCATTACCACTGTCCTATCCCTACAGAACCTTGTAGACGGTCCCTCTCTAGCTTGACCTGCTGGACACACTTCTTTTGGTGCAGCCCAGGACACAGCTGACTTTCCAGGCTAAGGTGCACATTGCCAGCTCATCTCGAGTTTCTCATCAACAAACACCCTGAATTATTTTGTACATTTATTCCTCATAGAAAGTATTCCTAATAGTTAATATGAAGTAGAAGCACAGTTTATCTTCTTATGATAAACCTTACGACTTTTTCAGCCGAACCATTCAGACATTAAGGATGGTTTTAAAATAAAAAAGAGAAGCTTGTGCAGAAATTCCAAAATGGAGACCACAAAAACTCAACTATGCTTAGGCAGAAAATCTTAGATTTCTATGACTCACAGTAGCTGTGATTCCTCTATCTGAACAACAGAAAATGACATTATTCCTTACACATTGCAATAGAAATTTCTTTGAAACCCTCTCTTGATTATGATGTTATTTCTCTATTATACCCAAGAACCAGCAGATACGTGGCACACCTCACCTGCTCAGAATAGCTTTCTATGTTCTTTTTTTTTGGAAAGAACCTTAATGCTCTTTTATGGTTTTTCCTTTCCTTCTGTTAAATTATTTAGAGGTCCCCTTCAATAAAGTCATTAAACATTTCTTTTCTAAGAGAAGGTGGACTGGTTTAGTGTTTTTATGGTATGTACGTTCCATTGATTCTAGCATATTCTGAAGATTCTAAGGCAAGAGTACATAGAAGGAGGTTGATGCAATTGCCCTGCTTTTCTTTCCTATTAAGTAATCTAAGTTGCAGAAATACAAGGTGATTAACCAAATTATTCATAAGGACAACACTCTTATTCCCTTCAACAGTGTGCATGGAAGCGATAAAACAAGCTAACACTTGTGTAACTTTATATAGCTGGTAGACTAAAAGAAAACTCTCTTGGCAGCAGGTGTTGTATGTAATGAGGATATAGCAATGAACATAAAGAGAATTGGTGAGCAACAATTAGTAAGAAAAGTACACTGCTTCCCCATTTGGTTACTTATGCAACCACATATAGGGAAGTCATTATCATACCAACAGTCATGTATTTCTTTCCTGAAGATGAAAGAAGGATACCTGAAATTTTGCACACAAAGATTTTTTTTTTTAAATTAGAATGTAAATAGGAAAAAGCAAATATGTGTGTGCATATTTTGGAAAGAAGTTATATTGCACAGGTGATGAAATGTTAAGGAAAATGCATTTTCATTTTCCTGTTCAGAAGAGTGATTCTGTGATATGCCTATGTAAAACAGTCTCATTAACCAGCCTGAATATTTGATGGGAAAACCTAGTTAGCTGAATTCTAGATCCAGAAACTGGGAGTTAGGCATAATTGTACAAAATTCTGCAGGACTAGGGACAGAGTAGCTTCAGTACACAACAATATTTCCATGCTGTATTATCTGACTTTGATCATAGCAAACGCCCTAAACCTGCCAGTTTGCCAGATTTTATGTGTCCCGTTGTTTTCAAAGACATAATCGTTGACTGTGCATATCCACTTAAAAGGATTTCCAGTGCTGTGCATAAACACGGTGGGATTGCTTTAACTTGCAAACAGCATCAACGTAAAATAAATAAGACAACACAATACAACCTATCCTTGTTTTATTTTACAGAGTGATTGTGTAAGGTGTAGTCCACAGCCTCATGGCACCTGTTAAACATTTAATCTTGTTAAGTCATGAAAAGTTGGCATGACACTTGAACATAACCCATCCCCACCCATATTAATTGCAAAGCTGAGATCAGTTTTTGATCAGTCTGTAGCCACTGCATTGTCTAGCATTCTTAATGATCCTGATTTCTTATGGTAACATGCCCAGTTACAGTTCCACACAGGACACCTATAAATATTCAGCTGGAGACTAAATGGGTTAAAACTGGCATGGAGGAACTGTAAAGTGTAAATTAGTTACGGTAAAATGCCTGAACTTACACTCACTGAGTTTCTGCAACAGTTTATTACTAGATGGATTTCTGGATACTCCTAGACATAAGAGATGAGTGAAAGAACTTGAAAACTTAATTAAGCTCAAGTTGGTATACAATTGTCTGTCTTATGCAGAAGCAACAAATTGTCCCTGATGGCCAAAAGTCAGCTTGCTACACTACTACATCTGACAAAACAATATAAAGGACAACAAGGAAGTGAGTGTGTGGCATAATTAAGCAGGATAGAAACACTGAACTTGTTAATTCTTCAATAGAAACCAGCATCTATATCTGCTACAGGTTGTCATTTATCCTTTCTCATCTATGACAGCTAGTCTAACATTTTATTAAGTAATTTCTATTTATCACAAGTTCGGATCCCAGACAGAAATATGGACTTTTCCTCAAAAGAGAGTAAGAAGCACAAAAGTAGTCCAGTCATTTTGCCTATATATACTGTTCTCGTGACATCTATGTCATAGCCCTTGTCAGCTATGCAGAAGAGAGATGTGATTCTGCTTATAAGTTCCTATTTAATAACACCTCATTTAGGGAAAAAAAAAAAGAAATTACAGTGTAGGAGGACTAGTGAAATTTCTAGTGATATTTTGCTAATAAAGAAGCCTAGTAAAACAGCAAAGTTAGAAAAGATGTGTAATATGCCATCTCCTTTTTTATGATTTCATTGGAGTCTTGTACATGAATAGAAGGAAACTAGAAGCAGGGCCCAAAGGTTCCTGAACTGCATCCTCATTTTCCCGAGAACCGGAAACATGTGTACTTCAAAGACTTTTCAGTGGATTTCTTTCCCTACATGACCTTAATCGTATTTTCACAAGGACTGTTCCTGTTTTCAATGACTCTTCATGGCTTTAGATACTTTTGTGTGTAATGGTGGTGAACTCACTCCACCATGTGTTGTCAGTTCATCTCTTCTCTTGGGTTTGAATTATACACTCTGGGATATAAGGCCAGGGTATTTCACCTATACTCAATATTTGTTGGACAAGGATTCTCACTAGGGTTTAGTGATCAAGTCTTCTGTTTAGTTGCAACAGCTAGCCTGCTATCCAGATGTGAAGAAGAAAAGGTTTCTCACTTTGCTTTTCTTGGTTCACTGTCATGGTACCTCATTATATTCCTTTAAGAAACCATGTGCTCTTGTAAAGGAAGGTTTTCCTTAAAGGTTAAATGTCCCTTTTCCTGACAGATTTTCTATAAGTATAACGTTACAGTGGCTTAATGATTCTAGTTCAGCTTTGCAACAGGGAAAGCTTAGATAGGTGTCTGAAGAGAAAAATCCTCTAAAAATATGCTTGCAGAAATGTTGTACTAAGTGTTGAAAATTAGTTAAATTACTTGCAGTAGGTGGGGGCACATAATTCTGTTTGCTTCTTCTCCAAATCCTATGACTAATGTTCACCTTCATAAAAGTTATTTTTGCTTTGGGAGACACTGCAGTTCATCTTTACTCCCTCTGGCACTTTATAAGCACTTAGTAGTAAATCATCTGGACCCAACTACTTGATCTCATGTATTGGTTCATCAACCTCTTTCTTTGCGATGTTAAATCATTTGTAAAGTTAAATTTTTAAAAGTGAGGGAAATTATGCTGAATTCATGAACATGTAACTAAATTAACTCCAAGAAAGTAATTCAGCTGGCAAAGGTGAGTGATATATATTTATGTTAAATTGGTTTTGTCAGAATATTCTATTCAATTAAATAAAAAAATTTACAATTTAATGACATGATTTCATTCTGTCTATTTAAAAGACTTGATTCATTAATTATTTAAAGCAGAGGTTATCTAGCTTGAAATGAATGTACAATTAAATCTATCTCTAAGTTGATTTGTATTATGCACTGCAAAATTCATGGCTGGCTAAGTATCTTGTTTATTATTTTGAATGGGCTGCTGCCAGATATGTCAGGAACCTGTAACAAATCCATTGAAGAAACCACTGTTTCCTTACCTCCCAAACCCTCATGAAAGCAATACTTAACCTCTCGCATAGCATTTTCCAGATTTGGAGGCATTCCTATTAAAGAATTGGGCAACCTGGGGGCAGAGTTTAGCCCATTGTCTTTGCACTTCCTACCTGCTGCCTCTTAAGTATATAATTAAGCTGTCTGTGGCCTTTATTTTGCAAATGTGCATTCATCCGATATGTGAAGGGGGAGGGGAAGCCTCAGACCATTCTTCTTAGTCTTCAATTTTCCCATTAGGATGTACTCAGAAAGGAAATTAAATTGGTGTTGTGCTGATGATTTATTGCAGGAAGGAACACAGTTTACACAGAGAAAAGTGCAATTTTAATTTTACACGGTTCACTAATAGCATATTTATATGTTCTGCCTATAGGTATTGCAGTGAAGATGACATTGTGGTTTTGTCTTCTAATAAGAGGAAAACATAAAGCTTATTTTCACTTTTAATATATAATTTTAAGGTATTTTCTGTACAATAAAAAGGAGTTTTCTAATTAATTTATATTATGAAATCAAAGAAATCTACACTTTTAAAAACTTAGAGCCTGTTTGCATACGACACTGACATATATCTAACCATATCTTAAAATATACTGGCACACATGGGCACAATTACAACAAGAGTTCAAAATGGTTATTATGCATTTTTAAATTACATAAGTAGTTTTCCAAAGTCACCTAAATGATGTTTCTTGTAATCAGCCCTCTGGAGCTGGCAAGTTAGGAACTCCTGCTGTTCATGGTAATGTATTTTGCATTATTATCTCACTTCAGATGATGCCGATTTGTGCATCAAAATGTTAATTAATTAGATAAACAATATACACTGTTGACTTGTATTAGACTTGTGTAATCTCCATGTCATGCTACCACCTACTTATTTAACCCAGTCTGGGCATTCTTTAGAATGAGACAGAAACGTGTTGTCCGGAACTGTTATCTAGGAGATATGGAAGGTCTAAATGCCCTCTTACAATTTAAATATAACCAAATTAATTTTTTTTAATTACATGAGAAGTTATTGCACTGTCTTGTGTGAGACAACTCTGCATGAATCTTGTGGAAGGGGTTTGATATTTCCTCTTTTTGCATTATATCCTTAGTAATTTGGAGTTAACTTTACTAGATAGCATAGGATAGCATATGCTATTTGATGTGGGATACTGTGTGCTTTTTACAGAGTCTATTCTACTTCTGATTCCAGGTGCTTAAATTTATCCTCTACAGAAAGGGAAGAGAAAAATACTTGCATAGTTAGTAAGACTTTGTTAGTTCACATTTTCAGAAAAGAAAGCACTTGGAATTACATGTAATGATTTCTGGAAGAATGGGATGTAATTATTCCTTCACTCCAAAAGACATTGCAAGGTCTTGAATCAGTACTATCTAAACCATTTTTTTCTGATTAGCTAATCTGTCTGCTACCAGGTTGGTCACATCTAGTGTAGTAACAGATGTAAAAGATCATTAAAAGGACAAAATTCCAAAAATACAAACTTAAAAGTTTATAATTACATAAAAAGAATCACATGACACTGTAATTTTAGTGAATAGTAATTACTATACACTCTCAGAAAAAATGAAAAGACCTGACTGGAATTCTTATACACACAATCATTTGGCAAGGTAAAAGCATATTAGAGCTGGTTATCCAGTTCTTCATCTTAAATTTTGCTTGCCAAAAAATATCTTTTGTAATAGTGGGGGTGGGTTTTTTTCTTCTCTGAAAATAACATGACATAATGAAAGAAAAGTACCTATTGGTTTTGGAGATGTTTCTTCAGTCGTTTTTTTTTTCCATTATAGATTATTCATTCTTGATGACAAAATGGGAAAAGAAAAAAGAAGAAAGAAAAGAAGAAAAAAAAAAAAAAAAGAAAGAAAAGTGGAATGTAGAAGAAAAGTTCTTCTGTTCCCCAAATCTGAATGCCTACACTTCTCCAAACCAGTTAATGTGATGTTTTCAAAATCTCTGTAGTCAAATCACTTAAACTTTTTTTTTCCTATTTCCTTTTGATTTGCTCATTATGTCACCATTCTGTACAGAAGTGGATGAAAGGCCTTATGAAGGGACAGGTAGAAGAACCATTTCTAATGAAGATGGATGTGTTGTTACTGCTGTGTAGCAGAGCATTAAACTTTCTGACACAGGTTGAAGTCTTCACATTACACAGAGCATAAAGAGATGTGCAGTGATGGGTAGAAAAAGGTAAGTAAAAGAAGATCTGATAAAACACTGAAAAATACTATTCTGATATATGTATTTGAATACTGAATCAAACAGCACAACCTTAGAACATTTTCTTTAATTTTGGTCTACTGTATCCCTTCTGGTTTATATTAGTCACTCAGGTGTGGTATTCCTCTAATACTCTCTAATATTACTCAATTTCTCTTGGCATTTTGCCCATTTACTATGATTTACTACTGCATAAATAGAGCAATAAGGCTGAAATATTGGGGGTTTTAATAAATACATATTTTTTTTTAATAGTGCTTCTTACTGAGCTAGCTAGTTTTTATGGTTACAAGTGTTCTTGTTTAGCTGAAAAACCAATTCTCCATGCATTTAAACAGCTCAGGCTTTGCAATATATTCAGGAAGATCTGCCTTAAAGTGGTACTGAATCATTATTATTCCTAGTTTAAATAGATTGCTCAAAGTTGGCAAAATCACTTTCAGAGTTTTCTTTGCTGGATTGGTCTTCCTGTACAAACCCAAGCAGGAGGAGCAGGGGACCTTCGAAGAGGAGAGATGCTGTCTGCTACATAAGCAGTAAAACATTAATGGGAGGGAATCTGGAGAAGATGAGGAAAACAACATTAGGAAGCAAGACTGAGAATCAATGATAAATAAGGAGAAAGATTTTGAAGATAATAAATAAACAATTAATTATGAGAACAGTGGGAGCTATCTTCCAGTTTTCTGCTGATTTTTAGCATCAGGCATTGTAGAGGAAGAATGCAACACATACTTACTTACAGTCCTCAGGGATCTGCTTGAGACCAGATGGTTGCCTAAATATTTATCTGTTAATCAATAAGAAAAAAATAAAGTTTTGAGGCCACTAAAGTAACAGTGCGTTTTATTAGATTTCACAGAAAAAAAATTGTCACACATGGCTTCATGTGTCTTCTACTTTTAGTGTTTTGCTTAAAGAAATTAAAATAAAATCACTTGCTCCATAAATAGATTTGTGGAACTCACATTTTTCAAAGTCATGAAGAAAGCTGGAAAAAAAGTTAATATTCATGTTAAGAGACCACATTTTTGTTTCAGCAATGGCCTTCCTTTTATCCTCTTTTTCTATGAACATACATATTTTCTCCTTTTCTCTCTCTGAAGTACTTGTAAAAGTCTAATAAAGGCTGCCACGTGGTGTTCCAGAACGTTTTATAGACACCACAGATTGAGACAATATTAAGTTATGCAAATGCCCATTGCCCGCCGCAGGTATTTCAGGGATGATGATTTATTTCTTCCTAAAGCTGAGAAGAAAAGAGGCATGTGAGCGGCACGTTCATAGCTGGGGATTCCACCCATATTTCTTAGTACCTTATTAGTCACATTGTGCATTATGGTTGTCATTAAATGACTGCACATCTCCACATTGAACCTGGGGTAATGTTCTCCCCAGCAAACAGGCTGTATGTTTTCTTGGATTTGTGTATGAAGAAACTCAGGGATATATTTCTTAAGTCTTTCATAAGAATTGAGAGATTTTAACCTCTGCTTTAACTCAAATAGTAAGCAAATTTAACCTGATATCTACAGAGAAAAACCTCTTACCCAATACACAAGAAACAAGTCCTGGTACAGACATCAAGTATGATTTTTCCATGCTCCTCCTTCTCCTTGCTAAAAGCTGGATTTCCACATGCATGGTTATAATTACAGTACATGAGCATCTCATCCAATCCTTTCTATCCTTGCAAGACCTTTCTGGGGGGTTAGGGGGAACCAACCTATTGCACAATTTGTACAGGTGCACGGAAAGTTTTGTTAGTATTTTCTGTGGAGGTAATGACACAGAAGTTACATAATAGACCACTGCTCACCAAAGACTGTTGAGTCTTCATTTATCAGATCATGTGGAAATCTGTCCCTTACAAGCAACTGCTGTCAACTCTTGGACCTCTTTCAGACCTTTGTGCAAATTCTCCACATATCAAAAATTTCTGTGACTTTCCCTATTTTCACTTATGTTTTCAAGCTTCCTCTGAAATTTGTAATTTTAAGTGGAGTCTCCATATCCTCTAGTAATTGCCACTGCGCTCCTATTTCAACCTTTTTTTTTTTTCCCTGGCCTACTAGTGTTTGGAACTCAGTACTACCTTTGAGCAGCAAATCATTTCTGCTGTGGCAGGTATTTCTGCTTAGTTAGGGCATACCTCCATGACCAAACTCTGTCTTTGCATTGCTTTGGAACTACATGAGCCAAGTTCTTTGAGAAGGAGTATAACCATGCCAGCACAAAGTTTTACTAATAGAAATAAGTCCTTCTGAGGAGTTAATTGGTTGCTATTGTAACACTTTTGCACTTTCAATAAGCATTGTGGTGCCCAGTGGATCTTACTCATCTCTCAGCCTACTCAGGACAATGTTAACGGCAGTTTGCAATTCATCTATTAAATTGTTATCCTTCATCATTAGTGCACTGCTACCTATGCAGAAGGTGACAAACAATGAAAGATAAAATGTGTAGGTCGCTTGTTTTGTGGTTGTGCACAGTCCTTCACAAAATCAATGCCTGGCACCGTGTTTGTCCAACATTTTCTTCATGAGCAGTATATTTTCTTTGTATTTTAAAATGTACCAAAGTGGTCTGTTGATTTTTATAGAAGCTCTGGAGATTACTTCAGTGGTGATGATCTGCACCAGGCATGAGAGGCCTACCTACCACTGGTCTTTTTGTTCAAAGTAAGGGAAGAAAAAAGAGGCAGTTGTGCAACTTAATTTGCTATATCCTCAGGTAGTTATCTAAAAGAGGCCAGGTGAGCCCAGAACTGTTTCTTCCACTTATTAAAACACAAATTCTAAGCAGCTGGCTCAAAGATAAATCTATTCTGTAGGTATCTAGCATGTGGTAGCCCAAACTTCCTTGGGCTGGGAGTGTTGGTTTTCATATGTTTTTGGCAAGGTACTCCTTTGTACGTACAGCAGATGTTTTCAGGTAAACAAATGTTCTGTTATTTGATTTTTCTTTTTTCTTTTCCTTTACAGTTTGAACTTGACTTATTCATCTTAATTTTTTCCCCTTATTTATTTCCTTTTCTGGTATTTGCTTGTGTTGGTCTCTAGTCATGACAGTAGTTTTAAGCCATACACAGAAATTTTGAAAGTAGTCCATTATCATTGTATGGTTTGGCCATGTCTTAGAGGACTTTCTTTTTGTGACTTAATTCTGTTAATTTTAATTCAGTTTCTTCCACTTTTCCTGTTTTGTTTAGGCTTTTTCTACTATAATGTAAATTCTTGAATTCTTTTTAATATTGTTTCAGCCCTATTGCTGATGTAATTGTGATCAATATTATACTAATCCCATTTGACATTTTTGTCACCCATTCTTTCCTCTGAAGTGAACATGGACTGTTTCTAACTAAGTTTTCTGCATGATACAGTACATAGGTCATCGTCCTAATTCTATCCAATATACTCTGACACATCATTTCATTATTCCCTTCTGCTGCATTTTGGATCTGTTTTTTTTGTCATTCCATATTTGTCCTGATGTTAATTCCTTTATCCACTCTTACCCACATACACAAACAGTAAAGACATCATATTTAGGACTCTCTGGGACTTCCTCTCTTTCCTTTTGCAACAACAACAATGTGCTAGTTAGTTTTCACTGGGGCAACCTAACAGATTTTGCCAGTAAAATGGCTTTTTACTCTCCAGTTTTCTTCTCTGCCATTAAAAAGCCATAAATTTAGAACCAATAAAAGCAAATGCTCTTTTACTCAGCGTATAATCAACCTGTGAAATTCACCCTCACAGGAGGCCATCAAGTCAAATACCCTAGTTGAATGTTAAAAAGAAGTGGGCTAATTATATGAACACGAACAACATTTGTAGCTATGCATGCCAAAATTAATAATAAGGGTAAAATAAATATCATGCCTCAGGGCATAAACTGATTAGCTGCAGGTGTCAGGATGGATTCCTACCCCACAGAAATTTGTGTGGTTGCTAAAGTTTTTTTTGCAGAGGATATGAAGCAGCATTGGAGGGGGTTTGTTGAATTTTGGGATTGGGTTTTTGATTTTATTTTTGTGGGGGTTTCTTCGTTTGGTTGGTTTTAATTTGGTTTCATCTTCTCTTAATGACTTCATACTGCTTTCATTCAATGTAAGAACCTTGTAGGAAATGGTAAGGTAAAGCAGCCCCTACTTCCTCAGACACTTAGTTGAGGAAAGAGACTTTCTTGTACTTTTTCTCTATGAAGGCAGTGAATACTACAGAGAAAAGAGTTCCCTATTAACAAACTGCCATGGTATCTTTCTTCAGATCTGCCTTTTACATTCACCTATATCTTGGTGCCACTCACAGTGATAAAGCAAGTGATGTGAGGCACATCAGCATTTTTATATTTCCTAGCTTTGTTAATCTCTCAGTTATCTTTCCTTTACTCTAGTTTTACTTCTTCATCTTCTACCTAAATTGTAAGGCTTTGGGGTGGGCTTTTTTTTTAGATTGGGATCGTCTGATTGTTATGTGTGAATGCAGTAAGTACCAAACTAGAGTCCTCATTGGGCTAAACTAATATCCTAATTATGATAAGAGATGAAATCCAAAGCACCCAACGCTATATTGTGGATTTTTGTACAAACCTTTTGCCTAAATATTCCTTTCCTTGGAAAACTGCAGTATCTAAAAGAAATCTTATCTGACAATGATCTTCTGCACAGCTGTGTCATTTGCAGGGTTTTTCCATTTTTAGCTTACAGATTTACTTTCTTTTCTTCCAAATACTGGTCTATTTAAACTGCCTTGAGGTTTCAGGACAGTGATTTTCCTTACACTTGAATCAAAAATATGTTATAGTTTTGGATAAATTCAAAATTAAAACAATATGCTTACTGCTGTATCAGACATTCTTGTGTAGCAGACAAAGACACCTTTTTTTTTTCTCATTTGTAACCACGGATTAGCCTAAATTTCTGCAGATTTCTACAGTGATGTGAAGAGGAACAACCTAGACCTAAGTAAGATAGCTTTTAGGCTCCTTTAGAAAATCTCATGGCAGAGCTCAAGTCAGTATTGACAGTCAATTAAGCTGGGTGGCCAGTTCTCATGTGACTCTCAAAACTCTCCCTGGATTTTTAACAGGGAGTATTAGTAGTATTAATGGGATCTAAGGAAAATATGCTGTGTCAGGTGGAGCTCCCAATAAACTCTGGGGAAACAAAGCTTGATGTGAAGTGAATTAAAGAGTCAACATGAACACAGGATGATTGGTATGCAATGTTATTGTCTACGATATTTCTGCCTAAATACAAGTCTCTAGTCAGTTGTTTCAGCTGATGGGAAGCTACAAGTTTTATCATTTATTAAACAATTACGTTGTATAAAAAATCATTGGCAAATAACCAGCCACAAGATAAACTAATGTAATATGTATAATAAGTTAATGTTTAGCCTCTTGCTATAAAAGAAAAAAAAGGTGAAGGAAGAGTTGTCATCTAGGGCACAGGTTCACTATATGCATAAGTCCATTTTATAAAAACATTATGATCTGCAGTCTTAAACTTTTAAGATATTGTTCACTGAGTGTTTAATTTTAAAAGCATATTCTGAGGAACTGCTCTGTAGACACGGGCTTCAGTGTGCATTTAAAATTTCAGCTAAGATCTGAGAGGAGATGCTTATGCATTGTCTAACAAGCAGCGTGATCAAAATACAATAATTAATACATAATATGACTTGTAAAACACAAATGAAAATGAACCAGAGGGAGGAACTTGCCAACCTTTAAACAAGGCTAACCTATTTATATAACAAATGCCTGCAATATTTCTCATGAGTCATTCCTTCCACTCAGACTGAGAATACATAATAACCTTTTGTTGTTCTGTACCCGAGGTCATTTATTTCTCAGAAAAAATGCATGCACATACACATAGACATAAACACACATATATATGTGTATGTATTTACAGACAGTATATTCATAATATAGAATCATTCTAAAAGACTACATTTTCAAGTATGAAATGGAAACGTTAATACCAGTCATTAGTGTATGGAGATTGTTTGGTTTGCTGAATGAAAAAACTGTAGTTAAAATGGTGATTGCTACTTCCTATCCTTAAGTCAACTCCTTTTCCTCCATTTATAGAATCCTTTATCAAACAGTGCAAAAAATTAGCATCAAACTGAGCTGATTTCGTTGTTGCTTTAATTTATGTAGAACTAGAAATATGCCACTGAAATTAAAAAAAAAAAAACCAAACAGAACAATGGAAAGAAGTGGGCTTTTTAAGATTTTAATCATTATACCAATCTGCCCAAGAATTAGATGATTACATGCTTGAGTTTGTTTTGTCTTGATGAAAAATTTCAAGACCTGAATTGTAGGAGAAGTTAAGCACCCCTAAATCATTGCATTAACAAAGGAATCCTTCTACAAAGGAATCCTTCAAAGACAAGGAAATAAATTGAAATAATCTGACTCCTAGAAGTAATTATTCCTTAGAAGGAATATGAAAGGGTAGAAAAACAGTTACCTGTTTGCCTCATAACCTCTCTTTGAATACCCTGATAATGTTAATAAAATATTATTGTCTGCATTTAACATTAAGCCCTAGTTTATTAGGTGAAAAAGACATATCTGCTTATGACACTGCCTCTGGATATTCTGATTTAAATGTCACCTGCTAAAAGATTCTCATAATGTTACCCACTCTCAGGGGGCCTCTTTTTTATAGGGAATACAGGTGAAATCAACCATTCTACCCAGATTGATAAAAAGCCATATTATATTCCAGATGATGTAATTCAGTATACAAGTCCAGTATGAAATTTTCTTTGTAGCACAGTCTTGCACTCTTCTTAATTGCCAATCTAACTTCCAGTCCACACTGAATTCACACTGTGGCACGCTACTAAATGCTTATTTTCATATTGCATATATCAAAGCACATGAAATGTGATATTACAAAGATCTCTGCCATCTCCAATGAAGTAATCTGAGAACAGTAAAAAAGCAGGAGAGAATAATTTAAAAAATCCCTGCAAATCTGTTGAAGGTGTTAGTAGTGCCAAAGATCTGATTTTCTGTTCTCATCTGTTTAATTTGTATGCTTAAGGAAAACTGTTTAGTGAGAGGCTGAAGTGCATTTGGTAGATCAATATTCCATTGATGTTGATATTTGTCAGCATTTTCTTTAGCTGATGATTTATAGGATGCCAGAAGCATTTATAGAATACTTAACTCTTTGTCATGTCTCAATTTGCTCTGTGCAGGAAATGCTTATTCTTTATTACACTGCATTTTTTTAAAAAATAAAGGACATGCCACAGTAGATACTTTATATGTGTGCTTAAAACAGAGTTATAGTACTGCTAGGAGTTATTAGGTTGATGCTACTTGGTCTAAAATCTTGCTAAGCTATAGTAAAAACCTACTCTTCCTAAATTAAAAAAGGAATCACTCTTTAGCCAATACAACACTACCTCTAAGAGTTGAAATAATTTCTATCTTTGAATCCAGACTTTTTTTAATAACATAAAAATAATTGAAAATATGGATTCTTTGAAGTTGAATAGCTGATGCTGCTGAAATTAAATCTGAGTGCAAAGTTTTTCCCAAGATCTGCTAAGAAAAAGACTTGGTACAAGGAAGTTGTCACCTTCTGTCATAAAAATAGGTATACCTTTTAATAGAGAAATGCAATTTGGAATTTATAACTGATACTAAGGGGTAAAATACCTTACTAAAAATAATGCCTAGGTCTTACATAGCATTTTTCATCAGAAACCTAATAAGAGATACAGCCTTTTTCAGTTATTGTGAATCTAAGATGCATTAAGATGGAGCAAATTCTTCAAATTAGGGTCTTGGCCATGTCAAATTTAGAGGCAGAAGATGTGCTCCTGCTCGATGGCACAATGTCCAGCTGGAGCCAGTCCCTAGCATTATACCCCTGGAGTCAATGTCGAGGCCAGTACTGTTTAGTAACTTCATTAATGACCTGGATGATAAGACAGAGTGCACCCTGAGCAGGTTTGCAAGTGACACAAGCTGGGACAAATGGAAAATAAGTCAAATGGATTAATGTCTTCCTGTTCCTATCTGGATTATTTTGCCCAGATCTGGTCTCTGCAGTACAAGAAGAAAACCTACTGGATCAATTCCAGAAAAGGACCATGAAGATGATTAAGGGATAGCAACTAAGGCTGAGAGAGCTGGGACTGCTCAGCCTGGAGGACAAAAGATTCAGGGAGGAACTTATTAAAGAATTTAAATAGCTGATAAAGTGAATGAAGGGAGACAGACTCTTATAAGAAGTGACCACTGAAAAGACAAGAGGCAAGAGTCACAAACCGAAATCTAACAAATACTACTTGAATATGTGAAAAAAATAATTTCAGGGTGACTAAACACTGGTCAGATTGCCCAGAGAGATTGTCAAGTATCCATCCTTATAGATACTGAAAACTCAGCTGGGCACAGTCCTGATCAACCTGATTTAGAAGACCCTGTTTGAGCAGTAAGGATGGACCAGTTATCTGCAGAGGTCCCTTTCAACCTCAACAAGTCTCTGAATCCAAGTTGTCTGACTCCTGTCCTGAGTAGATGACCACAAGCAACAAGCTTATTTTCCTACCTTATTTCAATCTAGAGATTGAAAATCCTTCATCAGTGTATATACTCTAGCGTAAAAGTGAAATAATGCAGTGGTAAAGTACATAGTAACTTAAAGCAATGCAGCAGAAGATTATCTTGAACTCAGAAGAGATTTGTTTGCTTTTAAGGTAGCAGAGAGGCCAACTGTTACAGAGCTGAAATGTACTAATTAAACAAATAGCCACAGAAATATCGACATTATCTAAAATCATTTGTTTTACAAGGGTTTTGACATGCTTCATGGTGAAACAAACAATGTTTAATATTTTATTCATGGATTAGTATAATATATTTCTAAGTAAAATCAATACTGTGTTTTTATTAAGAACAACACTGTTCTTCCCAGCAGAGAAGCAAAATGCACCATAAGTAAGGAATTGCAAAATGAGAAAAGAAATTGATAGCTAATGCTAAACCATATCATTACAGAGAGATAAATAGTTCTTATTTGTATGTACTTAAACATGTGCCCCTTTTTTTTTTCTCTCTCTTTCTGGACCCTTCTTCCAGCAAAGGACTGGTCCTAAAACTGTCTGAGAGCTTAATTTACAGATGACAACACTTGTATCTTTATGACACATTTGCTGAGATCCCTGAAACAAACACACCTCAGCAAAGAGGGTGGAATGCGTGACACACATGGGAAGTCTGTCCAAGAGAAGTAATCAATATAAAAGAGAATCAATGCCTTTACTACTGATAACCAAGCATGGCTTTTGTAGAAGTTCTGTCTCAAAGGGCAGAATGTCAGGCTCACTCAGAAAGATGATTATGAAGGACAGGTCTCATGATTTAACTCCATATGGCAACTAATCCCCACACAGCTGGTCACTCACTCCCTGCATGGTGGGAGGGGGAGAGAATCGGAGAGGTAAAAGTGAAAAAACTTGTGGGTTGAGACAAAGACAGATTAATAGATAAAGGTGTCACATCCCATAGGGCTTTGGTGAGCATTTTTGTATGTAAATCACCCTCTTTTTGTATAGTTTTATTATTAGTATTGTTGCTGTTACTGTGCATTTTTTTATCTTGTTGCTGTTTCCAGTAAATTGTTCATAACCCACAATTCTCACTTTTTTGTACCTCCAGTTCTCAGCTCCGTCCCTGGAGCAAGAAGAGGGAATGAAAGGGGCGGGGCGGGAGTGAGCAATTGACATCCGGTTTGGGAGAGTCTCAGAAGTGGAGGGACACTAAATTAAGGAGTGACATTCCTTAATCACTTCACTTTGGGAAGACAAACCATCATGCCAAATATATCCCCTGTCCTCCTTCCCACATTTCTATATATTAATGTGTTGATTTGGCACGGCCTGGTTTTTTGGTAGCGGGGGAGGGCCACAGAAGTAGCTTCTGTGAGAAGCTGCTAGAAGCTTCCACCATGTCTGACAGAGCCAATCCCTGATGGCTCTTAAGATGGACATGCTGCTGGCCCAATTAGAGAGATTGGTAACGCCACCATGACAACATATTTAAGACAAAATTCAAAACAGCACATGCACAGTTTTTTCTAGGGGCGGCAAGGTGTAGCCACCGGGGCCATCCCCACAGGGCAATGCGCTGTGGCCACCACCATCTCGGTGCGGCCCATGGCAAGCCTCTCCTGCCTGGCCACCCCTAGCCAGCCACACTCTGGGCAGAAGGGCAGGGCAAGTGGCAGTGCCTTCTCCTTCCCGGCGCCCCACATGAGCAGAGGCATTAAATAGTGCCAGTGCCATGGCAGCCACCACTGTCTGCTCGGTGGTGGTGGGACCACCTGGCCAGTGGTGAAAATATGGCAAGTGACTCCTCGAAGCAGAATCTAGACGAGATCAACCTCTCGGCACTGTGGGATCCTGCTGGAAACTTTGAATTGGTGGAACTTGTTGGCAATGGTACCTACGGGCAGCAATTTTTTCTTTTACTCAGAGAAGAGGAAGAAGTGAAGACATGTGACGGAGAACAACATGGAGGGACCAAGGTCAGTGGAAAAAGAGGGGGAGGAGGTGCTCCAAGTGCCAGAGCCGAGATTCCTCTGCAAGCCGTGGTGAGTACCATGGTGAAACAAACTCTCCCCCTGTCATCCACGAAGTCCGCAGAGGATGCAGAGATCCACTTGTAGCCCATGGGAGAGGTGCTCACGCCAGAGCGGGTGGATGCCAGAGAAAGCTGTGATCCAGTGGGAGACCCAAATAGAGAGAGAGGGCCCTTGCTTCCAGACACAAAGAGGGCCCTTGCTTCCAAACTAGACCAACCTATCCTTAAAAGTCTGCACCCCATGGACCAGTGATGCACGCGACAGCAGTTCTGCAAAGACTGTTTGCCCGTGGGAGGGACCCCACAGCATAGCAGAGGAAAGATTCATCTCCCTGAGCAAACAGATCTCGAGTGACGAATTGACCAAAACCCTGCCCTGTCTCCACTGTCAGTGGGAAGGAGGGAGAGACTGGGGATAAAAATGGTGTTTTAAAGGCTTATTTTACTTCTCATTATCCTCCTCTGACTCTGTTAGTAGTAAATTTACTTTATACCTTTGAATTTGAACCTGTTTTGCCCTTAGAGTGTTTTCTCCCAGTCCTCATCTCAACTCATGAGCCCTTCACTAATTTTTTTCCCTCTCCTCTGCCCAGCTGAGAGCAAGAGAAAGTGACCGAATGACTTTCGTGGGTGCATGGCATTTGGCCAGTGTCAAACCACGACAACTGAGCATAATGCTATGCAGCATGGAATGTCCCTTGGATCAGCTGAGGTCAGCTGTCCCAGCTGAGTCCCCTCTCGACATGTTGTGCACCCTCAGCCTCCTCACTGGTGGGATGGGGTGAGGAGCAGAAAGGGCCTTGACTCTGTGTAAGAACTGCTCAGCAATGACAAACAGTCCTGTGTTACCAACACTGTTTCCAGCACAAATCCAAAACATTGACCTGTACTAGCTACTATAAGGAAAATTACCTCAGCCAAAGCCAACACAACAGGGAAGCTTTTGTGGTCATTCCAACTCTCTCTCCGGTACAAACCCTCAGCTTAACAAAGGTTCTTTTGTTAATATGGAAACAAAAGTGAAGAGGGATGATGAAAAACATTCTGAACAACTTGATAAAATGTGGGAAAGAATAGGGGAAACAAATGCCTTCCTAAAATACTTCTCTTGAAATATGTATGAAATGAAAGGACTTGATTAGTGGAATTGAAAATTGCAGATGAGAACATCACACAGCTTTTCAGTTGCACTTAAAAGAGCTGAGGAGTTGGGTAGAAGGAGAGAATCTTTTTAGGATAGTGAAACAGCATTAGAAAATTATTGTTACAGAATGAGGCCAAAAGATCAATTAAAAAATCAGTGTGCTACTGTCAACAATTAAGTCAGGAAAGCTCTGCAGGAAATGTCAAAATGTAACACTCCTTTTTTGATTTAGGACATATCTGTCTTTTTATTTTGCATAGGAGCTGTAGTTTATTAAACATGTCTAATTTTTGAGATAGTAAGTAAACATGTGACAAAGAGCATTAAACCTTTTTAAAGATGAGCACCTTACTTTCTCTTTTTAACCATTCACCAGGATTTGGTGCCTGATAGGTCTTTGATTTCTGTTCCTCAAAAAAAGCCTGATCCCTCCAAGTGTTATATTTCCCTGGCACTGTTGCCCCTTCAAGCCCAGTTACAAAAAACTCCTTTAGATACTTACTAGGTAATGAAAAATAAGGCTTTGATTGACTGCAACCCCTCCTCCCTCCCTCTTTGTGAAATTAACTTTATAAAGAAAGAAACTTTCCAAATGGCATCTCTTCCATTTTCAGGATCCTAGAAGAAGGTGACAAAGTTGTGGCTATTGCTGTTATATCAGTCCTGGCATATATGATAAAAACCTATCATTAAAAAAAAAAAAAAGAAAAAATTAAAAATCTCAGACACAGAGGTCTGTGCAACTAATCCTTTTGATAAAGTCGTGAATCCTGCCATTCCAGATGCTAAATATTTGAGTTTCATCTACCCAGATTTGCCAGCCAACATCCGAATCTTTACTTTTTTACTCCCTGAAGGAAGTTTTGTATGGTGCCCAAAGAGCATGAGGGGTGATTTTTCCATACTAATCCAGAAAGAATAGTTCATGCTCCTCCATGCAAACCTCTGAATCAGCTCCAGGGTGTTCATTCTTAAACTCATTCAGTAGCTTTAGCCCTGTGAACTATGGTCTTCATCACTGCTTAGACTCTTCTTTCCTCTTTACAGTGTCCTGTAGATCCATTCTACACAGAGCACCAAAAAAATCAAAAGAAAGCATGGAAAAAATTTAGAACCCATATGAACATTCTTTACCCTGTGAACACAGCACTTGCTCACTCTGACAAAAGTTTGTGTGTGTTTTTCCCTGGAGAAGATAGTATAGAGTGACCCTTTCATAATAATGTTCTCTTTTTTTAAAATTCCATTTGCCCTGTCCATGCATTAACATTGCTTAATTATCATTAACTAGAGATTGCATTTCAGCTAATTCAAGAAAGTCAACAGATACCTTATAGGTATGGAACACTATAATTCAGGTATCTTAGAATATTGAGAGCTTGTTTGCTTAATTTTTTTCTTTTCTCTTCTCTCTGGTTAAGGGAACAAAAGTCTTCCAAGTCATTGGCTGAAGTGTCTCAAGGTAACATTTTGANGTTTCCCTGGAGAAGGTAGTATAGAGTGATCTTTTCATAATAATGTTCTTTTTTTTTAAAATTCCATTTGCCCTGTCCATGCATTAACATTGCTTAATTATCATTAACTAGAGATTGCATTTCAGCTAATTCAAGAAAGTCAACAGATACCTTATAGGTATGGAACACTATAATTCAGGTATCTTAGAATATTGAGAGCTTGTTTGCTTAATTTTTTTCTTTTCTCTTCTCTCTGGTTAAGGGAACAAAAGTCTTCCAAGTCATTGGCTGAAGTGTCTCAAGGTAACATTTTGAAATCTTAGCTGAGACTGAAGCACATTTTCATATTTATGTATTGTATAGAAGGAAAAAGTCTTTGCCCTGAGAAGTTTACAGCCTAAATAGATAAGACAAAGACTCTAAAAAAAATAGGAACAGAAAAGGGAATGAATTTCATAAAACCGCACCCACTTTCAAAGTTCAGCTTTCCTACTATATTAAGAGACATCATTTATGACTAGAAGAAACAATTGTGTGACCTCATTTAGGCCTCACAGACTATGGTAAGAAGCTTGGTTCTGTGAAAACAAGCATAGAGACTGAGGGTGAAGAAGGTGTGTCAAGGAAAAGATCAGAGGATTTTTGGCACCAAGATCTTCCATGAGACTTCTTTAGAGAATTTCAGCACCTTTTCAGGATTTCAAAAGTGTCCTGAGCCATTAGAACTTTGAAAAATTGTGTTTGTGACAAGCAGCTCCCACAGCATTCTTTTCAATACTGACAAATACTTTCCGTAGGTTTAATCTTTCAGATCTTCTGCAACTTAAGATGCTATAGGATGTTAAAATTTTCTATTTTGAGATATTTAAAGGGAGAGTGAACACGTTCAAGGAAGATAAATCCAGTTTGAAAGAGAAAATACATGAAACCAATGTTCCCTAAGTCCTGAAACATAAATTGACAGAACCAATATAACAAGAAATGTAGTCTGAAACTAGAGATCTGAAGAGAGACATTTCCAAAGTTTCAAGCTTAGCAATAGAAGCACGGAGGACCTGGCTCTGAGAAAATGCTAGAGTCAAAATAAGAGCTTTAGGTTTGAGTGTCATGAGATAAGACACTTTCTTTGGTAATTTGTTTATTCGTACACTCAAGGAAACAGCATTTAATCTTTAAAAAAATTAAAAAACAACAACAACAAAACACACAAACAAAAAAAAACCCCCAAAACAAAACAAAACATCCAAAAAAAAAAAAAAAAAACCAAAAAAGAGAGAAAACCAACCCAACAGCAAACAAACAACTGTAAAAACTAAACCCCTCCAAATAAACCACCAAATAAAACAACCCCACCCCACCCCCTACTAAGAATGTATCAAAGGTATCTGGAAAATCATCACCTTCTTGTACTCATACTCATAACTCAACATTTTTACTTAATATTACTGTTTCTGCTATGTGATCTTAGCCATGTGTCAGATCTTTATATTATCCATACGAAGAGAGCAAGGCAATAAGCCTTGAAATGTAATATGCAATATAAAAATTGTCACAACTTATGATAAACTCTCACCTGGTGTTGTTCTAGAAACCTTACTTTGTCAGGCAAGGAGTTTATTTTTATATGTGCATATTTATTTTGAATACTGACAACATAGCACAAGAGCAAGATATGTCAATTCTTAATATATATTCAGCAGCTGAAATGGACATTTTTACGTTAGTGTACCACACAAGTGCTTTTCATTCCTGATGAAGCCTAACTAATCTGAGCACTCTAGGACTGTGTCACACTTCCAGGCTACTAAATGCTCACTTATTGTAAAAGGCTAGTTATCAATGCAAGAATATAGTCTTCAGTTAGCTACTAAGTTTTCTTAATGCATGTAAACACTTGGGGGATAAATCAAAACAAAAAAAAAATCCCACCACTGAAAATATTTTTACTATTCCTCTTTAAACCAGGAAGAATAACAGAGCTAATAATAAGGGTGATTCTGGAAAAGGCATCTCCATGAAGTGAAGGAGGCTTTCCATATTCTGCTTCCCAGTCCATGACCAGAAGGTAGGGCTTGGCAGAGGGCAGCCTTGTCTCCACTGGTGCATCATTCAGAAGAACCATGCAACTGACTGCAACTCTGTGCTGCTCCACAGTTTTACATCAGGCATTTTCAGGTTAGTGCTGCTGTCCCTGTCTCACTCCCTGATCCCGCAAGCCAGCCACAGACTGCCAGTGTAATTTGCAATCTACCAACAAGAAACTTTGGTCAAATGGTGTCCCAGGGTCATGATAAAGTTCCTGGTACAGATAAACCAGTAGGATTCAAAGGGGTGGACTGGGACACAAATGCAATGGTAAACCCCAGCTGTAGCATCTTCTTTTCCATGCCAAATGACTGAGTCTCATTACATGACCTGTCAGAAGTCTCTCGAGTGCTTCTGGACCACCACTGTTTGATTGAGGGGAGTTGTTCTCTGCTTAAGGCTTTGCTCTCGTGCATGTGTTGCTCTGCCTGCCTGCTGTTTTGTAACATCATTAAATTTCATTTCATATTTCACAGATATATTAATCTGTCCTTCCAGAAGCAGCCTTAGAATTACATTTGCCACAGAAGAGTACAGAGACCCAGCTTTTAGTATGGAGATGGCTCAAATTATCAAAATTATATTTATTAATAAATATTCTTGTTCCACACCTTTTCTTTTCATAATGGAAACTCGTACTGAGATTTTCTAGGATGTTCCTACTCAGTTTATGTAACCTCATGTCAGCCTTACAGATTTAACATGTTGCCCAGCATGATAAGGGCATCACTTGGAGAAAGCTGATGAGATTGACTATATACTGGGATGGTTTTGCAAAATAAATTGCAAAAACAAAATTTGCATTTGTTTGGTTTGTAAGTTCAGTTAAATCACTGTTTAAAATGTGTGATTATTTAAAGGCATACGGCTGGATGAATCATGGTCCTCTTCAATGTTTTGTGTGTATTACAGACCAAAGTCATGTTTCTTTGGAGCACAACTAAGGACAGAATTTGGTTTTAATGATGCACTTTTGGGCAGTCAGGCATTTAACCTAAAGACTGTGTTGTCAGAAAAGTTGTTTGATAGTGGGAATTTTTATGAACAGATTATACAAGACTCTTTGACAGCACTTCTCACAAAGACCCTGTAAATCAGGCACAACAGTTTTATTGAAGTGAATGGAATTAGATAAGCATAAAAATGGTGTAAATAAAGGGAAAATTAGGGCCATCAAATTTAAATACTGACTTTCAACATCAGATTATAAGAGATTATTAGCCTTAAATTTTCAGTGAGACTCTGCTCCTTCTCACAGTGAATGCCAGCTGTTATAGACATAGCCATAATTCTGAAAAGAGGCTATTTTATCTACTAACATGCACACAATTTAAAGCAGCCCTGTGAATACAGTATTGTCCACTTCTACCTGATCACATGGAATTCTATATATTTCACTACTGTATTTCAGTGCTCACCATGCTATCCACCCTTCTCTAACTGTTCTGTTCGTTCTGCTCTGAGTCACTAAGTCACCTGTAAATAACAACTCTTTGCCACAAGTCCAGTGAGTTTTTGCTTATTCCTTTAGACAGCTAAGCTTCTTAGCCCCACCAGAAGTTCTTAATATTTCTAGACCCTGAATTAAGCTTCCACAAGAGGAGATTGCTTTATTTTCAGGAAACCCAGTGAATACTTTTCTTCATACAAGCTAAATTGATTCACAGTGGAAAAAGGGTGTACTTCTACTAGTTTTTACCATACTTAATGTATTCGTTTATTGCAGATGTTTTATTTTGAATCACATCAAAACTACAGGATTGAAGTTGTTGTAACCTGCATTTATCAGAATAAGTGAGTCTTTTTTCCTTATTTAGTGATTATTTTAGCTCAAGCTGTGACAATTCTGAAGAGAATGATTACACATATATTAGCCAAAAAAATAATAATAATTTATTTTAGAGGCCCTGCAGAGCAGTCTTCCATGTGAATTTTTTTTCCTTGTGCATGATAGTAAGTCATTATTTTGTTACTCTGAGTTTTCTGAGAATGTATGTGGATTTCACATAAACATCCAGCCATTTGTGTAGTCTCCTAATTATTTTCTGATTTTCTGGGAAGAAAACCAAGCAATTGTGGATTTGGAGCAAACGCACATGGCTTCATTATTCATTATTTTAAGCTGGTTAGTTTTGTGAGTCTGGGGAGTTTTTAGAGTTTAAAATAAAGAGAAGGAAGCAATCAAACATTCTGTTCAGTGATGACTCACTTATTCAGAAGACCGTGACAAAAAAAATGTATGTATGGTTGACAGGAACTCTGCCATTTGCAAAGGTGACTTGAGGTATAAAATAAAAAGAGGTTTACGGTAATGTTACAACCTCTTTATAGTGCACTAGCATTGTAAATATGTCCAGAGAGAATTATATATTCTGTTTATGCCATATTCTACATTCTGATTAATAAGTTTAATTACTTACATGGTCTTTTTCCTTCAGTAAAAGCTCATATTAATGGAGAAGATGCACAGTTTAGAGGTCTAGGAACAGAAAATTCTGGTAGAAGTAGTAGTAGCAGTGGTAGAATTAGTAGTAATAGTACTGTTATTCAAAAAATACCCCTGCAGCTATTTTCTTAAACTTCAGGTTCTTCATATCTCTGAGGTACTGGAAGAGAGTGGAAATTTTAGAGGTAAGGTTTCTGATTTAAATTCTGCCTTACATTGGAAATTCCTGTAGCCAGTGGGCATGTTCTAACCATACAAGCAATCTGTTTGCAAGGTATTATTTATCAGTATGTCAAAGTTAAAGTTGGAGTAGGAAATACCTTAGAGATATTCGGTTTAATAATGTGGCTGTGTCCTGTTTGTGGAAGTCAAACAGCTCACAGAACACATACAAAATGAATAACAACCAACGAAATGAGACATTCTTTTACGAGCAGCAATGGCATCCCACTCAAACTCACAAACAGTACCTAAGATTGACAAAGCCCCAAACCAACCAAACCAAATGTTGTGGTTTAACCCCAGTCAGCAACCGAGCCTAACCCAGCAGCTCGTTCACTCCCCCATCAGGAAGACCAGAGAGACAACTAGAAGGGTAAAAGCTAGAAAACTTGTGTGTTGACATAAAAACTGTTTAACAGGGAAAGCAAAAGCTGTGCACACAACCAAATCAAAACAAGGAATTACTTCAGTGTTCTCCATGGGCAGGCAGGTGTTTGGCCATTTCCAGGAGAGCACGGCCTCATCATGTGTAAAAGGTGACTTGGGAAGACAAACACTGTCACTTAAAATGTTCCACCCCTCCTCCTTCTCCCCCCTTTATATGCTGAGCATGATGTCATATGGCCTGGAATGTCCCTTTCGTCTGTTGGAGTTACCTGTCCTGGCTGTGTCTCCTCCATGCACACCCAACTTCCTTGCCAGCTTGACAGTACAAAAAGCAGAAAAAGCCTTTTGTAGATTCTTGATTAGAATTGTAGATTCTAATATTTTTCAAATCATAAAAAACAACAAGTCAAAGCATTTTCAAGGTCCTTAGAGTGCAAATTCAACTATGAAAACTACAAGCAATTTCTGCCAGATGTGACCTACAGTGAGTTGTTCAACCATAAACATCAAACATGACTTGTATCTATTTAGGTTTCAATACAGCATACAGGCATCAGAAACAATTCCTGGCATAGAGTACGGAGTATAATAGAAAAATGACTACAAAAATATTCCTCCTAAGTTATGCAACCTGTATGGCCAAGCCCTCACAAGAGACCAGAGTTTTATAAAATCATAACCATCTGAAAATAGCTCTAGAGTAGGAAATGGCTGTACCTGCATAGTTACCAGTTCCATATATAATAAAGGGATCAGTTTAGATTTTTCATCTAGTCTGTATTTTGCAATGGTTGTGTGAAAGACACAGAAGCAATGTAAACTGCTGGTGCAGTCAAGCAGAATACTAAAGTATCAATATTATTGTTTTCTGCTCTCATAGGCAGGTTTACAAGCAATTCCCTCTCAAAACCAAACTTAACCATTACTTAACATGCATTTTGCTCTGAGAAGTCACTGTGAAAATGCTGCTTTGAAGATTTACCTCTTAATGATTCCTGGATCAAATGTGCAGTTGTCAAGTTGGATGTCCAAATTAATCCTGAACAATTCATAAAATCATGGCATACTCTTTGTTCCCTTTTACATGTGCTTCCATCAGTACTCATGAAACTGTCTAGAATTAATGAAAATTGTTTCCAATGGTTATATACAAGAAGAACAGCTCTTCCCACACTGTGTTTTATGTACAAGACTAAAGAAATAACATATTAACAGAGAAAATAGGTCCTGTATAGGAAAGAAAACAATTTAATTACTTTTTAAAATCATATTTCCAGTTAAATTCTCATTGTCTGCTAAATTTCATAAGTAGATGATTGTATTGCGTGCATGTGATATTGCAGTCTTGGAAATCTTCAATATTACTGATCCTATAGAAGTGGATATAAGAAGACCTCTACAAAATAAAAGAAAAATCTGTGAACAGCACACAGTGATGTGGGTGCACAAAAAGTGAAGGATGCAGACAATAAAGTCTAGTCCAAGGCAAGTTTTCAATCAAAAATATCGCCTCCCTAACCAATCTTCTGTTGGTGTAAACCTATAGAAGCTCTACTTCTATAGATCAGAAAATCTTGGTTTTCCCACATGTTTTGGAGAGCCCAAATGTTCTTTCATGATCCCTGATACAGTTAATATATAACAATAGTTATCAGCAAGAAGATTAGTTAGAACTATGAAGATTTCTCAAACATTTCTGCATCAAAATTTTGTACCAGAATTTTAAATTCTAGCACAGCAGGCTATGCTGTAGAAGCAACCAACAAATCTGAGTATTAATTTCAAGTCAGAGACATAAAGCTTTGTGTGGAGACAATAAAATGGAAGATAGTAATTTCATTTGATATATTCTAGCTATGGTGGAAATGAGCTATCAAAAGTATTTCTAGAACTCTAAAGTCCCCACATATGTAGTTTTGGGGGAGAGGTAATAATATGAATTATTCAGTAAAAAATGAACAGTTCAATAAGAAATTAACATTTCAACCTCTTCAGAAAATAAAAAAAACTGTGGGATCCTCTCATAAATGAACTGTGAACAAATTTTTCATGGCAAAAGAAGATATTTCATTATGTATTCAGAAACAATTTTATAAAATCAATACTGTACACTAAAATTGAAGAAAACAGGGAAATTGGATGTGAAGGAGAAGTTGTAGTACACAGCAACAAGTTTAACACTAAACTACTTGTGACAATAAAAAGAAGAGACAATTTCAGGAAGACGTCATCAACAGGTTTTGCTCATAATCTCATTGCGCTGACAAGAAATGACAAGGGATGACAAGAAATAATACTTCCCCGTTAGAAATTCACATTGTTTTGACTGAAAAATAAGACTCTATTCAGATATGTTGTAGATAGCCTGGAAATCTTCAAGACCAGGTTGGATGGGCTTCGAGCAATGCACTCTAGTGAAAGGTGTCTGTACCCATGGAGGGAGGGTTGGAACTTAAAAGACTTTAAGGTACCTTACAACCCTAAAAGACTTTAAGGTACCTTACACAGGCCATTTTGTGATTCTGTGAGTCTATGAAACTTCAGTATCTATGAACAATGAGGACCCAACCATAACATGCATTTCCACAATTATTGCTTTTTATAAAGTAGTTTTTAACTGACTTTCAGGTTTCTGTTTGTTTGTTTTGTTTTCTGTTCAAAAGAGACATCTGCTAAACAAAATCTCCAAGCTGAGGGCCCCTAAGCAATACAGAAAATTATTTTCTGTAATTTAATTTTCATCTATGTCATCAATAATTTTACCTTATTAATCCTACCATTACAAGCCTCAAACTTCTGTGCCTTGGAGGTACATAAGGTTTTAATTTGCAGTGATAAGGTTTTAAGAAATTATTGTATATCCCATTTTCCATGAAGAAGCTGCTATCTGCTTTTATAGTAGAATCCCTTACTAATTGTGAGCCTGATTCTGCAGTCAGACGGTTGCATCCACAAAGATTGTTAGCTGATTTCAAAAGGCTTTATTTATTAAGTTGCACTGCTGTATCAGGGTTGCATATATTTTTAATTTACATTTTTGTTCAAGAAGGAAAGACGAGAGAATCCTAATAATTACCTGGTGAGTTTTTCTATTTCCAGATTTGTATGTGCCTTTCAAATGTCACATGAACTGCATTAAATGTTTATTTTATTGATAGCAGAATGTAATTCCAAAATGGGTAAACAATATAATTCTTTACCAGAATTCTCATTCAGAATGGGTGCTGAACTATTATTAACAAATATAGCAAGAGCAGCCAAAGGCAAAGTTATGGCTGGCCTTCATTTCTCCACTTTTCTTCCCTTTTACATGGAAGAAAAGGCACTGTTAGGACATGAAGAAATTAAGAGCAAAAATTATTAGCAGAAGATTAGGAAAATTAGGTATTCCACTGTACAGATAACCAGGCCAGCTAAGGAAAAGGCATATGTTGAGAAGTGGTACAATATTAATCAGGAATAGGTTAACTCAACACTTTAACATTTAAAATCGCATTAAATATTTGTGAAACATAATTTCAGGAAAGAAGATGCTAAGTGTTAAAAAGTTCAGGTGTTTAAATGATGGAGAAGTCGTACCGGTTACATGGCGTACAGGTCATACAGGTCAGTAAGTCATAGTGTAGCAGGATAGATGTGAAACTTGTTTGATGGGCAAAGTGCATTCAGCACAAGAGCATTTCTATGGGACTGCAGAAGCAAGGGAGGTGAAATACAAAAGACTGCTTCTTGATGAAGGGAAAGCCTACAGAGTGAGAACCTCTCTGTTACCTTGCAAGAGAAAGCTCGCTGGCTAATATGGTGATATCATTAATCTGAAGAAATGAGACATGTAGGCATTTCTTCAGACACCTTTTAATCCCATGAGTGTCTCCACCAGCATTTACAAGCTGCCATGTTGGATGTCTTACCGACCCACCACATTGCCCTTAGATGATTGTTGTAGGATCCTTCAAACTGAAATCTCTCCTCTCCTCTCCTCTCCTCTCCTCTCCTCTCCTCTCCTCTNTGCCTGATTCCTCACTTGACATATTGAAGGAAACAAATTTGAGGTGAAAGAAGAAGAATAAGTATAAGTTGAACTAATGTAAAAGAAAAGGTTATCCATTCTGTTATTGTACATTCAAACAAATAAAATAAAAAATGCTAGAATCAAAAGAAAAGAAAAAGAAGGGAAAAAAGCATTTACATCACTTTTTACAATAAAAAAACCCTGGTTTTGCTGTATTTGGGATAATTTTAACCACACAGAAAAGCATTTAAAATGAAGTTGTAGATTCAGACATTTTGAAAAATCAGGATGTAAATGGTAGCTTGCTTTCATTAAACACCTCAGGAGTCATGTGAAAATGCATCTCCAGTTTTGAGGGAGATACTTTCATATACCTATTGCCACAAGATTTCTTGAAAGTGAGTTGTTCTCCCACTCTCCTGCTTATGCTGTTCCTCCTGGTAAAAATACTTAAATCTTTACCAAGCCAACAAAGAAGCACAACAAATAACTTGATACATTGATAGGTAGGGAGCTTACCAGGAAAACTGGAAATTTACAACTCAGTCCCTGCTTTAAAGAATGCTAAAGTACATTATGAGACTGGATAAAATCCTGATAGTAATTAAAACATTTTTATTCTAATTCCTAACAAAACTTTGTTTTTCAGCAAGCCAGTCAATTTTCTGCTGTGCATTCATAACCTTGTTTGATGTTAAAATGTTTAAACAGATATAAACAATCATGCAGGGACAGGAATTGTTTAAGAAATTAATCTGAATATAAGTGTAGATATGCTTACTGATGCTCTGAACTTACTACAAGTGGAAACTTTCCAAAGTGTCTACATCAAAATAAAACTTCTCACAAAGACAAAGGTGATTTATAATTCATGCACTTGAATTTCTAATTGCAATGATCCCTACAAATCTGATACTTAAGTTTTTAATGAAATTGCTTAATAACTTCTTTGCGATCTGCTTTTATGATAATGCCTACCTGATTTGCCTTAATATTTTGATGAAAAGATGTAACAGTACTTAGGAAACCTCAGACCTTGTTGGTTGCTTATCATTTTTTCATTGCTACTCTTTTCCTAAAGGCTACCACCCTGAGCTATAGTAACCCTGTGGCAGCTCCAACTCTCCAACTTTAGTACAAAGCCAGAGATCTAATTATCATTTCCTATGGTTTATGAGTAATAGATGGGGGAGATTCAAACCACTGCCCAATCACTTGTTGATTCTGCTAGGGTACTTAGTCTCTTATTTGGTTGCAACTTACTCCAGTATCTACCTCTTGGCTCCTATTGAAAATAACAGATTTAAAATCTTAATTCAACCCTCATGAAAGATTGAAGTCAGCCTTTCTCTACTATCCTAGTTATTAGCAAGAAATTTCTTAAGGCACTTCAAAACTAAGTAAATAGCCTCAAACAGGTTCAATGCATTTTGCTAAACCACAAGAATATAACAGCAAAGTGTTACATAATACCACCTCCCACCATATTAACAATCATATTTTATGTGATGACACGTGTTCCTGCAGAAACCTTGGGCTTACTGCAGGTAGGGGAAGGAGAGTTCACTGTGTATGCCTGGAAATTTCACATTGCCCTAAACCATTCCAGACTGGGGAAACAATCCCCACCCCCACTCATTAACAGAGGTTCAAAATGAGATTAGCCCCACCTCGGCATGCTTTATTAAGCCCCAATTTTTCAGTTCTTTAGAACTGCCAGTTCTTCCAGCAACCAATCCCATTAGATATTTTTAAACTGTGAGAGGAGTTAGCTGGAGCTCTTAACAAATTTTTCCTGTCATCTACTATCAAGTTTCCCATTATCATTGACAGCAGGAACAACCCATGGCCAATACCCATTTGCACTTCCAGCTGAGAGAAAAAGTTCCCTCTGAAAACTTCATTTAAGCTAAAATACACATTTTGTTCAGCTGAACTACACCAGCTGAGGATACACTCATCCATCATGAAAAATGTGGAGAGAAATTATTTCTTGGTCTTAGAATGGTGACTGAAGCAAATTTTACCAGAAAAAATCAGCTTAGAATTCTCTGTCTGCATTTAAAAACTGGAAGATAATAAATTACTATGGGTTGAAACAAACATGTTCCAGCAGTTTATCAAAATACCCACTTTGACCAATGTTTAGTAAAAGTGTTTTGATATTCAGGAAAAGCTTTGCTCCAAGCTTTCACTGAGACCTTCACACAACCTAGTCCATCATTAGCAGGATGGCTGCAGGAGGGCCTGACCCTCTGCTAGTAAAGCATAAAGCCATGCAGAATAGAGCAGACTTCCTGATGCTGCTTGAGAAATGTACTCAGGTGTTGTCTGTGGACGTTCAAGTCAACATCAGCCCCTGATGTGCTGAGTAGAATTGCTGCAGGACAGATCACATCTTCTAGAGCCCAGAAACATTCTCAGGTGTCATTTATTCATACAGACTGAGATGTTCAGTCCAAAAATATTGCTGAGCCCTTTGAAAAAGCTTTCCTGAATTGGCATAAAAATACTCTCAAATAGTGTCCTCAAGTATAGTGGTCACTTGAAAACTAGAGTTGTCCCATACCCTCCGTGCTCTGATCCTTGACTGGCTCTTTTGTATTCCTCCTCCAGTCAAACAGTGATACCTTTATCAATGGCCCTCATATTTTGATGTAAAAGGGGGGTGTAATCACACTTACTCATGCCTCTTTTGCTTGAAGAAAATGTATGTAGGACAGACCATGGGAGATGGAGTAATACTGTACATCAGGAAATCCAGGAGCCAGGAAAAGCTGTACTTTCACTGCTGTTGGAAAATCATTTCTATCACTGCAGACAGTTTATTTTTGCCTTGGTCTCTTGAAACTGTGGGGTCAATGAAAGTCTTGCTGTGGCTAAGATGATACATCTTTGCTCCTGTGAGTAGCAGTTAATGAAAAAGTAAGATACCAATCTATACAAGAGTTGAGGAATATTACTCATTATGATTAACCATTGTTTCTTTGTCAGGTTTCCATCTCTACTAAACGTTGCCAGCAGATATGAATGGGAGCATTAAGGTCAAAATCAGTTGATATCTGAGTTCTGATTGAACAAAACTAATGCTTTTCATCTTCCTAGTATTGCAGAGAACAAAATCTGGTAAGGCACAGAAAAAAGAAACAGCTTTGAATGTAGCAATCAAGCTGACTTCTAAATGCATAATGTGGAGGATATTGAGGTGAATACCCAAAACGAAACCTGAATAAGCTAGTTCTGGTGTTTAGATATTTACTGATTCCAAACCATCTTTGTGAAAACTGCAATCTAGAGAGAGCACAGAAGCTTAATTCAGTATTCCTTGGAATACAAAAGTAGAGAAGCGTGGTATCATTTGCCTGATTTATTCTGCTCCTTTCTTCGAGAATGCTGTATTTTATTCCCTTGAGAAGCTTTGTGTCTTTCAGAAAACCAGACTGTGAAGTTAACCAGGTATTGTCAATGAACCTTGAAACTGGAAATTAATTTGATGAGCTGATTCCTGGTGACACAGCTTTTAAGATACAGGTAATGTGAATGGATAATCTACATGCATGTCAATAGTTTTGGAAAGCTTATTTGTCATCACCCCAAAGTTTAGAAGCAGGCCAGATAAAGTTTTCTTATCAGTGAACAGCATTTTGGAGCAAATAATGTCAGCTTGCTGGGCTACAACTGAAGCAGTGGCATGGGGAAAGGATTAAAACACACCCAGATCCTGATCCAGATCCAGATCCTGATCCTGATCCAGATTAAATTAGTTTTAAAAGTCAGAAGCATTCAGTTGCAGTAGTTTGTTCAAAAGCATTTAGATATTTGTAATTAATAGATCACAGTTTCTTGGAGCTACCAAAACCTATAAGAGAGAACATAACTTATTACATACATTTTATGAAATTCAGATTTTGCTTTATATTTGTGGTATTTTGTAGTCAGTGAAAAGAAGCAATTGGAAATTGTTTCTAATGGTCCTGACCTTGTCTTTATCTATGCTGGGGTAAAGTGAAATGAAGACCTCTATTCCCAAATGTTGTTTAGAAGAAGGTGTTTCCAAATGTAGAATCAATTGCTGTGTCACCCTTTCCTGGTAGTTAAATGATACTGTAAGGATCAAATACAGATGATGCTCTTTGTCCTTGAGATGTGACAGTTCCTTCAACTTAAGGTAACTTTATGGCTGCTCTAATGTGTACCTGAAGATATATTTGATTTAAATTACTTTAGAATAATGGGTCAGAAAGAGCACTTAAATGCCTTCCCCACTCAGCTGTCTCAGCTAGTTAATCGCAGCCAAGATTTCTGCGAGGAGGACTGATGCCTCACTAAAAAAGGAAGGAAAAGCAGGAAGACGCTTCTGCAAGGGGCCTAGTGTGAATTATGAGCCTCAACTACAATCAGATCCAGTAAAAACCTTCTCCATGTTCAAAGATGTTTGGATCAAAGCATTACTTTTCCCAGTGTTTCTGTCCAATCAATCATTGCTCATGTGATGAAAAAACTATATGTCATCACAAAGTTCTATGACATCTTTTTCCTCTGAAATTTAGATCTCTTTTCCTAGAACTTACACTGGACAGTGAACTTTCTTTGAAGACATGAATCCTTTGCTTTGAATGCATCCTAGTGGGTTTCCTATTTGGTTTGAATTCTCTTAGTTCTGTCTGGGTGGGTTTTTTCCCATGCAAAATCTATAGGAACGAAAGTGGAATAGGAACTATTGAGCAACGTACTGATTCTTCTCATATTCCTTCCAGTCAGATGTGAGTCATTATATTTGAGTACAACGTGTGTATGCACCATTTCCACTGGATTCCATGGGTACCATTTTATACCTTCAGTTACTATGCTCTTCTGATGGCTGTGCTTTATCCAGAGCTTAAGTAAATTTAGGACTAAGTAAACTTCAATTTTGCAGTCAAAGAGACCCAAGTATAAAGTTATGACTAGCTTATTCAGACTAATTTTCAATGGCTCCTAATATTCACATTTTTAAATGAAAAAGAATAGATGAATAGTCACCTTCAGCTCCAGAGCTGCTAGTCTCTGGAGCTTCTTATATAATCTATACTCAAGGGTACTTTGTACTCCTTGAAGAGCCAAGAAACTTCCAAGTGCAGTTAAACGAAGCCAGTTAAAAACTGCCTTTCTGCTGGATGTCTCCCTCACCTCCTTTTACATCAAATGATTAATATCCTTTTACCCCATCTCTACTTTCTGCTTTTTTCTTGCCTTGAATTCCTAGTTCTTCATTCTCCTAATATTTCCACATTAGTGTTCTCTACTTCTTTACCCAATCCTCCTGAAAGTAAGCAGTGGCTTGTTCCCTTTCTTTTTTCTTTCAGAGTTATTATTCTAATCATAGTGAATCTGGACCTTATTCAGACACTGAAAATTGCATTAAGTTATATTGATATATATTTTTAAATACGGGTTAGAAGAAAGATAAATCCTGGAAGACTTTCACCTTTGACAAATACTATTTCAGGTAAGGAAGATGTTACATGAACCAATCATAGCCTACTCCCAAGACAGCTTACTTGAGAAAATTTCACAACTGGGTGGAAAATGGAATCCCTGTCCTTTGGGAAATTTTACTGTTCAATGTTTGTTTTCCAGCTAGCATATATATCCTTGTTGGCAGCCAAAGGCAAGAGCAATTTTTAAATTTATTATATTTAATAATATTTATTAAATAAATAAATATAAATAAATGTATTTTAATTTAAATAAATTAAAATATATTTAATTTATTTGTGGAGTTGATGGGTCAAGATGATGGAAGGAGATTACTTAATGCTCCCAAGGAAGAGTAGTATTTGGAGAACCATAATGCACTGATCCTAAATGCTCCAAACCCTTTCCTGGGGCTACAACACTTAGGGTAGTAATCAAGCACTACTTAATTTTGCACAGAATCCATAGCTCTTTTTGTCGCAGTGGCAAGAGAGAAAGGCACAAAACATGATGCTCCTGCAGTAATTAGTAGTGGTCTCTAAGATGCCAAGGAGGTCCAAGATTATATACCCAACAGTTGCAGTAAAAATAAGAACCCTAACTCTTTACTGTGCTCTGCCCCAAATTGCTTTACCTTGTATGTCAGAACTAACGCTCCCTCCCCTACTCTTTAGGGAACACCAGAAGTTCAGCCTTTTCTCTGGGATCCCAGCCCAAATGAATAACACAGAACTTATTCAAGAGCTTGTCCACATATCCAGTGTTACTTTCCATGCACAACAATATCAGAACTGGGACTAAAGACAGAAAAATAAAACCTTACAGCACTAAAAGTTGTTAATTATCTATATAAGTATCAAAGACCCAGGTTTATTACTGGACATGTGAATGACTAGACAGCTTATGTAAATTTAATTTTGCATTTATTTGAAGATANCCCTTTCTTTTTTCTTTCAGAGTTATTATTCTAATCATAGTGAATCTGGACCTTATTCAGACACTGAAAATTGCATTAAGTTATATTGATATATATTTTTAAATACGGGTTAGAAGAAAGATAAATCCTGGAAGACTTTCACCTTTGACAAATACTATTTCAGGTAAGGAAGATGTTACATGAACCAATCATAGCCTACTCCCAAGATAGCTTACTTGAGAAAATTTCACAACTGGGTGGAAAATGGAATCCCTGTCCTTTGGGAAATTTTACTGTTCAATGTTTGTTTTCCAGCTAGCATATATATCCTTGTTGGCAGCCAAAGGCAAGAGCAATTTTAAAATTTATTATATTTAATAATATTTATTAAATAAATAAATATAAATAAATGTATTTTAATTTAAATAAATTAAAATATATTAATTTATTTGTGGAGTTGATGGGTCAAGATGATGGCAGGAGATTACTTAATGCTCCCAAGGAAGAGTAGTATTTGGAGAACCATAATGCACTGATCCTAAATGCTCCAAACCCTTTCCTGGGGCTACAACACTTAGGGTAGTAATCAAGCACTACTTAATTTTGCACTCACTCTTTTTGTCGCAGTGGCAAGAGAGAAAGGCACAAAACATGATGCTCCTGCAGTAATTAGTAGTGGTCTCTAAGATGCCAAGGAGGTCCAAGATTATATACCCAACAGTTGCAGTAAAAATAAGAACCCTAACTCTTTACTGTGCTCTGCCCCAAATTGGTTTACCTTGTATGTCAGAACTAACGCTCCCTCCCCTACTCTTTAGGGAACACCAGAAGTTCAGCCTTTTCTCTGGGATCCCAGCCCAAATGAATAACACAGAACTTATTCAAGAGCTTGTCCACATATCCAGTGTTACTTTCCATGCACAACAATATCAGAACTGGGACTAAAGACAGAAAAATAAAACCTTACAGCACTAAAAGTTGTTAATTATCTATATAAGTATCAAAGACCCAGGTTTATTACTGGACATGTGAATGACTAGACAGCTTATGTAAATTTAATTTTGCATTTATTTGAAGATAACTAGTTGGACATGCACATTTTCAGATCACACAACCCTAAGGGACCAATGCTAATCTCAAATGAATAATTTTCAGTGTGACAAATCTTTACTATCTTGTTGCTGTCATTATAAAAAACAGTTGCAAGAGGACTGTTCACTCATCACCTGAGATTCCCTGTTCTCTGTTTGAAAAATGTGCCAGGGGTTACTTCTATGGATGTAATATACCCATCTAAATTTATATAAAATGCAACGGACTGAAAAAATATACTTAATTAAAAGAAATAATTTTAAACCTAGTGTCTATATGATGAAGTAATCCCTTCTCTGCTTCTGTGTCTATTTCTTTTCAAAGACAACGTTGAAAGAACCTATAACTTCTTCAGTTTGTATAAGTTTGCCTATTTTTTTCCACGAGTCAGAAACAGCTTTGTCGTGGAAACTTCAAGAAAACTTAAGAGGTCTTTAAGATGTGCAGTATTCCTAGAAACCAGTGTTCCAAAGATGATACTGGAACTGAGGAGTCCCAGAAAAAAACTTTCCGTGGAACACTGCAGACAGTACCATAGCCACGTTGTACAGACAAGTCATTTCTTAAGGACAGGGAGGAAGAGGAGTATATTGGAATACCTAGAAGAAATGAAGTAAGAATCATGGAGTAGAAGGATGAAAATTTCATTAAAATTAATGTTCTAACAATGTGATTCAGCAAAACTGAGATGAAGAAAATGTATTCTCCCTCACATGGGATAACAGCTGGTCTACCTGCTAGCCCTATTTTTTATGTACATGCTGCCACTTAAGATGTCAACCACTTTGAAAGGTTGATGAAAATGACAGGGGAGAGAGACAAATGACACATAGCTTGGCAAGTCAGCATGCTATTCTAAAAGCTAGAACAGGCAGGACAGACTAGTGGAGAAAGAAAGGGTGAACACAACACAAAAAGGTAAAAAATAATAAACTTCATTGGCCAAGAAATTACACAGTCAAAAATTGTAACATTGGAGAAAAATAATTAGATTTTTAAAGCACAGCTTACTATCAAATTTCTTTTATCTGCTTTTTCAAAGCACTAGCTCATGTTCTGAAGTTGCTCTCCAAAAATATATATAAATAGAGAAATTTACTTTTAAAAATTTAAAGCTGAGATTCACTCATTCTGCTTATTCTAGAAAATAGAGTTTATGAAAAGCAGAGTTGGCAGAAGGGATGGGCAAAAGTCCAGTAAAAGAAGACTGGAGATGCAAGAAAAATTTTCTATCATTAAAGCTAATGAATTCCAGCATTGCCAGTCTGGAGCTGGGTTGTTTATATTTTAGGGGTTTTTTTTGGCTGGTATTTTGGTTGGTTGGTCAATTGCAGTGTTTTGTGGGGGTTTCTTGTTTTGTTTTTTTTTTTGTAGGGCAAAGGCTAACCTAAGGGTCATGGGTAAAGAGTTTTATTTTTCTGTTCCTGCATTAAAGACTGTTTCAAATGGAGCAGATAAAGGAGACAAAGGACATTGACAAAAGACATACTGTAAAAAACAGTAATTGAAAGCAGACCAGAGTTTTACATAAGGCTACACAGCGAAGAGTTTTCTGAGATAGCATGCTGTTGAAAGGACATGGAATTTTTGCTTCAGCTACAGACCAAGTATGAAGTTTAACAAGGGTAAGTGCTGGATTCTGCACTTGGCACGGGACAACCTTGGATGTACATACACACTGGGGAATGAGATGCTGGAAAGCAGTGCTGCAGAAAGGGACCTGGGGGTGCTGGCTGATGACAAGATGTATATGAATCAGCAGTGCCTGGCAGCCAGGAGGGCCAACCGTGTCCTGGGGGGCATCAGGCCCAGCATCACCAGCCGGGCAAGGGAGGGGATTGTCCCGCTCTGCTCTGCACTGAGGCAGCCTCATCTCAAGTGCTGGGGGCAGGTCTGGGTGCCACAATAAAAAAAAAAAAATCATTAAGCTATTGGAGAGTGTCCAAAGGAGGGCCACAAGGATGGTGAAGGGCCTTGATGGGAAGCCGTATGAGGAACCGCCAAAGTCATTTGGTCTGTTCAGACTGGAGAAGAAGAGACTGAGGACAGACCTCATTGCAGTTTACAACTCCTTCATGAGGGGAAGAGGAGGGGCAGACACCGATTTCTTCCTTCTGGTGATCAGTGACAGGACCCAAGGGAATGGCCTGGAGTTGTGTCAGGGGAGGTTTACGTTGGGTATTAGGAAAAGGCTTTTCACCCAGAGGGTTGTTGGGCACTGGAACAGGCTCCTCAGGAAAGTGGTCACTGCATCAAGCCTGCCAGGGTTCAAGAAGCTTTTGGAAAGTGCTTTCAGGAACATGTTGTGATTCTTCGGGATGGTCCTGTGCAGGGCCAGGAGTTGGACTTTGATGATCCTTGTGGGTCCCTTCTAACTTGGACTATTCTGTGATTCTGAGTGCTGTGCTGGGTCAATTGGTAATAGCAGAAAGAGTCCATCCTTTAGAAGTTGATCAGAACTTAGTTTTTCAGACTTTCAAGAGTTGTTCATCTTTAGTCTGTTGTTCTGTCCTTTCTTCTGGTGTTGCATCTTCCTTGTACTATGAGCTAAGCTATTTACTGTTCGAAAGTAACATAAAATTAAATTACATAAATGTGATTTTATGTACAACAAAATTGAAATCTTCAAAGCAACCAGTTCCATGACAGCTGTATATTTCCCAGGAAGACCTAAAGGAATGTATTTTACATCCTACTTCATATGCCTCAGAGCATATGCTCTGATCACTGGAGACCAATTGAATACCAAATTACTTTGGATCAAATAAAACATTTTATCTTTGACCTCCATACAAGCTAAAATACACTGCACAAAGTAGAGTGGCACCAGAGGGTAAGGATCTAGCTCGGATATAAAGAACAAGTTTACTCTGTTTTCCTAACTTTCACAGTATGGCACAAAAGCACAAAGAAGCAAATACCTTCATAGAGAGCTCACTAGAGTCCTTGGCAAGACTTCTCCTCCAGAAAGTAGAAGCAAATGTGTTCACCCCACGATGGTATATAATTGCTCCGAAAGATACTATGAACAGAAAGTCTCCATATAAAATGCATTGTTGATGACCCACAACTAACACTATGCTCCAATTCGGGGTTCTTTGGGGGCTAGCTCAGGAACCCCAGATCGGGGGGCACGTGTTCAGAACAAAGGCAAAGGACAAAGGCGCTCTTTCCCCCCGGGACCGTGTCCCTCGGGTTGTGCTTTTAATCTGGTCCGGGAGAGAGGTGGGGAGAGGGAGTGAGGGGAGGAAAGAGAATTTCCCACCTCGTGGTGCTTGCTTTTGAAACCCCTGGCCGGAAGGGGCGGGGAGGGGTTCACAACCAATGGGATACAGGTGGCGTGGAGGGGCAGGGGCGGGGATTACAGGAGCGTACCATTCACCAGACACATATTTTCACTCAGTGCAAAATCATAATGTAAACAATCTAGATATACTTAGTGCAATACAACACACAACCACAGAGTAGAAAAAGTAGTTTGCCTAGGGATAAAGAATAAAATTCATGAAGACACCCAAGTGATTTAGAAGCACAAGCTGGGCCCAGATTCCAAAAACTGAAGTATGTTTGTAAATTCAAATCCTCAGGGGAACATAGGACTTAATACAGGATGCAGTAAACTCAGTGGTGCCTCAACTAGATTTCTCCCAGTACTTGAGCTAGTCAATTTAAAGTTGGCTTATCTGTGATTGCAAGACTACCCTAAAAGTTACTGACTCAAATGACTAATTAATTTATTAAAATGGGACTTTGGACTCCTAGCTGGCTTAGACCCTTTGGAAATGTATTGGGTATGACTCAGCCTTACAAGGCCCAAAGAGTCTTTAACTACCATTGCCATCAGAGGGAAGTGGGAGTATCAGAAGAAAAACAGAAAAAACATAAGTGTGAGAGTCAACAGAATGAAGAGAAAGGAGCTTTTTTTATGTAGCAACTTCTGTACAATGTTTAATTTTTAATAAAATGCAAGATTGATTTCATCATATATTTACCTACAGGTGGACTTGATGATCTTAAAGGTCTTTTCCAAGCTAAATGTTTCTATGATTTTATGATTCTGTCTATAAATACAGTGATTATACATGGTGTTTATATATTTCTATATATATTATATATGTCTACATACATTATATATGTCTATGTACATTATTGATACTGCAAAGTACGACATGACAAACCAAGTGGTTAACCAGACATAAATCCAATGCACCTGTGCCAGGCAGAAATGCATATAATGATTAATGGACTGAATAAATACCACATATAGACTAATCTCCCTTCAGAATATTCCCAGTTACCCTAGATAATGAATTGTTGATTCATCACATTTTGCCGCATACTTTGTCAAGTACAAGAATTTTTCAAAATATAACTGTACTATCAAAAGGTATTTATTCTTGTACAGTAACCACATATTGTTCAGCCTTGTCAACAGAGATCAAATCAGAGAAATACAGTTGCTAACACAGAAGCAATTTCATTAGAAAAAATTAAAAAACAGAGAGTTTGTTGTGGTTGTCATGTTCTGAAAACATAAGACTTTTCAGAGCAAGAATACCTATATGTTGCTCCATTATTAATCTGTAGCAATCATATGTAAGGATCATGTTAAAATTTTTTCCATTTAATTTATGGTGAATACTATATCCTGAAGTTACCTCATCTAATCTATCGGAAGCATCACTTCATCTTAATGATAATAGTTTTGTATGATGGCAAGGCAAAGAACAGCTCAAGAAAGTCAGCCCTCTTCTTTTGGAATTTCTTGACAAGCTTTAGCAAAACACAAGTTCTGAGTGATGCTTGGACCTCTTTTTCTAATTTTTTTTAACCACTTACCCAACAAGTTTTTCTTCTCAGCTGCTCCATCCCATATACTCTTCATCTGAAATTATTTCACAATATTCGGTGCAAAATATTTTGGTTTACTACTTGGATACTTGTAGAGTAACTCTTTTCTAGAATTTTAATTAACTTTCTGATCCTTAAAGCTGCACTGGGTTTATTAGTGAAGGACATAATCATGTATTATTTGGAATGGTGACTTCACCACAGTCTGCAGTAATGACTTTTGGTTTGCTTTTACTGAAGTAGGCACATATCTTTTAATTCTTGTATTTCAGTTTGATATCATTGAGACTAAAATGTATTTGCCTTGGCTCATTTAAGGTGAAGAGTCCCTTCAGTATTCACATTATTACTTTTGTCACTTTCTTCTTTCTAATCTGTCTTGCAAGGATCTCATATATTAATTTTTCTTTCAGTTAAAATGGAGCAGGTCTGATAGTGCCCTCATTACCCAAACTGTTATTTCTCCCTCTGGCCTCACAAACTGGATTAAATTATGTTTCTTTTGGGGGAGTCCAGCAATGACATTCTGAGAAATGCCTTAAACAATGGGTCTCAAACTGGATTTAATTTACATTTAGTAAGACATGTGTGGTATGGAAAATTAATTATTACTGACTGTTGAACATGAGTTTTGAGAATTAATACTTAAGGAATGAATAGTATGTTTATTATATTGAGGGTTGTGGAACATCAATTATATTTCTTTCCAGTAACAAAGTGGTATTTGTTTGACATAAATTAATTATTTAGTCAGGTTTAAAAGAATAATTATCTAATCTCTGTAAACATGCTTTGTTAATTAAAACAAATAGATTGAAAGCTTCACACAAAACAAAACTGAATGGATTTTTTTTTTTTTAACTAGCTCTGTCTTTCCTTAATGTTTTACTACTAGAAATTTTGAATTTCATTACTTCTGTGAGGGACTCCAAATTAAGTTGTGTCAAAATATATTTTTATCCATACATTTGTTCTTGATACACTTTCAACAAGGGATAAATTAGGTATCATAATTTCAAGATACAGTTCTTTTCAGGGTGTAGGGTTTTTTTTTTTTTTACATTACACTGAAATAAATCTGAAATAATCTAATAAATAAAAAGTTTCATTTGTGTATGAATTTTTTAAAGTATACACTTCAGAGAAAGTTTGAGTCCAAAGTTATGGTTGCTTAGTAATTTCAAATGACGCACCAAAACACATTATATTGGTTTGGTAACCTTGTTTGTGGATTTTTTTTAATTGTCTGATATTACAGTTAAATTTTTCACAGGCTTAAAATTTCCTAACTATTTTATATATCATCTCACTTTTACATGACAAGTCTTGGAAAAGTACATTAAAGTATTTCACATAGATATTTAATGCGTGTTTCAAAAAATGTTAACTACTGGCAGTACAATAGACCTGAGTGCTCATCAAATTGCTCCTTCTGCACTCATTGGTCTTTGCAAAGTGAAGGTAAGCAAAGGTAAAACATGGCAAAGTATTTTGTTGATCTTTACCTACTGCTCTTAGGTGTAAAGAGGAAGTAAAAGTGACCCCAGTCACTACAGAATATATCTGTTTTCTTCTACTCCCCAGTCCTGGTTGCCAGGTTCATCACATGCACTAATGTGTAATTTTAATTCTTGTAGTTCTGACAGGAAGAAGATTTCCAAAGTTGAATACTGTTTATATTCCTGAACTGATACAAGTGTGTGGTATTAAACTGACCTTTCTGCTATTCTTCTGTTTTGAATGGGTAGCCAGTCCACTTTTTCTTCTATAAGCTACTATAATAAGGCTATAAACAATGCAGGAGTCAAGTGACCACCCAATCAAAGTATAAAATATTGAAAAGGTCAAAAGAGTGCAGCTCACTACTAAGATTCATTGAATATAAATTAGACATTAAACTCCTGATATCTCATTCCCTTGACTGAGTAGTAATGAGAATGGAAAATGGCAGAAAATTAATCCCTTCTCATTAAAAAGCTTGTAATGAGAATGTGGAACTTAGTAGTAATGTAACCTGTTCTCATTACAGTCTTCAGGGAAAGAGTCTTTGTGGTCTTCTTCAGATGTCATAGCAGTGATCTTTTTCTCCTTAATAAAATAGTACATTAAATGTGGCTACATTACATACTACTCTTTTGCATAGGTTTTCTGCACTGCACAATTGCCCTATAGTGACGAAACCTTTTTCATTCACTGACACTGGAATTTCTGCTGTACCTACACTTCGTATTAATGTGAACATACATCTGTGTCAGATGTATTTTCAGTGCTGCCTAAACCAGGCAGATGCCCACATCCTACTGAATTTCAGTGTAACTTGCAGACTGAGATTCCTTAGAGCATTTGGCAAAGTCTAGCTTGAGAGAAAATTAATAACCCAATGATAATTATCCAAATAAATATGTATACACATTGGCTAATGATTGCAAATTATCAATGTGATAAATACTGGAAACAGGCTTGCATATCTACACACAAACAAATTTCTGACAGAAAAGGACACACGTATATCTATTTTCCATATTAAATTCCTCTGTGGCCACAACATATAATTGATCATAGTGTGTTGCCCTGGTTTTTGCTAAGCTTTCTGTTTTAACCTTGGAGTCAGAATTCTTTCTCACACAGTTTCATGTAAATAATAGCCAATGTTTACTTAACGGTATTTTCTGGTTTTCATTCCTTTTGTGATAAGAGAAACTTTGATGAGCATCTTTTTTCTCCAGTGGGATTGAGACGGAAGTGACATGTTCTCCAATCCCTTGTGCAGTTGAGAATTCCATAAGATATGGAATTCTCATATTCCAACATACGTAAATAAAGTTGCCTTTTCCCTCCTTTCTGCTGAACCTAGCAGGTGTGAGAGTGTCTTTTTTGTTTTTTCCCAGACACAATAGTGAATTTTACTGTCTCTTTGACTTTGAAGTACTTCCAGACTTTTCCCTAACAGTATTTAGACTGTGAGACCAGAAAAAGTAAAACCAAACAAAATAATGCAACTCAACAAAACTTTAATTTTGCTTTCTGTGAAAAGGTAGGTACAAAATAACTTCTTTTGATAGAAGTGTATAAGTTAATGTTCCATTTTTTTCTCAGTAATGGAACACAAGGCAAGGAAAAAAGAGTACATTTATTTTTGATACTGAAAAATGCATGTCAGAGCATGCTGGTTATGAAATATGAGGAGGAAAGAGTATATTACATAGTGTTCAATTAGGTTATCAGAATGACCTGTTTCCTACCCCATGAAAGTGATGGGATGCATTTGTTCTGGTATGGAGAGCAACCCCTGCACACTGGCTCTGCATAGGAGTGCATCCTGGCAGACGGTCCCACATCTCACATCTCCTGTCCTGGGACCCATGTAACAAGCGTGGTTATTTAGCCAGTGAGGCTGCTCTATTGTGAATTTTACATGACCACATTGGGAATGAAACCAACCACAGTGCTCCTCTGCAACCTAGTAAATCCCTGATGCCATGAGAAGGGGTTGTTGTAAAATGTGGAAGGTTGTAAAGACCTAGAGAGAGAAGGTCTTCTGTAGGAGAAGAAATTCCCAACCCACTCATCTGCATACAGACACACTTGCAAATCCACACATATTCTTCTAGATCTATAAAAACTCACATGCCAGACAGAGAAGCCAAACTGAAGGTTTTTCCATGCAAGCTCCAGCCCACTTGGTGCAGTGGGAAATGATGGCATGCAACTCTGTGGCTGCTCCACATACCCATGACAGCTGCAGGTTGCAGAACTACCCACATGCAACCCAGGAAAAGCACCTGCAGCAGCACAGCAACCTGGCCTGACTAAATTATGCTGGCAGCATCTCTGGTTCTTGAAACACTCTACAACCTGAAAAGTAGAAAAGGGCTAATCCCACCTCTTCCACCTGATCTGTCTGTACAAGTGTGTGAAACAACTTCAGCTATCAACCTACATGTACTTCCTTGAAGTGATTGGTATGTACAATTATACATATGCTCAGGTAGACACACACACACTCTTTTGCATCCTCTCCAGGATTTCCAAATGGATTTGTTTTCTCTTAAAGTGGTCATGAAAATGCCTGTGTTTTATTTGCCATTTTTTGCAAAGTTATTGTTAACTTCTTCGAGCAATCTGCTCTTCCTAATTTTTAATGCTATTAATTTATTGAAATTTTGTGTCTGTTTCTTTAGCAAAATATTTTCAGATATGCCAGTTAATTTCATGTCAGTATCTTTAAAAAAAAAATAACTTTGACATTTAAGTGTAACCTAGGACGAAAGAATTACACTGCAGATCCAAAAAGGACCAGGTATACTGCAGATTTCTCTTCACACCAAGGAATCCTGGAAGGAATACTGTCTCAATGAAGCCAAATTCTCTCCAGTGTCCTTTTGCAGCCTACAGGGACACACAGCTTAGAGCAGATCAATGTCACTAGCAAAGAATGAACCTGGTAGAATCAGCAAACCTACCTGCACCTAAGACCAACACCAGAGATACATTAGTGTCTATAAAATTCCTAAGACTTCACTGAAGTCTTGCAGCAAATTTTTATCTCTGTACCCACTTATTTGCAGCAAATTTTTATCTCTGTACCAAAAACTCACTAGCATAAAGATACGTGCTCTTTAGCAATCTACCAATTTCTTATCCCACAAAAACTTCACAGGTTTTGGTAAATGTCTATGGACTACTTTCCTAAATGCAAAATTTTATTTAATTTTTTTCTTTTGAATTCCTGAGAGTTAAACTGCAGATTTCACAGTATCCTCTGTAAGGGGCCAATGTGATTTCTCAGCTTGTCTCCAAATAATCTCTTTAGAATATATATTTTGAAATCATTCTTATTTCATTCTTCTTTATGTAGAGTCTATGACAATCCATCTGTGGGACCAAAATTTTCCACATCATTTAGTATCAAGAGGTGCCTGCCAGAAGTGACTGTTTTCCAGATATGCTCATCTGTGCAATCCAGGCCTTAGTGGATGGGAGGAGAGAATAACTCTCCATTGTTTAATTTCCACTCCAGTAATCACCATTCACAAATAGTAGCCCTCCTCTTTGTATCTTCTGTCTTTGTAGTATCATATTCTTGCTTCATGAGGTATCTAATTTTCTGTTTTCTCCTGAATGACCCTATTCTTGAGAATTCAAGGTATCAAAATTTGCATGGACAATGGGAGCCATTAAAGATTTTCCTACTCTGTGAAAGTTTAGCATTACAGTTGTGCCCTTCACCCATTAACCCACCTGTGCAAAATCAGTTAAACATCCTTCTCTGGACTCATGTGGCCGACAGCTCCAAAAATTTTATTGTTATTTGAAAAGCACAGATCCATAATTCAATGCCCTTTGCAACCATAGTGCCTGACCCAACTGCGTGAAATATTGACAGTGGTCAATAGAAGTGCATTGCTTTTGAGTGATTGCAAAGCTTTAGAGCCTCCCTCCTGAATCACAAATGGATCTCTTTTTTTTAGTATTAGTATAGGAGAAGTACTTTTAAGTACATTTACAAATCCAAAATTAATAGTTAAAATTTTAAAAAAAGTTCAATATCAGGTTAGAATCTATTAAATGGGAACAACTTCTGTGCAGCCGTTTGCAGAGATAGAATGTATTTAAGACATACTGTGTTAGCAGATGTCCTAATGGCTAATCCCATTGGGGGTGACTCAAAGAATACGGTGATGAAAAAATTCTTCCTGCAACTTGCATTTGTGCTCCTTAGGAAGAGAAAAAAGAAAATTTGGTAGACTGAAAAGAGTTTGTCAAAAATTGCTTGCTCACTTGTACTTATCCAGACTTTGACCATTGCCTATTTCCATCCTTCGCCAGCATGGCATGCTTACCTCAGCAGACTGACTCAAGTAGGATTTAAGTAGGACTTATGCATATACTTAATGGTGGATAGAGAGTTAAAAACAAATTTTAACACATTTTAAGCAAGAAAGTGTATTTTGTTTTCAATTCAAGCCCGAAAATGAGGAGAACATACCCAAAATGCACAGTCCAAAACACAGTACAATCACTTTTGGATCTATAGTAGAACAAGGATGATGTCTGGATCTTCACCACCACCACCAAAGAAAACCTTTAACAGAGTTGATAAATAGAAGTTAAATCCATAAATATATCATATGATTAAGTTACTCCATGTGCCTCCTCTGAAAAAAAGTCTTAAACAAATGAACATTACTGAATTGATCTTCAAGTCAAACCTTAAAGAAGATATGCTGAAATTCTATTTTTGGGACTGGTGTAAACATAAATTTATACCACTGTATATTGATACAGGGTTTCTTGGAACTTACTCTCATCCATTATCTCTTACAGATTAGTCTATGATGCATAGACACAAAAGCTGGTATTGTTACAAAAACAATTACTATTTCAGGAAACTGACCTTCTTGAGAAAATCTAAACTCTTTTATCTCTTTTGTGAAAAAATGTCAAGAGCTAAGTGAACCTGATGTACTAAGGTGAGCAATTTGACAAGAGAAGAATAGGCTTCACTAAAAATTAAGGCAAACTATGATTGTCCCACTCCCCCACTTCTGGTCATCCCTCTGCTGACTAGAAACTATCCTTATAAAGGAGAATGGAGAGTTACACTCCAGTCTCAAAACTGGGACCTTTAGTTGAGTAAATTGTTGTATAATACATATATATTTCACTAAAAATTAATTTTATGAACTGTTACCACTAAATTGTTGTTGATTAAGCCAAACTTAGAATAAAGCATGTATTAAATGAAGATCCTTAGGCATTTGGCTAAAAACAGCATTAGCTTCTCTCAGGCTACTAATTCTCACTGTGAAAAAGGTCAGTACAATGACATTAGTAAAACAGCGATATTTCTCAGCCTCCTACTTTGTCTACCACATATAAAATCAAGAAAATTGTACACCATTCTTTGGCCAGCACAAGAGCATGACCTGTGAAAGAAAGCTGGGTTGGAAAGAAAAATTAAAGTATTTGAAGTGGATAAAAACAAAAACAAACAAACATAAACAAACTTCTGGGCAATCTTATTTTCATCCTCAGGGTCAAATTATCCTGTCCAGGAATGAACGAGTTGATCTGAAGAAAAAGTCTGAGCATGTCATGGATGAGTTTGGATTCTACGTGTTGACAAAATGTCTCCTTTCTAGTCTCTAGGACCTCTGGTATCATATTGTTTATTATCTGCCTACTTGTGGATCAAATGAAAAAGGTCACTTGCATTAGTCAAAAGGTCTGTAATGCTCTCAGGAGTCAGAAATGATCTGAAATTATTTACTTGTTCTTTATAAAGCTACTTCTTAATAGGCAGCAACACACAGCCGGAGCAGAATATCATTTAGATATTACTACTTTATATGCTATGCACAGTTACAATGCACTACCCTGCCAAATGATTTGGAAATTCTTACTGTAATTCTTTGAATTTCATATATGAATAAACCACACACCTCCATGAGTGTGTGGTGCAAAGTCACTTGGCCTGAATATTTAAAAATGTGCTACATAATTTTAACTCAGCTTTCAAGTAATGCAGCTGTTCCAGCCACACAAAGATCATTCTCTTAGCAAAAGTTTATTTGAGCTATACTACCACTCACGTATCCTTCATGGACACCTTACACATAGTCCATTGACTCTTTTCTCTAAGCTCTAGTTCAGGAGACATCAGAATAAACCAGATGTAGACTGGTGATGTTGTTGGCCTGGTGATAGAGACTTCATATCTTTGGATTTTCAACTCTCCTCAAAATTTTTCATATGGACTCAATGAAATGTAGCAAATAGTACATTCTCAATTTTCTTCCCTGCTGTAAGTAAGATGTGGGTGATAACTTTCTTTTTCTCTATTTACTCTCCTGAAACTGAGAACAATTGTTGTGCATTGCCTGGTATGGGACAAGATATGGGGTTATGGTCCCGTCTGCTCTTCCACATGCACAAGAGCTGCCTGAAGGCCTGGACAATAGCCCAGAAGAAAATGCTAACACACTCCCTGTCACATCTCTGGCTGATGCTCGGTCTTTGTGTCCTTTATTTCCACTGACTGATGGAAAGGTACATTACTAACTCTGCTTTGCTGGAAGGGCTGCATTATACACGTCAACCCAAGTATTAATGTTTTCTCTACATAAATAGAAGCAATACATCTATATTGCCTGCGCCCCTGGAAGCATTCTTTGAGCAGACTTTGGAAATTTAGATTAAAGGAAAAAGATGCCATACTAAAAAGCAAGCCTACAGCTAACAGCCTTGCCCTTTGCCATGGGACTTTCTGAGACACAAAGTTCAGTGACAACAGAATACAATACTGCAACATTTGCAGTTTCTTTAGGGGGTTACTGTGCATAATGCGAACAGATCATCCAAATAGAGCTTTTCCACAGGAATTCTTTGCTATTACTATTATAATTATTATTGTTATTACTGTGAATCTGTAATGATTGCTTTGCTGCTGTATATTTCGCACTCTGACTCCCAGGTACAGAAATGACAAAACACTTCAACAGATGAAAGACTGTCCTTAGGGTATTTCCAGCTCAGTAAGAAGTGGCAAGTACAAGATAACTCACAAGAATGCCTATCTTCTAGCAATTTATAGCTCTATTGTGCACAGCCTGAATCTTTTGAGCAGGATCTTTGGGCCACTCTCCTTTTGTCCATTCTGAGTATATATCTCCTTGCTCATCATTCTTATTTTGTCTTTTTTTTCCCCTTTTCCTACTTTTTTCTTTAAACAACAGTAGCTGCAGGCTGCTCCTCTAGTTTCACTAGGGCTTTAGACTGCAGTATTAGGTTGGGTCTGTGAACTCTCCATCATGTTACAAACCATGAGACAAATCCTAATTCCCTTACAGCCCATGAGAATTTTGCCTTTGACTTCAACAGGACATGATGAAATACAGATGCTTTGTGCAAAGATCCAGGAAAGGAGGACTTTATTTTTCTCCCCATTTAACTCCTTGGCAGTAGATATTTTTGGTCTTTGGATATACCACTTCTTTGAAATAATAAAATTATATAACTCTACAGCATAGACTCTCTCACATATATTTATTAATCTACTCTGCTGAAGGGGGTGAAGATCACTAGCTATACTTAACAGACATTAAAACTAAATGAAAGAGGCATTTACCTAAGATCATCATAGTGTCTGCTAAAGGGAAAAGAAGCTAAGATCAGGGTTTCTCATTTCAAGGAAAAAAGCTTACCCTAAGGAGCCAGAGTAGCAGCCTGAGAGAGACGTATTTACTGAGGGTTCTTTCATTGTGTCAATTTAATTAGTGAAAAAATAATTGGGAGCTTATTCTCTGAAACAGGAGTCAAACTACTACTTCTGTGTCCAATTCTCATAAAACATGTCTCACATTGCAGCAATCAAGAACTAAACATATCTAAATTTCACTCAAGTATCAGGTCCACAATTGAACTCAACAGGTAATAACTAGTAATAATTTATCAGATGTAATTAATGCAGAAACACCTTTAACACAGTCAGGCCTAAGTTTCTGTATGAATCAGAAGTGGGCTAATGGCTCAATTAAACTGAGGTACCTGAACACCACAGCAATAAAATGCTGCTCTGATTAATCCTGTATCTAGTGGAAACTCATAATTTTGAAAGCTGAGGGTTTGCTAGTGTAAGGGATCCCCAAAAGTTGAATATCTGTAGATTCATCAGCATCAGAAGTGCTGCAAGTGCTAGAACTGACTATGCACTAGCTAACCAGTACTGAAAGTTAAATAATCATTTAAACATGGTTCTGTAAACACACTAATAAACACTAACAGGAAGTATATATTGCATCTTTCTGAGCAATGAGCACCATGTCTCTGCTCAGAGCTGCCTTGTACTGTCTCAGCTTTCCACTTATCTCTCCTCTACCTTATCCTTTGCTTTGAAAAAAAATCAGTTGAAGACTCTCGAAGTTATGGTTTTCCAGTACAGTGCTGCAGAGCAAAAGAGGATATCATATTTTAAATATGCACAAAGTTTTGAGAGAATTCTGTTCCTTGTGCAGTTTCTGTGCCACTCCAGAAGGGCTTCAGGGAAATAAAAAAAAGGTAAGCATATTACTTCTGGTTTATTTTTATTGAGTTTATATCCAGTGAAGGATACCAGTATGTTTTTCATTGGTTTCTAAGAATTTTGTAGTAGAGAAGAGTTCATGCATTTGGAAGCATAAGATAAGCATTGACAGAAGTACAGAAGAGTATGTGACAGCGTGGTTACGATGTTAAAAACTGTAATTTACGGTATTGATTGACTGTTGCCGTGACTCACCACGGCTATGCTGGCTGCACACAATGTGCTGCTGCCAATATCACACTACCCTATGTTCCTAGGAGTACCTAGCCTTAATGCAATACTGTATTGAGATGTTAGGAAAAGAAAGGTAAGCACACATATATGAGGAATACAAATAGAGATTTTACAGAGAGGGTCAGCTAATGGGTCAAATTTTGCCATTGGCTATTCACCTGTAACAACCACAGTGAGTGAAGAAACTTCAGAGCTGAGGTTGTTGAATCTCATAATAATCACAGTTTGGCTTGCTTATTTGTACATACCATTTTAAATTGCTGCTACACTTTCAGCCTGCACATTTCCACCTATAAAAAAATAAGCCTGAGTGCAGAAAGTTAATTTCTTAAATCCTCATTTAAGCTCATAAATGTGGGCCCTGTTATACATATCTGGGAAGGAAATACAGACCTTACTTATTTTAATAAGACATTGGGATGTTTACTGAAAAAGAGCTGTGACAAACAACCTAGGAAGAAATATTGATATGTTCTTAGATGTAGTCATACAATCCCTCTACAAGTTTTAAGTTCCTCCTGGTTTGCCCTGTTGCATGACAACTTCATGTTCTTGAAATCATAAGACACAGCACACCCCCAGGGTGGGCAGACTCTGTTACACAGCATAACAAACAGCAAGGACATACCAGGCATAACACACAATGCAGGCTCCTTTGCAGTGCTGCAGATTCCCTCTGGCTTTGGAGAAAACAAAATGAACCAGTATGGCAGGCGTGTAAGTTCCCTACACTTCAGACACTGATGGAGGAAAACTGAAGGAGCACCTAGGAGAGACTGGAATACTAAAATTCCTGTACTTTAGCTAATAAACATGTATTTACATTTGTTTGATATCCAAATTCTGTTTGAGTAAGATTAGTAAAAAGATTGCAATCAAAAATCTTAATGGCTGATTGAACTTCAATTTCACTTAGAGAAAGTCAAGATAAGTTGTAGCATGAAACTGCTCTATTGAGTCTGTAATGGACAAAGATCAGATTGTCCATGCTAAGTAAGAATGATTAAGAAAACATTTCTGATATTGTGGACCTCCAAAGTTATAAAGAATTGCCTCCAGACTTTCAAGAGGACAACAAGTTGTCATGATTCCCGCCTTCCTTTTTTAAGAAACAACTTGGGGTGAGGGTCGAAAAAAGATACAGGGGTAAAACAAGTCTCTTGTGCAGATTTTTGCAGCTTTCCTTTCATAGCAAACTTAAAACAACTTAATTACATTGACAAGTACATACCACTATAATATATGTTATAGTGTTGTTATGTTAAGTGCATTTGTGTAGTTTGAGAGAAATAATCAAGTCTTATCCATGGTACTTTCAGCACAACCATAGTATATATCATCATGACTTCTCTGAGCCTTCAACAGAACAATTCCAGCACTTGGCTGAGTTTGAACCACCAACAAGAAGAAGCTGTTTAAGACTCAAGTATAAGAAATAAGGACAGGCATGTACCATAAGCTGGTGAGCAAATGAGAAGGAAACACTGAAAATATTAAGTAACTTGTTCAGTTATGAAATCTCAAGTCTACAGCTACTTTTGCTTTACTTTAATGGGAAAGAGTTCTGCTTGTGTGTTTGACTGCAAAATCAAGGATTTTTTAGCCCTATTGCCAGTGAAGGAATTGAGCATGACAGCCAAATAGTCAGACCTGTAGAGGCAAAATATCAAAACTGAGCACATATTTCTGAGTAGAACTTTTGTGTATTTCTAAAGACAAGCAGTCATGATTTTTGTACACAAAGGTGGCAGGTTGGAGTATATGCTCTATACTGTAAAGACATCATAGTTACAGGGTTTTTAAAAAATAATAATTAAACTCTTAAAGTAAATGGAATAAATTTGGTGACAGAATGGAAGGTATCAGCACCAGGTTATTTTGGAAGGGAACCAAACACTGGTTGGTGTAAAATAAATATAAAATTTTAAAAATCCCCAATTTCAATATAGATTGATGTTTTATTTAGACTTCGCGATGAAACCATCCCAAATTTTTTTGCTGGCCACTTAATGCCACTCTGAACTTAGACTTTCAAGGTAAACAGAGTTCTGATATCTGCCTCTTGCATTATCTCCTTCACCAGTCCTTTATGTCTGAGGATGAATATTTTCAGGCTTTGTCTTATTCCCACAATGTGAAGAGCTTTGTGGAACAGCTTTTCAAGTAATATTTCAAAGAACAGAGCTCTAATGTTCTCATTAACATAATGTCTGTTCACAGATTTAACTGCAACTGAGCCAAAGCATTGCCACTGCAGTGAGGTTTAACAAAAATCATTAAACCTGCATGTGTTCATTTATTACTCCTTAACTTAAATTTTAATGTTAGAAAATGCACAGAACATTAATTTACTTGCGAATTTGAAAATTTTCATATATAAACATTTTCAGAATGATTGAATATATTTCTTTTAAAAAAAAATTTTAAAGAGAATTGGTCAGTACCGCACATTCTTCATAATAACATGAAAATCTAATGAAAATGAGGAAGATGATTGGTAAAATTATCTTTATTTTCTGTATCAAGTCTGTAGAGTGAATAGCTAAGAATTATGCTCTTTTCTATTTTATTAACAAGTACAGTTTAGTCATTCATTTATTTCTTTTATGCATATTAACTGGGATAACTAAATAAAAAGAAAAAAACAAAGAAAAATCCATCATGTTTTAAAAAGAGTATCACTACTTTCTGACTCAAACTGGATTTCTTTTGGGGCAGAAATCATACCAAAGGTGGCAAAGAAATCTATTTATGTTTTTGCAGTTGTTTTAACTAGAGAGTAGATAAGAACTTCAATTGAAGGCTTTAAATTGCTTCCGATGCTTTTTGCTTTATAATTGCTTACATAGGCGGCTGGTAGAAGCATCACCCTAATTCTGTGCTCCTTTTTTTATCCCTACACATTTCTAAATTGTACCAGTTTCTAGTAATCATTCATCAAAAAATATTCACATCAAGATCTTTAAAAAAGTACTGAAAACAATCTTGAACACATTAGAGGGTTGGATAGCATCAGAGTAGCCCCTAGTAGCATGGTAGTTCAAACTCCATGTTGCTTTCTTTCTTTAAAGTCAAAATACACTACCTGGCATCTGATTTACAATGGCATAAAGACCAATCTTCCATATTTTAAAACTTTTAATGTTTTTCTAAAGCCTTCCATTGAGTGCTAGAAGGAAATAATTTTTTTTCTTTTTCTAATTGGGTATAAATGAAATTTTGGCAAATATGACCTGAATTCTACGTTGTTCCAATGGATCAGTGGACCCACCCACAGCTGCCAGCACCCTGTAGCAGCTGCTGTGTGTCAGCCTCCACCAGCTGCTGCCTGTAATGCACTACCTCTTGCTATGCAATATCCTTGCCGAGCAGGTCAGGAACATGCTAAAAGGGTCTTGTCTCCTTCTGATGATAGTGCACACTGCAGCAGTTTTTTGCGGTCCACTTACTACACCATCTCTTCATCTGTAAACGTCCACTCTAACTCTTTCCCTTCTGCAGTCATTTGGGACTTCATTTTACACAAAATCCTGTTCATGCAGAATTTTGTGAAAAAAAAAAGGATCTCAACAAAAATCTCCTTTGAATCAATCTCATTGAATCAATCTAGTTGAAAAATGTTCTTGAAAAAAATCTCATTTTCCCCTTTTTACATGATTTCTTTCTGAGGTTCAGTTTATAATTGCCTGTCATAATAAGGTACTATTTTTCTCTTTAGAGCTCAGAATCAAATTTTTTTCTCATTCATACATGGGGCAGATCCATGTTTAAACTAGATAAAGAACTTTGCAAATTTTCAACTGGGCTTAAAATGACCTTTATTAATTGGGCCCTTACATTTCCCCCATCATTTTATCATACCTTTACAGGTTCCTTTTTTATGTTCCTTCATATTCAAGCTATTGGTAATAGTCATGAGGTCTTGTCTGCTGGGTAGCATGGCTGCAGCTAATACTGTTCAATCTGTGCAATGAGAATCTCAGCAACTAGAGAAGAAAACAGAAATCATCATCAGTTTCTCATAGTGTAAAATCTCATTGCAAACTCCTCATACTGTTTACACAGTAGGAAAATCCATTTCTGAAAATCTCAGATAGAATCTTGACATCCTCATTATTCTAAACGTCACAAATCCTAGTGACTTATGTAAACAAATGCTGTCCTGCTTCTGATGCTCGTGGTCCTCCTGCTAGTGCTACCATGAGCATTTCTGGGAGGTCATGCATCCTGTAGCCTAGGAAAACAGTTCTGCCATGTCTACAAGCTGGCCACTGGTGCTCCAAGTCATCAGGGTTGAGACCCCTCAGCCATGCTTTGTCCAAACTTGGTTTTTGCCTCCTGGAGCTTTGCTTTGGCATACTTAGCTGCAACAGCAATTTCTCCAATGACCATATAGTTATGCCTAATTTTATTTCTTAACTTTCTATGGTACAACCATAATTTATATATATCTCTAGTGGGTAAACTAGATTATTCAAAACTGCAGCACAATGATGCAATGTAGAGAAACCCAGGCCTAACATGACAGCAGAGCCCTTGAAATGGAGGAGAAGGGATAGAACACGGGAGAGAGCGGGCATGGGATGGAGAGGTTGACATTGAAGACTCCAGAGTTAGAAAGAGCTCACCAAAAGGCAGATAAAGAAATGCAACCATGGGAGCTGGGTAAAACAAATCTAGGGGTAACAAAGAGAACAGCAAACAAGTACTGAACATATCTAACGCACACTGTATGCAGCAAATTTCAGTGTGACATGGACTTGCAGACCAAGGAAGACAAGGGTATAAAGCATGTTAGAAAACATACAAATTAGCCCCATGTGGACCCTATAGTGAGGAAAAGGATGCCATTTTGATTGATTTCACATTTTTTCCAGAGGAAAAAAACCATGAACATCATCGCTGCCCTTCTGGTGAACAGTCTGGTACACTGTCAGATTGTGATAAATAAATCCTCCTTCCTCCTCCAGCAGACTGAAGTCACTCACGTTAGGATTCAGAGGGTTCTGCATGGATAACTGTAAGAGCAGAGAAATGAAACAGGTACTAGTAAAAGTGAATATAAAATTTTTAGTTGTGTGATATTTATTTATTGTTGTTAAGCCTTTTTCTCTAATAGTTTATTATCTTTCTCTTTTGTTTTCCATAAAACAATTAGATCTGCACCAACACTTATTTCATTAAGCTTTTAAGATTTCAATTACACTAAAAATAAATTCTTAGCTTTGCATGTAAGGTGTGTTTCTGTTTTGTCAATACAATATTTTGAGTGTAATGGCTATCTAATTAATGTAGAAATATCCAACCAGAGATCTATATCTGAACTACTCACCTTAAGCTTCCTTTAGAAGCAGTAAAAATCAGTCCATGATCAATGGAGTCAGAGACACAATTCATCCTAAAGCAAATATTTAAATTATATTCTGTTTCCAATGATTATAAAGGGATTTTCAATTTGTAGCTTTGACAGAACATTTACACTGAGGTCTTCTGAAGTTAGAGACGAGTTTCATTGTGTTTAGTACATGAAAGTTATCACAGCTTTTGTTTGTATATCGTGTCAGAAGCTTTTACTTCAATTCACATTCAGCCAACAAAAAGAGTATAGCTTTGAAGTAGCTAATACCATGTTGCAGGGATTGAAGTAACCACACTGCTTCAGTATTTTGATCAGTAGCAGCAAAAAAATCAGCACAGTGAGCCTTTATCTGCCATATACACCACCACAGTCTTTGGAGGCTGAGTACTCATACAAGTAAACCTGGCATGGCTGCTCTTTTCCATGTTCACGACATCCTTTTTCTCTCAAACTTTCCCGCAGTCATTTAATTCTTACAAGAGTATGTCTCATAAAGTTAGATCATCAAATGTTGTAATCAGAGCATGATTGTTTACTGTGATACTATGGGAATATTTACTAGGAAAAGGTCTGCTCTAATGTTCAGTACAACACAACAGGAAAGGAAGACAGTCACCCAATCTGACATTATCTTTCCCCTTTTCCAGACTCCATAGCAGCAGAGATATGAAGCAGTCTTATGGTTTTCCCATTTAAAAAACACAGGAAAAATTATCACTCAATTGAGTGTGACACTGCTCATCTGTCATATTTTTACTTCAGTAAGAGAGGCTTCCAAACCCCAAAGACAAATAACAAACAGCAATTTCGAAGTTGAAAGTAAATGTTTAATATACCAAATATTTACAAAAAGATAATTGGTAATTCTACTCAGATCTCCCTTCAAGAAATAAATTAATCTGGATCCTGTATGTACTAAAGCAATCAGCATCCTTTCCGAAGAGGACCAACAAGAGAACGCTGCAATTAGTAAGTGTGGGCACAGCCTTGATTTATAACGAACCATGAAATAAAATACTTTATATACATGAACACAAAACATTTTGCATTCTTGCAGTGATTTGATCTTTAAATTTCAATTTGTTGCTTCTCAACAAGTGGCTCAGGTCTTTGACTGAAAAACCTTTCATATGCAAAAGACTTTTTTTCTTACTTTCACTAGCTTGGTTTAAGTAACCAGTAAGTGTTCCTTGCTTTTCACTAACTAATGAAAGACTAATATAAAAATATTGGTGAGAAGTTTACTTTGAAACTGCCTACAAGTTGGAAATGCCTAGTCTCATATGTATTTTTTAATCCATTTGTTGCACCAAGTTACAGAGGGTGTTTTATTTTTATTGGTTAATTAGACTCAAAATCTTCTATAGGCAAAAGGAAGAATTATACTGTTAGTTTGATTAAATCCTAACATAATAACCAGACAATTATTATTACTGTCCTTATAGTGATCCTAATTCTGATAGTTCCAGGCAAATACAGTTCCAGGGACACACACACAGTGCCTACCTCCTTCCTTTGCCATTCTGCTGACCCTTCCACAGCCACTTTGTCTCCTCAGTTAAATGATGGCTTCAGGTGGGGCAAGATGACAAATGTCCTGTGTCCTGTGCTGGAAGGAATATGACACTGACACTGATGATTTTGTCTTCCTCATTATAGGGTCCTCTTGGGACAATTGTTATATATTCATTAATATTCTCTGCACTATGTTTTTTCTTTTACAGCTCCCTTTTACATCCAAATTTGTTATATATGGAAATTGGTTAATTTTATTTCCTTAGTTACCCCCGAAGTTGCTTCCACTAGTTCCCAAGGTTACCTTCCCTGGATATGTGGTAATCATCCTAACTGAGCTGTTACAGCCCTGAGTCTCCCCTACCCTGCTTTGCCCCTCTTACCAAGTCATGTCCAAAATTCTCTACACAGCATTTTTACCCAGGATCATGGTAGCTCATTTGCACAGAATAACTGCTTACTATTACAACTTCCATGTTATATGTCCATAAATGTGTATTAAAAGTATGTATGTGTGTTTTAGCAACATATCTACACCACAGAGTTGTATGAAGGTTTAAGTATAGGATGTAAGGGTCCTCCAGTCGTTAGATGATTGTTTTTAGAGACACAAACTAAAATATGGCAGCAAAAAGGCCAAGAGAAGTTCAAATATAGCCCAACAAACACTGAAGCATGTGCTGTGAGGATAATGTGATCTGTTATTTTCAATGGCAACATCATATTAACTGCACTACAAGGTTATAAATTCTAAAACAAAAGTAAAAATTAGTTATGGGGATATACTTTCAAAGAATTTTCTTGGGCAGTATTAAGGCCATGTTAGAAAGAAAGACTATTTATAGAGTTATAAAGCATAGCTTTCCAGTAACAAAAAGAAGCCCTTGTATGAATAAGTAAAGATCAATATTCTAAGCAAACTCTCACTGATAAAAGAGTTGGGCTTGTATGAGACAGGGGCTGTACAATGCCATTTCTGAATAGAGAAGCAGTCCAGAATGAGCTGGAGAAGCATAATTATATACAGCATATCACCATACTCCTTTGTGCAGAGTTTCTGGAGTTAACAGTCTTTAGGAATCCTTCTAGTTTTATTCTTAAATTCAGGAAAGAAAATAATTAAATTGTTGGTGCCTACCAACATTCAGTACTCCACTGTAAAAGACTAAGATTTTGGTTAGCATTGCTCATCTCCTCTGATATATTGACCTCAGGTGGTGGTGGTTCTTGCTGTTTTTAGAGCTGTGAAGAGTTTAAATAGTGATAGCACAATAGTGGCCACTCATTGTGGTTTTTCACTACAGCTTTGGAGAATCACCGTATGCCCAGTCCTTATTTCACCAGAAGTGCTTTAGTTCTAGTAATAGGACTGATTCCAAAGTGTGTATTCTTGGCATTCTGTAAGCAGATCCTGTGATTTTAAGCATACATGGAGATTCAGTCCACCCTGAAATAAAATTCACACTATTTTGCCAGCAATTTTTTTTTTTTTTAGTATGAGAACACTGTTGCAAAGCTTATGAAGGTGAATCCTAGAGTTTCATCCCTACAAGTGTGTATACAAGTGTGAAACAAACATTTAGTGGACAGATATCTAAAGGGCTTTTGTGTTTAGATGAATTCTTGAAAAGATGTTGAGTGGAATGACATTTTCCAGAGAATTATTACATTCAAAACATAATTAAGTCACAAATGAATACAAGGCTCATTTTTTCCCAAGCAAATTGATACTAACAGAACTACCATACATAAGTACACATATGAACATCTGCTTATGCCAGGCAGGAACAAATGTCTATTCTTCACTCTGAAAAATCAATCTAGAAAATCTAAGGCTTAAAATATTAAGCTAAAGCATATCATCTTACATATTACTGTTATGACAATATATGATGAATCATAGTATGCTTCTGAACTTTCAGAGTACTTGAGGGGGTTACATATGTCACATCCTTAAAAAATTAAATCTGTACTCTAAATATAATTTCAAGTCCACCATTAGTATATAAAACTCTCCTTCTTTTGTAATAAATTGTTTTCTTAAGAAGAAGGTAAGTGAAGTTCAGTGGCTAGAAACGCTTACCCCAGGCAGAGGGTGGGTCGGTGGTTAGCTGCTGACGATGTTTGTTGAAGCACTTGCTATATTACTTCAGGGTTTGAGTGTGATCCTCTCCTTTATGGCAAAGCTGGGTGTGTTAATATACCCTGCAGTGATGTTAAAAGGTTTAAAGTGGTGATGCTGTCAAACTAGCTGTGTCACCACATTCAAAGCTTTAAAGCACAGTTACAGATTGAAAAATGCTTATAAACCCCCCGTATTCCTACCCAGTAGATCTATTCCCCATATGCACATGATGTATATTTGCTTATTTTACTGAATAAAACAAAGATTTTGTAATGTTAGCATTGTGAAACCAAGACAGTTCTGAAAGATTGCAAAGGGTTTCACTCTGGCTCATATATCACTATTGATTTTGACAGATGAATTCCAGCTGCAGAGTATTTATTACGAATGATGGTGTAGAAGAGAGGAAGAGCAGATTCCTAGTTTAATTTGCACAGTAGGCAGTTATAAAAATTAATCTTTTGAATCTCTCTCTCACACACACAACCCTCAAACAAATCAAAATAAACAAAACCCCAAAAAACCAAAAAAGCAATCAGGCAATCATTACAAGACAATGGAGAATATTTATCCCACTAATTTTGGTCTTAAATGTCAGATTTATTCAGAAGAATAAAATTGGAGAGCTCAAGTCCTCTGTCAGTCAATGACAAAAGGTAGTTGTCTGTCTCTGAAAAACAGGGAATGTGTTTTGTAAATGTGAGATTTTGAGTTAGATATTTATAAAAACCTAAAATGTAGGATGTGAATTTATACCAGTGTTAGTTTCCATCACTTCAGCAGTCTTTTTCTGAAGTACCAACACTGTTATGAATGTATACAGGGGAAATTTCTTAAATATAATCTTCTTTACCAAGAGGACTGACACTTTTTCTGTGTACTTCATGACATTAGGTTCTGAAGACTTTTTTTTAGGCAGTAGCACATATTATTTCAATAACTATCTACTTGCCTACCTACCTACCCAAAATTTTCAATTCCTTCCTAGAACCTGTAGCAGGCAAAATCACTCTGCCATAATAATTTTACTGGATCTAAGACTGTTTACCACTGTTGCCTGTTTATTCCTGCATGGTTAGCACCATGACCAGCTAAAGGGAGGTAAAGGATATGGATGCTATGCACGTCACCTGCAGCTATTTCTGAAACTCTGAGCAACACTGTGCAATGCAAGTCTCAGTACATGTTTGTGTAGGTCCCTCAAATCTGGGACCTCAAAGTACCACTGGCTTTTGTTTATTTTGAACTAAAACCCCAAATTTTATACCTCTGTGCCTTAAAAGAACGCTGATGTATTTCATTATCAGGAACCATGGCAAACCAGTTACTCACTGTAGAAAAAAACCCCTTAAGTTATATGTATATAGTCTGCTTTTCAACTGTCCTTATTGTGAAAAAGTGCAACAAGTTTTTCTTGGACTGATGCAATGCACAGCTGAGACCCAAGGACTTAGTTCTTCCAGCTACTTCATTTCTAACCAGTACCACTAAATGTGTTATGAAAAGAGATTAGATAAGAAAGCTACACAAGGCAATGACTCTTCCTTTTCTCTTTACAATCAGAAAAGAGATACACTTGCTCAGTATAACCTTCTCTCTTAAGAACTTATACATCAAATTTCAAGCTCAAAAGAAATAAAGCATACAAAAAGAGGCCATAGACAACAAACCTTAGGAAGAAACTAATGTGTATACTCAATCAGCATCCATTGCTTTCTCTTATACTGCCTCTGTGAAGATGTAATTCTAGCATCTGGAATTGAGGCTGTTTCCAGTTTAAGGCCAATCTGCTGGTCTTTGGAGGGTTTTGTGAGATCAGATCTATCTCCCAGACATCAGTTCTTACAGTGACCACAAGATCCCGGCAATAACGTTTTCTCACTAGAACCAATAAATCTGCTGTGCTGCAGGAGGAGGTTTGTGAATATGGATCACAGAATTTTCACAGGTGCTTGGCTGAGAAATGACCTTTTATTGCTTTCAGCACTAAATACAAAATTCATTTCTTTCAGCTGAGCTTTCTTCCATCAATTCTTCACACATGTAAATCCAATAACCCCTACCCCTTACCTCCAAAAAGAATCAATCTGTCTCTCCCAAAGGAAATAAAATAAAAAGGATTGTTCATTTCTGTTTTAAAATATTAGGAAGGTTTTACAGAGATCAGGACTTTAAAAGCATGAAGATTTAAAAAAAAAAAAAAGGACACTGAAGCAAAGGCTAGAATCATCCACAAAATTTAGACGGAACTATATGTTTTCATAATGAATACCAGAAATAAATATGTGGCTGATGATCATTCAATTATTTTTATTTCTTCCTTTTCATTTTTTTCAGTAGGCATCTGTCTTTTCTACTCCCATTTTATACGTAAGAAATACACAATGTGATTGTCTTGATTTGAAAGACAGGTGTCTACTAAGGAAGGCAGGACCCTCCCTTGGAATGGAAAATGTAGACCCCTTCCCTCCGAATTATTATAACTTTTGAAATTAAGGGGCTTTCAGACAAAGATATGAGGAACAGGAATAACAGTTCTTTGCTAATATGTATATATATATATAAAACAAGGCAAACAAACCCCAATACCTGCGGCAGTGACACCAAACAGAGCCAGGCCCCAGCGACGCCTNCCAGCAGAGCTCCACTCGCGGTAGAAGAAAGGCAGCAGAAGGCAGAACCCCGCAGCGACGATGAATTCTTCCTACAGCGACTGCAGCCTCTCTCTCCCCTCTGAAGGCCCAGAGAATTAAAGCTGTGGGGGCTGTACCAACCCCCTTTTTCCCAGTTCAAATCTCGGGGCATCTCCGCCCTACACAAGAAAATCCCAGGTAAAAGAGGACAGCTGGACCCCTCTCGCTGCGACCAGGTCTTTTGTCTCTCTTAAGTACTCAGGAATTTGTCCCCTAGCAAGATGTATGGGGCAAAATTCTTCAAGATAAAAAGAAAAACAAAAGGAGAACTCCTAAAACCCCAACAGTGATACATGAGGGAAATCCAGTGGTTTATCTCTGGAAACCTGTTAGCTCAGACTTGTCCAGTAAAATTTTAAAAGCCAAATTCCAAAATGTAAAGGGTATTTCTTACTCTCCCAATTGGCTATTTCAGGTCAATACAGAATCTTGTGTGTCCAAATATGTGCTAGACACTTGAAAAAAAAACCCAGGAAATAATGTTCACACAATTCAATGTGGAAAAAAAGGATTAAAAATGTTTCCAGCAAGCTGACATACCTGAGAAATTTATCCTAAATCCCATATATGAGCTACATCACACCTTTCTCTCTGAAGTCTCTTTCCCTGTTTCTGATTCACTTGCCCAAAGCACCGATTTTCTGTATGGCACCATCCTTTGGATGAAAAGGCTTGATTGTTTTGCTATGAGTATCCTATTTTCTCTTTTGAAGTACATTCTGAGACTACAGAAGGGCTTATCTAGAAAACATCAGGCAATCTATAGAAAATATGAGGAGAATGTTCTCCTTACTTTGTTAGTGGCTCTGAAACTAATGGAGTGCACCCATCAAAAATTTTTGGCTGGTGACACCGGGTGACTCTGGGACTCTACAAACTCTGGCAGCCACCATATAATTTGTTGTTGCTAAAATCAGCTGTTAGGACCTTGGCCCTCAGTTTAAAAAATTATCTTGTCTTTGGATAGAATCAACAAAAAAAAAAGTAAGGTCACAATTTTTCTTAAGTTATTGAGGATAATATTAATTGTGAGCAGAGTTAACTTCATTTTCATATTAGCTTGTATGCATATTCCACACATATGCCATCTTAAAAAACACCTCCACTGCCAGAAAATAAAATGACAGACATGCAGAAAAAGTCACCTGTGTGTGCATTGTCAACTCAAGTGTTGTGTTTTTATTACTTGGTCAATACTTACACATGACCCCAGTCTTCCTCTGTACAAGGATGGATTACAGTCAGGAAAGGAATGAGGTGTTCCAATTTTTTTATCTTCTTTTTCTGTAAAGTATGGCCTTAGGTCTTGTTTGCAGTGCATTATTCAAAATGGCTTTGAAGCCATTTGTTTAGACTTCTCTGTGGTGCCCATGACTATATTTTATGACTGGCAATGTCTTTAGTTTTACAACTGCCTATAAAGTATGACTGCAATATTATCCTCATTTTACACTGGGTAGCTAAAGCACCAAGATTAAGAACCACTGATTTGGGGAACTTGCTGTCTGGGATGATTCAGACTTGAGTGCTTTGCCTGCTCACCTTGCTTGAATCTCACCTCCCAAAGACTCCAGCATCCACATCGGTCCATCAGTACCAGCTGCTGTGCCTTTTGGGGAACTCCTACCACCAAGTTCCAAAAACAGGTCTTAGAGAAATGGGAAAAGTCATTAGTCAGCACTGAAAAATGTTTTTTAAGCAGCTTCCCTAGCATCAGACAAAAATTCTGCAGCAGTATCAGGGACAGAAATAGAAATGGGCTTTTCAACGGCCTCATCAGGAGGTAACCTTTGTAGCTTTGCCTCATGCATGGTACAAGTTCCAGCTTCTGTAAGGGAGAGGCGGGGGGCCTGAGGAAGTAGCCTCCCTCATGCTCCAAGGCACTTCATTCCCAAAGCCCAGTCTGCCCTCTCTGAGACTGAAGTTGGGTCCTGTGGTGTCAAAGAGCGCAGAGATGTGTCATTAAGTACATAATGGCATCTGTGCTGGAACAGACCAAAGGTCACTCAGTATCTTGTCTAACAATGGTTAATAGAGGTTGCTTAAAGGAAGACTGCAAGAAACAGTTGAAACATGGACTGACATAACTTTCTGCCTTGCAAAAACAAGAAGCTTAAAGTTTCTCCCATCCGTACCTTATCTCTCTTCTCTTTTTTTTTTTTTTTTTAAGACAGAAGTTGCATCGAGGCTAGTGCATTTAATGGCCACCAATGGGCATTCATGAAACAAAGCTACCTAACTAATGTCTAAACATTTTCGTTTCCTGTACAATATCTTACAGCAAGACCGTTCATAACTGAGAACTATAAGAAAGATGTTTATCAGAAAGAGCCTACAGACCTGTTTAGCACTCTGTCCTTGTGGGCTAGAACTGAATATTTGAAACCCTTGGGTTCAGAAGAGAAATTATCCAGAATCTTACGCATTAAAGGATAAGTGCTTTAACCCAAATGTACAAATCACGCCATGTGTAACCTAAGACATTGAATGTGTCAGACAGGCTGTTCAAGTGTATTCCGGCACCCCAACTCCCGTTACAGGGAGGAGTTTCTCTGATAGACACTGTCTACAGGAATAACTCTTGAATAATATCTTTTACAGTTCCCAGCTAGTGCAAACACAAAGTGTTCACAAATATTCAGGGGGCATTATAGACTTGAAAGCAGATGGTATCAAGAAAGCTTTGCTGATATTGCTCGATACATCTGAATGCCCAGTACGAATAGTCCTGCCTACTTTCTCCCTTTGTATAAATATACACATTTACATGCAGAAATTATGTGGGTATTTTTAAAGAAAGGGTGAATTTTTCTCTGAAACAAAACTGGAAGATGTTAAAAATTCTTTAAAATTAATATATATATATTTTAAGTCTCCTCTGCACATACACTAGCTACCTTTTCACCATATGATGAAATGTTGAGGGCTTCACCTTAAATTTCTTTCATGGAGTCCATGGAGGTTGCTAAAACACCAAAGTCTAAATAGCTTGGGAATATTAAACTCATGATTAGAAAGGTTCTGCCATGTAACCTTAAAACAATTATATCTTGCCGGTAGGTTGGAGTAGTAGCCATGCACCAAAACCATGCAGGTATCAGTTAAATGAGCCACAATTCAAGGAAATTATAAATGACTGACCTTTGTCAGGTAGTCATAAAAAGGAAGAGCAATTATACATCACCCCCAAAAGCTTTGTTTTAAAATCTCAGATGCTGTTCCGTCCACTATAATTACCCTAACTTATAAGCAGTAAAATGTTTAGTGGGACAACTCAGGGAAGCAGAATCTATGAGAGAAATTACGCAGTTAATGGGGAATTGCTCAAGTTGTAATTTACTAAATATCATTGCAGATTCCTTGTGTCAGGTTGCAATAAAAGGAAGATGTTACTAAATTAATTTATACTGGTTAATTAACTCCTAGATAATAACTAACTATACTTTTATGCAATGCAAATCTAATATTTTAAGCTAGACACCTGAGGTTAGACATCCAAAATCTCATAACACCAGCTGCTGTACAGATCTTTAGCTTATGCACGGACTTAAATGGCTGAAAGCAGGCAGCCACATTTGAATATTGCTTTGTCACAACACTGCTGTACTGATTCAACAATTAATACAATCTGTTACTTCATTTTGATCGGCCCCTGTACATCTGAGATACTTGCTAAAAAATATGTTCCCTGAAAACTGAAAGTAAGGATGAAAAATGAAAACTGGGCTGTATGTGGGTTATTATAAACACTGCCCAAGAGTACAGAGGAGCATAGTGCATAGTTATTTATTTGAGTGGCACATATTTACTTGAGAGTGCTGGACATTCTTCAATAATGCATATCACCTCAAGCTACGAAAATGTGACTAGCTAAAGGCAGGCATGAAAATGTTGCTGTGTAAGCCTTTCCTTCCTTTCTTCATTTGCAGTGGGGAGGGGGGCAGAGGGAGGTGAGGGAAAGGAATTTATAAGAAAAGGCTTGGTGTGGTACATTTACTGTCTGGACTTGCTCCTGCTGTTCGCCTTTAAAGTGGCCTTACATGGTTGTTGCTCTAAGAATAAACAAAAATAAGTAAAACCCCCCACATTTTAAAAAAATTTGTTTTGTGAAAAGCCTTGACAGATTTTTATAACTAGCTATGAAAAAGCAGCAGGAACAAAAGTCATACTTGCACCCTAGATTCAAAGAGAATCCAAACCAAGTTATAGCTAATAGCTGAAAAGGTCAGTTTTGCTTTTTTTGGGAATCCATTTTCCTGTTCATTATCCTTCCAAAGTCTGGGAAAAAAAAAGCCCTGGTAAAAATATTTTTTGAAATCCTGCAGGCAATTGTCTGTAACTGTGCATTTTTAATACTAAGACTATACAAGATACAAACTGAAGCAACTCAGTGAAGCTGATAGGACTGAGGATTTCACTTAAGGTTTTTCATGTTATTCCTCTGACATATGGCATTCCTAGGAAGGGCCGTGCTGTGCCAGGAAACCTCAGTTAGGCCTTGACATCACCCTCAGAGGAACTAGGCACAAAAAGTAATGACATTGTTACAGCAAGTGGGCCATTTTAGTGAGTGACCACGGACGAGTTAGACTTAGGACCAATGCCTTAGCTTTCATCTGTGAATTCCAGAGTTCTTTGGGCAGAGTTACCATCCTTAACTCAAATCTGGATAAAGGACTTTTAATTCTATGCAGCGTTCTCAATGAAGCAGGGAAAGTCAATGCCAGAAAAAGGATCAGAGCTGAGCTCCTCTGAATTTATGCCTGATAGGATTTACCCAGCTGGCTGGACTGTGGGGTTTTGCCAAAACTTTATAAAACTGCATTTTGATATGTAGATAGTTCACTGAGGGGAAGAAATTCACACTGTTCTTTGGTGTTTCCTGATACTTCCTGGCCATTTCAGATCAATTTAGGAAAGTATAATGCTGGGTGGGGGGAGGCTGGCCCATTATTTTATTTGTTGGTCAGTGACAGACTGTATAATCTGTATGATTTCAAAAAAAGCCTTCAGAAGTCACAGTGCTAAAGCCACCCTGCTCTCTGCCCTGCATCCTTCCTGTGAGCTGCTGGTGGAAGGCATTTCTCTGCAAGCATCACTTTGTGGTTTTCCAGTACAAGGGTGGAACCATCTTTTTTCATGAAGTGCAAGGGTAGTTGCTGCTGCTGGGCAACTTTTAACTTCCTTATTGCTCTTCGCAGTACCTGCAGAAATGAGACCAGTGTGTTCAGAAGAAAAGTCCATCTTTCTTTATTTTGTGCTTTCACAGTCCTTTACAATTTACTAAATGCTCCCTAGGGGTCAACTTGTGTAGCAGTGCAGTGCATTATGTGGTAACTACCATTGCAATACTTACACCAGCACTGGAGAGAATTATACCTGAAACGCTCCCTTTGGTTTTATAGTACAGAGCAGTGCCCTCTGCAATGCCTCCAACTTTACAGTACAAAGAGCTAGAATGACTCACTGTCCTACTTCAGATTCAAGAGAAAGCAGACTTTTGCCTTGCTAATAAGGAAAGAAAAAAAAAAGAAAAAAAGCTTTCAGGCATCTCCTGTTCCAGCTGTAGATATGTGACAGGCAATGTAAATTGAGCATTCTTGGCAGGTAGCTTCTTCCTAATGTTTATGGGTCAGGTTGTCAGACATGAACAGCAGGGTCAGCCAACTTCTTTCCTACAGTAAGTGACATACATTTTTACTTGTAGAGATCTAAGTGATTTTGTGCTCTGCTCACCTTATCCCTGTTTTTGTCTACCAAGCAAAAATTTAAATGAACTTTTAAATTATATTTTAAATTATCTTCTATCAGATGGATGACTAGATAAAAAAGACATTTTGTTTTATATTTTTCTGCTTCAGATACTGGGCCAATAATTCAGATTTTCTTAGCATTATCTTGCAATAATACAAACCAGGCACCACCGAACATATATTACTGCTTGTGTGTGTCATTGAAAACAATTAAAACAATTAAAAGCTTCCAGTAGATGGGAGTTTCTGAAGGAGCCTGTATGGAGGTGTGAAATCAAAGTTCATTTTTTCTCTCCAACTTGAAATTTTTACTTCAGTTTCTTCTGAAATTATGGAATCAAACTATTAGAAGTGCAAGACACCACTTGAATTCATGGTGAAACACTGATGATATGACATCTCTCCTGGCACCAAAAGGCAAAGCTTTTTAAAGGGTTTTCCTTCCAAAACCTTACCAAAATCTTCTTGAGAAAAATAATTATGTTTTTTTAATCTAAGAGAGACAGTAGGGAGAATCACTTGATCTCAGTAACAGAAGAATCATTTTCCCAAAGCTTTCCTATCTTACCAAAGCTTAATATCATGCATTTGTGGAGAAAATTTACACAGAAATTACAATAGTTCTTCCTTCAGTGACTGGTATTTCAGTCCAAATTAGCCCATATTATGTCATTCAGAAATAAAAAAATTCACACAGAATCACCAGGTTGGAAGAGACCTTCAAGATCACCGAGTCCAACCCATGCCCTAACACCACCTCAACTAAACCATGGCACTGAGTGCCACATCCAATCTTTTTTTAAACACATCCAGGGATGGTGACTCCACCACCTCCCCAGACAGATGATTCCAGAATTTTATCACTCTTTTGTTACCATGGTTTTCTTAGCCTTCTGAATTTACATTTTTGGAGTCAGAGTTCTCACAGTTTTCATGCAAATAATAGCCAATGTTTACTTAATTTTCCTTTTTTGTTATCATTCCTTTACTATAAGAGAAAACTTGATGGACAGTCTTTTTAACCAGTGTGGTTGGAGAGGATGTAGCATCAACTTCCAATCCACTGTTGGATCGAGAAATGTATAAATATCAAGAGAAAATAAACATTTGAGTTCTTTTCGCTTTTCTCATCTCAGTGTGTGAGGTCATTTATTTCGTGTCCTATAGCGACACTCTTTAAGTAAAAAACTTTTTCCTAACATCCAACCTATGTTTCCCTTGGTGCAGCTTAAGACTGTGTCCTCTTGTTCTGTCAGTTGTTGCCTGGAAAAAGGGACCAACCCCCACCTGACTACAACCACCTTTCAGGAAGTTGTAGAGAGTGAGAAGGTCACCTCTAAGTCTCCTTTTCTCCAGGCTAAACAACCCCAGCTCCCTCAGCCGTTCCTCACAGGGCTTGTGTTCCAAGCCCCTCACCAGCCTCATTGCTCTCCTCTGGACACGCTCAAGCGTCTCAATGTCCTTCCTGAGCTGAGGGGCCCAGAACTGGGCACAGTGCTCAAGGTGCGGCCTCACCAGTGCCAAGTACAGGGGAGGAATGACCTCCCTGCTCCTGCTGGCCACACTACTCCTGATACAGGCCAGGATGCCATTGGCCTTCTTGGCCAGCAGGGCACACTGCTGGCTCATGTTCAGTCGGCTCTCAACCAGTACCCCCAGGTCCCTTTCCGCCTGGGCACTGTCCAGCCACACCGTCCCCAGCCTATAACGCTCCAGGGGGTTATGGTGGCCAAAATGCAGGACTCAGCACTTGGACTTATTGGACTCTGCCCATCTATCCAGCCGTTCCAGGTCTCTTTGCAGAGCTCTCCTACTTTCCAGCAGATCAACACACACTCCCAGCTTTCTCAGAAAATATTATTTCCATAAGGATTTATTTTGATTTTTCTTAGATTTCTGAATCGATATTCCATCTTATGTTTTTTCATTGCTTTAAGTGATTATATTAGTGTAGATGAATGTGAATATCTTGAAAATTTATTTTATGGAAGAATGGACAGAACCATGGAAGTCTTATGAGTGCATTGCTTGCCTAAGCATATGGACCTTGTGCCTAAATGGCACCTTAGGATATCCTGACTCATGTCTACCTACATTCTCAAATAGATTTAGGATCACTCTCAGCTTTGCTGTGAATCTGCCAACCCCATGCCAACACCTGGGATAGTCCAGTATCCTAATAAACCTAATAATACCAGTAGATCCCTTTAGGATATGCAGCTGGGTTGCTCTCCTATTTCAGAGAAGTGTTAAAGACACAGGTACTGTCAGTAAAACATGGCTTAAGAGCTGCTACTTTCATAACCCTTGTACCTAGAGTGCAACGGCAGCAACAAGGATGAAGTTCCAAATACCTTCTGGTTCTCCTTTTAAAATACATCTCACGTAGTCAGAGGAAAGACCACTGCAACATAAGCTGTGTCTCAGAATTAGAGAATTATCTTGGACAGACATCTTTTCACTCTTCCAAATGCTGTATTAATTAAATTCTGTTGTAATCTTCTGGAGTGGCAGCAAAAAGCTGCTGTTGTGGCAACCCTAGAGCTGTCCCTCATGAACAGGCTCATGCTGAAAAATTCAGTTTACAATAGCTTCTTCTAAATAGCTCAGATACCTGGCTTTAACTGGTATTACAGTTTTCAGAGTAATTGTGACATTTTATTTGTATGACTACAGAGAAAAATACAAATATTTCAACAGAGGGACAGAGCCAGTTTCCATTTAGATCAAAGAATATTCTCAGGTTTTTTGTCTGAAATTATATCAAGCACTTAATATATAAAATTTTATTTTACTTAAATTGAATATGGAATGGTACTATTCTACAGAAGCTAAAAGTGATCTTTTTTGTTAAAATGCCTCTATCTGCAAGTTTCTTCCATTTTCAACAGATGCATTAGCTTCAGATTTCTATTTTGTAGTTATTGTCATGATATGATATTAAACCCCCCAGCCTGGTTCCTCATTATGCTGAGCTGTACTTGCATAATTATTCTTCAGGCTTCACTTAATTATATGCCCCACCATGTGTTACTTTTCAACATCCTAAGTGGTACCACCTTACTGCTAAGAATACTAAACAATGAAAGGCAACACGATTTTGTTTGGTTACACAGCATGCTGGTCTCCTCTCATCTTCTGAATTATATCCTTTACAAGGGTTTCAAAGAAGGGCACTTAACAGTCATACTTGCTCTAAACTGTGAGGGTTTGTGTGTGGTTTTTTGTATTTCCCGTATGTCAGATATTCCCCTGTTATTCAGAAAGAAATTTAGAAATAAAAAAAATAATGAAAGTGAAGAATGAAAAAAGAGAAAATTTGAAAGAAACTAGAGAGAAGTTTTATTTTGGGTCATTTTTTTCTTAACCCTGTCAAAATGACAAGCTAGTAATCAAGGTGAAAAATGAAGCACTGGGAAAACTACTTATCTGCAAATGGTATTTCTCAGGTACCTAACATTGTGTTTACCTAAAAGAACAAAAATGCTTAAGAATAAATTAAGAAAAACAGGTAGTGATTAAAAAGATAGCGAAATTCTTGATCCAGTTAAATTGAATCACAGAATCACAGAATCGGTTAGGTTGAAAAAGACCTCTGAGATCATTGAGTCCCATCTATGACCTAACACCTTCAAGTCAACTAAACCATGGTAATAAGTGACATGTCCAGTCTTTCCTTAAACATGTCCAGGGGCAGTGACTCCACTTTCCTGGGCAGTCCATTCCAGTCCATCCAATGTTGGATGTGAGTTCTAATCAAGCCTTTTACATCCCAGAAGTTTTTTCATTATAATCCAAAGACACAGAACCTTCTGACCAGACAAGTGTTAAACATTGACAGTTTGACTAACCACCCCAGAAAGGATATTTCTAAATAAGTGTGTTTTTTTCAGAGAGCAATTTTAAAGAGTTTGATTTTGAGAAACACATTAGCAATGCCCAAGTAAGTGAAACAGATGGGATTTTTATATAGTCAACACTCTTCTATATCATCCAGAGAAACTGTGATCCCTAGGCCACTGAAGTCAAAAAAATGTCTCCCATTAGTTAAATCAACCTTTGTGTCAAACTGAAAATGAGGAGATATTAGGAATTTCACAATGACAGGAAGCTATTTTAATAGATTATCCCAAATAAAATTCATTTTACTTTAATTTACGGCTTATTTTGTTTCACAGTATTCCAAATCATAATCTTAAAACATAACCTCTCAAAAACCAAACCAAACCAAACCAAACCAAACCAACCAACCAACCAACCAAAAAAAAAAAAAAAAAGCTCAAATTAAATCTTACTGATAAATCATCCTGAAAAACAAAGTAACCTATCAATCATTTCCAATCAACAAATCCTAACATTTAATCACAGACATATTCACACTTCAACATGGATCCACTTCTCTCTTTAAGCTTCTAATTAATAATTGTGTTGTCAAAATGCAGATTCATGAATAGTCCTTAAGGCTTTTCCTGTGCAGAAGATGATGAATACTCATACTTAGCCAATCAAAAGTTCATTTAGTTGTTAAAGAATATTTGTCTTTAAAGTAGAATCATTGAATTATAAAATTATTACGGTTGGAAAAATCCTTTAAGATCATCAAGTCCAACCATTAATCCAGCCAATTTTACAAAACCATGTCCCCAGGTAGGTTCAAACATTCAAAACTACAGGCTTTTTACCATTTTAAATATAACTTTAAATGTTAAAGAAAGTGAATATCTAATTAATAGTTATTGAAAAAGACACTTTTCTCTAGGCTGTGGACTGCTCTGCCATGGATCTTACTTAGTACAGTGGATTTATTGTACCAGGGTGGATACTATGGAGCAAATTATGTCGCCCCTACTCATACTTCATACCAAGGATGTAATTTGCTTTACGGACTGTGGATGCATGAAAAAACAGTAGAACACATTCTTACTTATTCACTGGGTAAGGAAGACTTGTGCATATATATATATATATATATAAATGTATATATATATATATATAAAATGAAATAAAAATCAGATTGTTTCTAAGGTGAGTATGTCAAATACTGGACAGTTTCTTTCTGCCAAAGCTCAGATGAAAATTAGTCTTCAATGGTTTTCTGCTTACCCGCTACCTTTGAAAGAAAAACTTTTCCGTTTTGCAATGAGCTTCCAGTCCCTCTTGGCTTCTTGGTCCTGCATCATGAAGAACCTCCCAGTTATCAAATTTACTTGAAAACTATTGTCTCATAGGCAGGAAAATGCAGTAAAATAATGCCCAAAGACAAATGCTGACAGACTTGCATTTTGCCTCTCAAGAAAATTCCTTTCACAGGCTGAAACTGCTATGGTAGCTGTTTCACTGAACTATATAAAAATTAAAACAAAATAAATACCTGTAGTTAAAATGATGAAAGTGAATTATTTACTGAGAAAAAATGAATAATTTTGTATGCAAATAGCTGAAGCTTTGCCAGAGTTTTTCACCATCTTCTCTCTGAAGTTTTTCAATATGTTGAAAAGGCATTATTGTAGGCATTTTGCATTGTCATTGCCTTACCTCAAAGGGATATGCAGTATCCATTATTGACACAAACAGCCTGTTTTGAAATTTTTATATTTGCTCTCATCAGCAGCATAATGAAAGATTACAGTTTTATTAAATCAGAGATCTGCCCCTTTTCAAGCTAAATGTACTTCACTGCATTGGTGTATGAAATATGTTTTTGTTTCTTTGTTGTTTCTAAAATTAAAAAAAAAAATGCATAAAGGTATTTAGGGAATAGCTAAAAGGGATTGAATTCTTTAGCTGAAAACTTTTGTACTTGCCTCATGTTTCCTGGATAAATAATCACAAATAGTGATCTTTCCTAGCTGATCACAGACAGATAATGGTAAAATGGTATCCACAGACTGTCCTGTTTAGGAGTTGCATTCACTCTCTCACTTTCCAGTTTCACAGCTTACTGGGAAAAGTTGCAGTCATCTGTTCCTATCCTCAGCTATCTCCGTCCTTAAAGAACTGTCCACAAGAGGGCTAGGCATAGCATAGATTAAAAACACAAAACAAANTCATACTTCATACCAAGGATGTAATTTGCTTTACGGACTGTGGATGCATGAAAAAACAGTAGAACACATTCTTACTTATTCACTGGGTAAGGAAGACTTGTGCATATATATATATATATATATAAATGTATATATATATATATATAAAATGAAATAAAAATCAGATTGTTTCTAAGGTGAGTATGTCAAATACTGGACAGTTTCTTTCTGCCAAAGCTCAGATGAAAATTAGTCTTCAATGGTTTTCTGCTTACCAGCTACCTTTGAAAGAAAAACTTTTCCGTTTTGCAATGAGCTTCCAGTCCCTCTTGGCTTCTTGGTCCTGCATCATGAAGAACCTCCCAGTTATCAAATTTACTTGAAAACTATTGTCTCATAGGCAGGAAAATGCAGTAAAATAATGCCCAAAGACAAATGCTGACAGACTTGCATTTTGCCTCTCAAGAAAATTCCTTTCACAGGCTGAAACTGCTATGGTAGCTGTTTCACTGAACTATATAAAAATTAAAACAAAATAAATACCTGTAGTTAAAATGATGAAAGTGAATTATTTACTGAGAAAAAATGAATAATTTTGTATGCAAATAGCTGAAGCTTTGCCAGAGTTTTTCACCATCTTCTCTCTGAAGTTTTTCAATATGTTGAAAAGGCATTATTGTAGGCATTTTGCATTGTCATTGCCTTACCTCAAAGGGATATGCAGTATCCATTATTGACACAAACAGCCTGTTTTGAAATTTTTATATTTGCTCTCATCAGCAGCATAATGAAAGATTACAGTTTTATTAAATCAGAGATCTGCCCCTTTTCAAGCTAAATGTACTTCACTGCATTGGTGTATGAAGTATGTTTTTGTTTCTTTGTTGTTTCTAAAATTAAAAAAAAAATGCATAAAGGTATTTAGGGAATAGCTAAAAGGGATTGAATTCTTTAGCTAAAAACTTTTATACTTGCCTCATGTTTCCTGGATAAATAATCACAAATAGTGATCTTTCCTAGCTGATCACAGACAGATAATGGTAAAATGGTATCCACAGACTGTCCTGTTTAGGAGTTGCATTCACTCTCTCACTTTCCAGTTTCACAGCTTACTGGGAAAAGTTGCAGTCATCTGTTCCTATCCTCAGCTATCTCCGTCCTTAAAGAACTGTCCACAAGAGGGCTAGGCATAGCATAGATTAAAAACACAAAACAAAATTCCTTAAAAATTTAATGAAGATAGCAGTGTCATAATTTAATTTTGATATGGACTGGGATTTTTCTGAAATGCAACAGTTATAGTAAGACTGTAATATGGCTAAATTTGTACAGCTTGTGGATGTTCGTAAAGCTTAACTGACAATTGAAAATTACAACATTGCAAAAATGACCACAGAGCAGCATTTTTCATAAAGACTTATTTGAATAAGATTTTGCGTCAAAACCAAACGATCAGATAACAGATACTATGAAACAACAGAAGAAGTATTTTCAAGTGCTGAATAAGGACCTTGTCTTGCAAGAAAACAGTTTTTCCCTAAGGCTACTCTCTACCTTCATGATTCATTGTAAACCTTCAAAATTGGAAGAAAAAAAACCAATCAAACCAACAAACACACTAAAAAACCACCAGTGTAACACCTATTCTGCCTTCTTTGCTACACCTTTAAGAAAATTATATATGCTGTTGGAGCCCTACGAGAACACTTTTTCTTTCATCAAACTGACAGGTCTTCAGGAATCAAGCAAGTTTTGGAGCCAGCTCTGTACACAAAAGAAAACATAATTCTTTCATGGACACAGTGTTGTTTGCTTTAGCACTGTTCAAAGAAGCGAATGAAGTTTTCTGTCTGACCAGGCTGACAGTTGTCTCCAGCCCTCACCACTGTTTTGAACATAGTGAGCACACCCATCACCAACAGCACTCTAAATAACATGAACAAAACAGCCTAGTTACTGTCCTGCTCTCCAGTGTGTCTTTCTTCTAAGAAACACCCCCAACTTCTACTTTGTTTGGGACCAACCCCCTCAGGGATACCAAGAGATAAAAAAGGAGGAAATCAAACTGAAATTTCAGTGGAGGTTGAATTCAGAAATATTGCAGTCAATGTGCACAATTCAGACAAAATCCTACCATAGCGTTTCTGCATCTAATTTTTTGTTTTGTTAAAAATCTGGTCATCTGATTCCAAGCAACTTAGGAATTCCAGGTTTTAAAAGCTTTCTTAAGTCAAAATGACTGTATCATACTGCAAAGACACTTCTACATTATTCTGGGTATTAACCAACTGGGTAAAAATAAAAAAAAGATCGAGAAAAATGAGGCTCATAAGAAGAGTAATACAGTATCTAGGTTTTCTGCATAGAAAGCTTAGTTTCACATGTTTTCAATAAACTCAGGGTACAGACTGTGCTTAAAACAGGTTTGGGGGTTTTTTTGTGGCTTTTTTTTTTTTTTTTTGCTTTTCTCTGATAAAAACTAAGAAAAACCAGGGAAAAGCATTTGGATTGATGCCTAAATTCTCATTTTAAGGTTCTGGGAGCTTTTCTCCCAGCTACCTAATGATAGAGACAATGGTAGAGAGAGAGCTATAAAATATTCTACTATACATAAAAGCTGTAGTGAAAGACCATTTTTAAAGTTTCAAATCAAGTACTCAAGAGACAGCAAAGCAAGAATGAAACTGCCTCCCTTCATACGCAAAATCATGTAGTCTTTAAATATACCATGACACAGGGATTTTTTTCTAGATCCTCCCCCTACCTCATTATGGGTATGTGAGCAATGGAATTAAATTAATCACCAGGTCTTCAACATTTTGCTTATTTTTATTTTTCAGTGTGTGTTCCTAGGTCTCACCCATGCACACTACTCAAACACTGAGCTGAAGACAGAATTATTCATTCCCTCCTGGGCTTCCCCATGGTGCTCATCATGCAAAGCTCTGAGAGCTTCCTGAAGGTTAATTTATCTTAACAAAACCTCTCTGAAGTGACAAGGTAATATATTCCACTTTACAGACAGGCAGCAGAGGCACATAGACAACAGTCAGTGCTGAGCTACTGAGGTCCAGGTTGTGGGATTTTGTCACATTTTATAATAATCTGCATCTTCAATCACAACATCTATTCACTTTAACTGCAGCTGTGACTGCTCAGTGTTTATCCATCTGAGCCATCAGGGTCCTGAGGTGGGCATTCAGAAATGAGAAGCGCACTGTTACTGACCCGATGTGAAACATCTGATGTAAGGGACTGTGGAAAGCCACTTGGGAACTCTGGTGGTCAGAGACAGACTCTGCTTCTAGGCAGAACTTAACTGCTGTGAGAGGAAGGCACCCGTTCTCTTCCAATGCATGTAAAGCATAAATACCACATACAACAGCGTCCTTTACTTTCCCAGCCTGAGCAAGAATCCATTCTTAGACTAGCAGAACTTTGTCTACTGAGTGAAGTATGGGTCCAGGTTAAAAATAGGAGGGGTTCACCTGAAGTAGATCATAATTGCCTGGGAATGAAAGGAATGCATTAAGATAATGGACAAACTTCATTATGACATTTTCTAACTTCCAACCTTTTCATTGATGCTGTTGTAGGATCTTTCTTTTCCCTTGCCTTTCTCCTGATTCTCCAGAGACTAATTGCATGGGGGGTTGTGCAGCTAGTCACTTTGCACGTCTGTTCTCTCTGTGAAAATGTCATATATGCACTAAGTCAGCATTCAGGGCTCTGAGGAGTACAGGCACTATGAATGAGCACAGACTTCTAAGGGATGTGAGCTGCTATTGAGCATATGCAACCCATATTTATTCACATCTTTGAATATGGCTAAATGTGTAGGAACTTTCACAAGAGTGAAATTTCCAAACACAAATGATACCTCTATAAAATACCATGTTTCTCATCTGAAGAGGAAGACTGTAACTGTATTTCAAATAAAAAAAAATCTTAAAAGTAAAATAGAACTTATTTCTAACCTTTGTTATAAACCTCTCCTCTTCCACTTCTGGTTTCATAGGTAGTTGATACACATTTGAGTGAGTGCAGAAAACCCAAAGGTAACCACCACCACCTGAAACCCTGAAAGGCAGAGCTAACATAGAAACATTACAGCCCAAATGTATAGTTTCACACAGTATGGATCTATGAACTATGAGTATGGCTTGTGTTTATGCAGAGCAGTGATCAGAACAAGCAGTCTCACCGAGGTAATGAAAAGCATCACTTGGCAAATATTCTTCAGACTGGCAAGTGTCTCAAATGTCACCAGTTTTGAAGGATTCTACACTTATTCTCTGTCATGAGTAAGGTTATGATGTTGTTTTCATCATGAAATAGCTCTCAATTGTATTAAAATTTTGGGGAGCCCACAGTGACATCATATACAAATGTGAGAAATTCTCGTCCCCAAAGTACTTAAGACATCAAAATTCGTTTAGATTTTCTCTTTTTAAAGATCACAAATTCTCTGAGCATGGACAAGGCTCTCATTGGTTTGGGTACTGGTAATTCTATGTGTGTGCTATCTCCTTTAACTGAATAAATATGCAATTGCATAAGAAGTCCCTGATACTCTCAGGTTTGAAAGTTAACCCTGCACAAATTCTTTTCCAAATTATTACCAAAATAGTTATTATTGAGTTATGCTGCTACTTCTGATATATAATTACATACTGTTGAAAAGAGACAACAGTGACATGATGGAAGAGGCTCATATGAGCATTTGGGTTAAAAAAACCAAAGGGCAATCCTCAGTGAAAAGAATCAAACTCCCTTTAAACTTTTATAAATCACAAATTTAATCAGACAATATAAAATTTCCCTTGAAATTGTAAAGACATCTTTGAAATAATGATGGAAAAAGAAAAGCTGAAAACACCAAACATTCAAAATAACATGAAAAAAATTTAATAAGCAGTTTTTTGCTTTCATTTTTAATTTAGCTTGTTGGATAGCAACACAGTCATGGTCTCAATCATCAGCTGATCAGTCTCCTGCAGGGCAAGGCAGCCCATACCAGTCCATGTCTTTATGGGACCAAAGCACTCCAACCTTATTGCTGATTAGTAGAACAATAACTTTCATTTCTAACCTTTTTTAAGCTTGGCATCACAACTTCCATAATCACTTTTTTCCTTATTAGTTTAAACAGATATATGGACCTGGGACCTATAAGAGTGGGCAGAGTGATGAACATGCAGAGCCATTCATGATTTTGAAGGAACATTGGATCTGGAATGTATACTGAACTAGTAATAAGAAACAGAGAGATCTACATCATTCAGCTCCAAGACATCTTAAATGGGTCTTCCATTATTACATTTCATTGGCATGTTTGAAAAGTCATTCCCCTGTGTGTGGACGTTTTCTTTCTGACCTGGGAGGATGTCCAGTGATGTCTCATCTGTTAGAATCATTGAGAGGGAGGAAAAAAGGCATCAGGAAGCTCATATGATCCATATCATCCACGTCATAAAGCACAACTGATACTTCTCACTTAAGTTAGACTACATGAAAAAGCTTTCTACAGCACAAAAGGCAGAGATTTCACACAAGGTAACTAGACACATTCAGTGCCCAGATTCATACAGCATGGTTGATTTTGGAGAAGTCACACCCATCAGGGTGAAATTGAACATTGATAACACGAGGTGGATTATTTGTGCTTTCTGTTTGAAGTATTTCACTGAATCCTATGGCTTGTTGCAGCATATGAATAGAATAAAAACAATAAACATGTAACCAAGTCATAAGATTCTTTTCATTAAATCCATTTTCTAATACATCCTCTGTTCTGATATTTTAATAACCATATATATTATTTTGTACATCCCTGGGAGAGTAATTTAAGGTTTCATTAGTTCCATTGACTACAAGGTATTTGGGAGAATTATTCTTGCTTCTAAATTACAAATTGATAAAATTAAATTTACCTATAAAATGTCTCGAATTGGAATAGGCAAATAAAGGAGAAAAAAGTGATCTATTTTTGTTTTCCTCTTTCCTTCTAAACCAGGTGATAGTGCTTAGATTCTTTTTCCTCCTGTCTAATTTACATTTAACTTGGCTGCTGATAATATGTCTCTAATTTGTAATTTCAACTGATTACTGATGACGTACATGGGTTTGAAGTGAATCCTATAATCAGCCTTCATTTTCAGGAGTGACTTAGGATTTTGGCTACCCATCTGAAAAGGAACTGATTTCTTTCATAGAAGTTATTGAAACATTCACCATCTGAACCTGTAAAGACCTCTGCATTGTGTGTTTAATCACTGAATCACTGACAAACCTTGGCTACTTCAGATAATTTAGGTCCACCACCTTTAAAGACTAGTGCTTTTCCTTTGTTTAAGAGGCTTTCTTTGGTTTTGAATTCATCCATCATGACCTCTTTTAAAGTAATTAAAACTCTACTAATAGGAAATCTTTTAAGTAACACAATTGTTTTCCCATTTGGGGGATCTTTTTAATATTTTAAATTATATTTGATTTATTGTATTAATTTTTCACTGAGAATTATTGTTAAGCTTAAGTTATGACATGAGTGGAATAGGCTATTACCATGGAGAAATGGCTCCCTTATTTTCATAAATAAAAATGGGAACTCATGCAATTATCAAAAAAAAAAAAAAAAAAGAAAGAAAGCTAAAATGTAGACAAAAAAAAAGATCTCCAGTCAGATATCATTAGTTCTGTGAAAGAGATCTCTGCAGCTATGTCAGATGTCTTTAATGCATGCAATAATTTGGCTAGTGCAGTGAGTAAGGTGAAAGTTGCATCTTGTACCATTGTGCAACTGCTGCACTCCCATTGCCAAGAATGACAGAACCTATCCTGTTCCAGAAAAACATACTGCACAGGCAGATAAAATTCTCTTAATTTGGTACTGGCTTGTAGCTTTTTTTAGTTTGTGATTAGCAGTTAAATTCAGCTATTTGGCAGTCTGAGTGATTATCAGGTGCTCTTTTCAGTTTCTATTTAGTCTTTGTCTCAGCCTTCAGAAGGCATTTGGTGATTGCTTAGTGCAACAAGCACTTTCTAGATGGCTTCCTACTACAAGCAGCAGGGTGATTTCAGTGCAGATGTGTTTCAGGGTGTTTTGAATACCTAACACTGTCAAGGTTAGTCTCTTATGTGAATATTCTTAATATACATACGCAGAAAACAGGGAACAAGGAAGGAAACATTCACTGCAGGAGGAAGCATTCTTTAATATATTATAAACAGCTTCTCTGGTGTACATAAATATATATATGAATGTGAGTAACCTGTAAGGTATGAAAATCTATTTTTATCTAGCTAAATATATTTCTGTAGAAATGTGTATAATGCAACCTAAGCACACTCTAAGTATCATCCTCTTTATCTGTCTTTGAAGACAAAATGAAGTAATTTTAATGTAAGATGCTAGAAGCATAGTTATCTGGAGCAGGCAATAGCGAGTGCGACAGGATTACTGAGTAACTATTTTCCCCTCAGACCCTGCGAGTGGGAAAGAAAAAAGGAGAAAACAGAAACAGCTTAACTCACCAAAAATCAAACCACTGCATTGCCCTTTTAGCCACTGAGTGTTTTGGGATCTAAGACCGAAGATCAGTACAATAAAAGCTCCCTGCTCTGTCATAAGCTGTACACTAATTAAAAAAAAAACCACCAAAAAAGCCCCCAAAATACCCAAAGAAACAAAACAAACAAACAAAAAAACAACACCAAAAAACCTGCAGATTTGCCCCTGCATCAGAGCCAGTAGAAGTTAGAACAGGTAGAGGTGTAGAGTATGGGCAGGGAGAGGGAAGGGTTAAAGACATCATCGCAGCCATTAGAAGGAAAAGTTGAAGCAATACAAGCACAGTAGACTTCTCTTCCC
>VYXC01004500.1:105338-138734 GCA_013397175.1 Platysteira castanea
TACCCTGATGTGACTTCTTCATCTTGGAATGATGGGGATCTTTCTAGCTTATATTGGATTCATTTTCTTTTCAGTTATGTATATTCAACAAGGACTTTCTACCCAAGGTAAGATCACTTACTGTCAAATATGTGTGTGTGGTTTGCTATGCTAAAACAGCCTGAGAACAGGATTGGGGTGGGGAGGGGGTGAAGGAAAGGAAGAAAGGGGAAAAGAAGGAAAACGACCAAAATGTGTAAGAAATGAGGACACCGAGCATCAGGTTTACATTTGGTTTGTACAGACAAAATTGTCTGTAAATAGGAAAAGAAGTGAGAAGTTTCCCCAAAGTAGAAATATAACAGTCTTCCTTTACTTAAATGCGAAGAGGGGAATAACAGGCACCTTGCAGAAGAGTGAAGGGGTGCTGGGGAATGGACATGCATGTGTTTGGGTTGTGCATGTTGTTATATAGGCATGTTTGCATACAATAAACACCTACCCGTGCATGCATAATTATTGCATTCAAACCAAGTACCGGCTGGCTAAAGCTACTGCTTCTCTTAAAACATTGCAGTCTCCTTCCATGCTGCGTTCCTTTCCTCTATTATCCTGCAATCCTCAGAGTCAGACCTTCATTCTTATTTCGTGACTATGTGCATTTCAGCTCTCCCCCCACCAAAAAAAAAAAGGGAGAAAAAGACAAAATCGACTTCTTTGAATACCTCCCCCCACCCCCGTCGCCTTGCTCCCTCCCTCTCCGCCGAGAGGCGCGCCTTGCATTTCAAGCAGCGCCGGCGCTGCAGGAGCCGGTTGTTTGGGACCCCGGGGCTGCGGCGCCGCCGTCAGCACCATGGACAGATCGCGCCGGGCCGCCCCGACCTCCTGGTCCTGCGCCTGCTGCCCCCTCCCACCGCCCCCTGCCCGCTGCTCCCTGCTCGCCCTCCCCTCCCGCAGCTCCCCGCGGCTTTGCGCTTGGCGGTGCCACCGGGGGGGGATGCCAGCAGTATTCCCCTCCGTGTCCCCTCGCCGCTCACGCCTACTGACCAAGAGGGGAGAGGTGGAACAAATCGAAAAAAAAAAAAAAACCAAACCCAAAACAAACTTACTAGCCTGGAACACACACAGAAATGCACGGTCCTTTTGGCAGTTTAACTCGGTGACTAGCAATCGTCGGCTGGTGGGGGTGGGGGTCAGAAAAAGGGGCACCGTGGAGTACAAAGGTAGCATCTTTGAAAGTATTTGTTGCCAGGCACAAATGTAAAGGGAAAGAGAAGTAACACCGGTTACCAAATTATCCCACCAATTCCAGGTTGGCTAGGAAGACTGGATAAAGAGAGGGGAAGAGGGGAGGAGACAATGAGCAATATTTCCTTCGCATCACATTTCCTTCACATCATAATATGCTCTAGTCAATCTCCAACAATTCATAACAGAAAGCGACATTGCAGAGTCTTTCGAAATTTTCCTCTTCTTGAAACACAGCATTTATTTATTAGATTGTTTGTCTGCAGTCCCCCTCACTTGACTGTCATGATTCATTATGTTGCACAATTTTCAAGCAAGTATAGGAAAGAATGGGAAGGAAGTAAAGACTGAGACTTAGAGAATTACTGATCTCTTGGACTATGTCTATCAGCATTCGCTTTTATACCTAGCAGTGGTAAACTGAAATGGGCAGATCCTGTTTGTTGAAGGACTGAGATACCAATATGAAGGTTAGCTCTAGAAAGTGTCTGCTGGGACTGAGAAACAGAAGGTGAATTGGTTTTTGGTCTGATTATGCAAGTAGAGGTTCTCAGAATCTGAGTAACTAACTCAGGTAAAGCCTTTGAAAGGGACATTTGACGAGTGATTGTAACACTCACTCAGAAGAGTACCCAGAGGTGCCTGTGCCAACAACTGCTTTGGCTGGCTGTGGAACATTTAACAATTTACAGGTCTATAGCTCAGCCCTACAAAATACAGTAAATCAGTCCAATTTTATTCCTCTCCTAAACTGGTCTTGTACAAAATCCCTCAGTGAGTCTGGTGAAATACTGCATTCTACCCAAGGGTATTCAGACCTAATTATGTGAAACTTCACTGGCTCATGGGAGCAAGCAGGGGGATCTATAGCATTTCCCATGAGCAGAACTGAGAGTGTAAAGAGGGTGGATTTGTGCATAAGGGAGGAAAGACATACCTGGGTGTGAGAAAACCCAGGGGAGATAATGTGTGGGAAACTCAGGAGAAAAAAAATTAAAGGAGGGGGAATAAGAAAAGAAAACAGAGAATTTTAAAAGGGGAGTGGGGGAGAGGAAAGAATTAAAAAGGCAACACAAGAAGCAGAGCATAAACGATCAGTAGGTAGCAGGAGATCTCAATATGTTATGCATTTGTTTTACAGCAAAATTCACAGAGTTTCCCCGAAATGTCACGGCCACTGAAGGGCAGAATGTGGAGATGTCTTGTGCTTTCCAAAGTGGCTCTACTTCGGTGTACCTTGAGATCCAGTGGTGGTTTCTGCGGGCAGCTGAGGACCAAGAGGCTGGAGCTGAGGTGACAGGCACTCAGGTACTGATCCTCTGCCATGGGGTCCTAAAACCACCTGGAGAATTCTACAGAAAGGATGAAGAGGAAAGGGGAGAAGAAGAGAAAGGGAGAGCAGAGGAAAAGAGCTGAGAGAGGTTCTGTAATCTCCCCAGGGACTTAAATTTGACTATGAAATAATAGAACAGGAACCTGCAGAGAAAAATGCTCACCTCAGGGGTTGGTGCCTTTGGTGCTGTCACTTCCACGATGCAGTTAGGGCTGTTCACACAACCACACAGGTTTTCCAAAGTCTATTCCCCCCAGCAGTTTTCTTTATTTATTATTATTTTTTCCTATTTCATTTCCCCTCGGAAAGCAGCTATTCAAAGATTGCTCCTTGTGGGAATTTTATATTTCCCAAGAGGCAAGATCCTACACGTGCCTTCCAATTTCCAGCTAGCGCGGTTGAGTTGGCAGCCCTAACCCCGTATGCAGCTGCCACAGGAGGGCACACGCTTGGAGGGGGCGGGGGAGGCAGGGGGGAACCAATGCCCCTAAAGAAGTAAAAAACTAAAATCAATCAACNCCCTGCAGGTGGAGCTCCTGCCCGAGCGCGACCTGGACAGCGACGGCACGAAGATCAGCGTAAGTGTCGCCGCGGGGCGCGGGCAGCCCCGGCCGGGGTGGGTCCCTTCCCCCGTCAGGGCCCACCCAGCCTCGGAGCGCCGAGTCCGTTCCTGCCCCGCATCCCCTCCCCGCGAGCCGCTGGCAGCCCGCAGCTCACCGGTTGGACTCGAGGATCTCAGAGGTCTTTTCCAACCTAATTAGTTGATTCTATAATTCTACCACCTTCCTTGACGGCCCTGGCAGAGGGAGTGAGGACAGCCTTGCCCCATGCAGCCCCCCACACCCCTGGACGTGGAGGCATCGACCAGCGTGGCCGAGGCAAAGACCATTGGCACACCCTGTTTGTACCCTGTGAAGAATTCCACCTGCACCCATCTTTGTACATCTTGTTCTCATTTACCCTGGGCAACTGCTGAGTCTACCTTAGCACTCCAAAGTTGGTTTTAAGGCTGAAATTTGTCCATGAAGTTGTACTTTCCTTTAGCGGGGTGTGCAACTGNAGCGTGATTTCATCCTTCTGAGCAGGACAGGAGCGGCCATGTGTGAGTGGTCACGCTGCCATCCGGGGACGCTGCTTCCTATGGCCGCCCTCACCTCCTCACCGGGCTCGGCATTCAGCCGCCCCGAAGAGACTCCAACGGGAGGCGGGAGGGCGGCGGGTCGGCGGGTCCGTGCCCCTCGGCCGCCCGTGCCGGCGGTCCCCGGCTGTCGCCGGCGGTCCCCGGCTGTGCCCGGCGCGGCCCGTNTTGGACTCGAGGATCTCAGAGGTCTTTTCCAACCTAATTAGTTGATTCTATAATTCTACCACCTTCCTTGACGGCCCTGGCAGAGGGAGTGAGGACAGCCTTGCCCCATGCAGCCCCCCACACCCCTGGACGTGGAGGCATCGACCAGCGTGGCCGAGGCAAAGACCATTGGCACACCCTGTTTGTACCCTGTGAAGAATTCCACCTGCACCCATCTTTGTACATCTTGTTCTCATTTACCCTGGGCAACTGCTGAGTCTACCTTAGCACTCCAAAGTTGGTTTTAAGGCTGAAATTTGTCCATGAAGTTGTACTTTCCTTTAGCGGGGTGTGCAACTGCTTAAATGGGTGTTTTCTCAGGTACAAACCCGCTGGCAGAAAAGAAGCTTGGAAAGGCTTTGGACAAAACCTCCACATTGGGAGTAATCTTAACTCTTGGCCACTGAGACTGTTTTACAAAAGTGAGATTCTGACACCAGAGATACCAATCTGCTGCTTGGAGATTAAACCAGAATCTTATCTCAACAGAATTAGAAGCAGAATTCCTCCATTCCCCCTCCAGCTGTTCCCTGCAAGGAAAGGATGCCTTCCACAGCAGCCCCATGTCCTGAGTCAGGCACAGCCAGAAGGCTACTTCTAACCTCAGAATAGCTCAGACCCTCCTCCCTCAGTATCCCAAGAAATGTATGGTGGTGGGTGATGGTGTGGTGCTCACTGCAGTGGAAAGACACAGATACTTAGCAAATACTGCAGCATGAATATTCCCTTTGAACCCAGAGGGGTTTTCCCTTTCCCTGGCACAATCGCTTCGGAAGTGCATTTTAGCTGCAGACAAGGCTTTAAGTACCAGCAAAGCTTAAAAACAGCAACAAATAGAGGGGAATAATTTCTGACAAATCCTTTACTCTGCTGTTTTTTGATGCCTACAAATAACAAACCAAATAATTAATCGGGTCAAAGTGCAGCTAAGTATAGCTGAAGGGCATTTATAAATGAGAACTCATATACGCTGTGTTCAATACAATGCATATTCTGGCCATACTTAATATTTTCTGTGATGCTTCTCACCATCAACTAGAAACAATTTGTGTCATGGACCATATCTTCAGCTGCATTTGTAGACCTTCTTACAAATGAGGCTCCCGTGTGGTCCTTGGATACTATTCCACTAGACATAGGGCTAGCAGATAGTTCATTCCTTATCAGTACTGGCTTATTTGGAATCCCTGTAGTAATCCATAAGGACTGAGACACGATATAGGCTGTAAAGCTTATCTCATCTTTGAAGTTACAAATCTTCTTCATTATGTATAATAATTGATGATGGGTTATTTACAGTGTTCCTGTAAGTTTGCATAAAACACTTATTTTATATTTGTAATTTAAAAAGTCAACATTATGTAGATGTCTAAACCTACTTTTTACAACTGTAGCCTTTTTTTTTAAAGCATACACAACTCCATTAGTACTAGTGTAAATTATCCTCATGAAGAGAAAACTTTTAAGAGCATTTAGTAAATGTTTCCAAAAATGTTAGATGTGTGCTGAAATGCATCATTTCTATCTGTTCTAAATGATAAACCAGCACAAACTGAAAACATGCATCTGTGCTTCGTGCAACAATTTCTAAATTTCAAATGCAAAAGTCAAAACCAATTTTGTTTTTCGCCGGGGCTGTGCAACACTGTTAACTTTGTGGCTCTTGCATAGGAGCAAATGCAGACGCAGCATGACCTACGAATCCTCTTTCCATTCATATGAATCTTCTTTAATCCTTTCTCTGAACATGAATTGTTCAGTAGAGATGTATTATTATTGAATTTGATTTAAATAACTATCCAGCACTTTCTGTGCAATTAATATTGCATATGTTATTCCTGTAAGTATGTAATCCATACTTTCAACTCAGTTTGACAAGTATAAATTCAGAGCTGGGTACAACACAGAAGTCTATAAAATCCATCCAGTATCTTAAAGCAATGACATATTCACAGGTATTGCTCTTCAATTTATTAAGAAGGCAGAATGGGTGCCTTGCCAACACTGGTGACTACAGCAGGCCAAGCTATCAGAAGCAATATACTGTACAGTCCCCAGTAACATGTCTAGCATCAATCTAACAGTTCTCTATTTTTGTGATCTACCATGTATTCATCATCTTGATGTCTCCTTATTGGCTGTCATTGATGACAAAAGCAACCTTTGCATCCATGTTTGTGTAACTTTGGAAGTAAACCAGGTTCAGAAGTTCTTCAAAGCTGAAGATTTATATCCCACTGAGTATCTTTTAACTGGCTTCCTGTGGGGCAACAGATATTAATTCAGAGAGAGACTAATAGAAAATTAATTAAATATAAATTCTCTAAAGTGATGAACATACAGAAAGGAATCTGTATTAACTTTTCCCAATGCATCTTAATACACACATTTCTGGATATATAATTTACTCATGTGTGTTTTAATTATCTAAAATAAAAATATGTTATGTAGCCCTCAGATACTAAAAATAATTAAAAATAAATCAGGAGTCTTATTTTAGCTGACTGCTCTTAAAACTATTCTGAATATATGCTTCTAATAAGTACACAGATAAACAAGACAAAAGAAACAACCTGACACAAGACATCTTGTTATAATTAACAGAAAAAAATACCAAGAGTTTAGACACGTTTGAAGGAGATAAACTGAATGTAAAATATACAGTTTCAATGTAGTGAGTAGTACAAGGTAATCTAATCAATAGTTATTAACATAGTTTAAGTCTTGGCAAATATCTCCAGCAAAATTGTTAATGCACTAGTTCAGAAACTGAATTATTCAATAAAGCCCACTAACTGGAAATGTTTAACCAATACAGTGCACAGAAACTAGGTTTACATAAGAAAGCTCATTAAGAATGTTCATGATTTTAAGCAATTAATTGGAATGAGCATGGTAGTTTGGGTTTTTTGTCTTTTGGGGTGTTTTTGGTTTTTTGATGTAACTTCCCTGCAGTAAGCACAATCACACCATTGAATAATTTGGTGCTATGTCCATAGAGTTTTTCCAAAGAAAGAAGAATTCATGACAACATTCTTTTCTTTGTTGTTTTCTTTTCCCTGGAAAATTTGCAGACAGTGAAAGTACAAGGAAATGACATCTCCCACAAGCTGCAGATTTCAAAAGTGAGGAAAAAGGATGAAGGCTTATATGAGTGCAGGGTGACCGATGCCAACTATGGAGACCTTCAGGAATACAAGGCCCAGGCATTTCTCAAAGTCAATGCTAACAGCCACTCTCGGCGAATGCAAGCCTTTGAGGCATCCCCGATGTGGTTGCAAGACATGAAACCTCGTAAAAACATCTCAGCAGCTGTCCCAAGTAGCATCCACAATTCTGCCAATCAGCGTGTGCGTGCCACCTCCAGCCCTGAAGCAGCAGCCAAAATCCCCAAACAAAGTCCACAATCAGGTATGGTAAAGCATTTTGAGCTTTCATTTGGTTGCTTACCAGCATGTAAAAGGAGGCTAAATCAACAAGGTAACCAGGAATTGTGACTAGGAAGAGTGTGGTGCTCATTTATTCCTCCTTCTCTCTGGTTCTATTCTTGCTGCTATCTCTTTACTTCCTAAAATCTGAAGAATAAATTTCTGAGCAGAAGAAGGAAAAAACCTTAAACTTCTATATGTGGATTTTATCTCTACTGGTTTTACCCACCTAGGGCTAGCTCTCAAATCAAAGCTTAGTTTTCCCTGTAGTGTGTGTGGAGAGACAGGGGCATGTCAGTGAATGACTCATCTCATTTTAAGACGTCTGTGCATGATAAATTAAATAAAATATTCATCCAGATGTGTTTCTTCCCAAATTATTTTACACCAGTCACCTAACTTATATCTTCAACATTTGTTAAAATTAATCTACTTTTACTATCAGTGCTATCTTCATAAGGACCTTGACTTCTAAATCTAAGCAGACCTTAGACACACCAGACAGTTTCTCTGTTTTAGAAACAGAAAGACCATGTTTCTAAAACAGGCTTTAGAAAGACCATGGGTGTGTCAGAGAATGTGTTTGCCATCTTCAGGTGCTTGATCATTGGCTTTGAATCAAGGGTTAAAATGGCAATGCCTCCATTTTCTGTCATGTAGAGATCAACATTCTATACATTTCTTTGGGGGGATTTTGTTCAGCATTGTATACATAACCCATAATCAATATTAGTCTTCATTTTCTACATTGATACTGTAAAATTCACAGTTATGCAAAGGTACACAAATATACAGGAGGTGCAGTTCTATATGATGGAAATAGAGAGATGGACAGGATAAAATACTGAGATGTTGTAAATGCTTAAATATCCTCTGAAAAACAAACTGTGCAAGTTTAAGGGTTTCTGATTTACTTCTCTTTACACCAAGGGCCAATGTAAGGCATAAAATCACAACCTACCTTAAAATATGTAAGGGAAGCTAATTAGCTCTCATGCATCATTTTTCTGCTAGTGTGTTATTAAATCAAAAACTGTGAATACAAAAAATTTCATAGCACACCTATTGTGAAATTACTTTCAAGTTACAGGCAAGAAAGGTTACAAAGACTTTTTTATAGGGAAAATACATTTCCTTACAGATTGGAACAATATGATTATTTGTATAAAAATTCCTATTGCTGTTAAAAAAGTTGGTGCATACACTATCACTATTTTGCCTCTGTATACACTTTTTAAAATTTAAGTAAAAGTTACATTCAGTATTCTTTCCCTGAAACGGAGCTACTTTCAATTTTAAGCTCTTCCAAAAAATGTCTAAGCTATTAGAAGAAAAGAAATAGTTCACTTGATTTAAAACCACCATTCTACCATGGCTTTCCTTTCAGATAAATGCATATACTTATTTTCCATTGGCCTCATACATTTCAAAGTGGCAGACTTTTCCATGAAGTGAAAACTCTGGTTTCTATTCAATCCTATGTGAAATTAATTAAAATAGTCAGAGGTTTATGAAATATGTAGCAACTGAATATACTGCATTGCGGCCAAAGTGTGCACAAAACAGCTAATCCACTAAATCATTTTGGATATATAATTGACTGTGTAGTATTGCTTATGTCTTTAGTCCAAGCAATGTAATGTCTTGACTGATTGCTGGACATTTTTTACTTGAGAGCTGGTAAGTTATTACATAGAAAGGTCCCTGCTAAAAAAAAAAAAANAAAAAAAAAAGAAGAAAGATTAATCTTTAATTTTTTACTTGAGCAAAGATTAATCAGATCAAGTACAGACAATCCCAATCATAAATAATTTAAAAATTGAACAGATAAAATGTAATTTAGTTTATTAGTTCATTTTTTATGACAAAGCACAGACAAATGCTGCATTCATCAAAGGTGTAGCTTATCTACTAAAGAAATAAAGGTGTACCAGGAATCACACTTATGCCTAATTTCAATTTAATGGTCACTTGCTACAAAAGTTATTGATATTTTGACATCATATCAAACCTTGATTCAGCTGTTGAGATCCAGTTTTCCTTTACTTGAGAATATCTTGGCCTGACCCTGCTATGTTGAGATTTGGGTTTTCATTCCATTTTGCAGTTGTTCTACAGTAATAGAAATACCCAGAGGAGGACAAGGAAGTGGGGAGTTTTAGCTTTATCTAACTTAGAGGAGCAACACCAGCTGAGGGAGGAGAGATATCAGTTGTGAGACCTCAAAGAAAGCAGAAATGAGGTGTCACAGACACCTCTCTTGTAGACAGTCTATCTTTTTATGACACAGAATCAACACAACCTCCATACTTTATTAAATAAGAAAGTCTTCCCCTCTTTAACAACATGCTAACCATATTTATGCCTGCACAAGACTGCTGTGTGATTACACTATATGTAAGCAATGTATCCATCCAGCCTAGAACATAGAAACATGTTTGAATACAAATGTGTCATCATTAAGTACATATTTGTACTTGAAAGATGTACAGGTTGTGGTATTTGTTCATGTTGAGTAAAACATTGACTTCAGCAATACTGATTGAAAAGTGCTATTAACCATAGGTAATTGTATCAAACATTCTCCAGTATTAGAGAGCTGGTATCTAGTTATTGGCAAACAATAATTTTTACTGCCATGCTTACAGATTATTGTGAAATACATTTACAACAATAGGAAACATGACACTGTGAAATTATTGGGAATTCTGTATTCAGCTACTGCTGAAAAAGTCAGCTACTAATACATGAAAAATTGGTTCTGATTATATGAATATTTTTACCCAAAAAATATTTTTTAAAGGTAGATACCATTCTACTCGACTCCTTCCATCCTGAAGTACACTGCAGAATTTCTTTTATTTCTTAACAATAGATATTTACTATGTAGCTCTATAAAAGCAGTTTACAGTCACTACCATTCTAAAACATCAGCACTTCCCAGCTGGATTGATATTTCTGCTGTTCTCCTACTTTTCTCAAAAGTAAGAATATCTGTGATGACTGTCAGGGAGCTATATTGCCATGGCTGACAAATGAAAGTACTACGAGGTCCATTCAGTATTTTGCACTGCTCTGAAAGTATTATGGCAGTGTAAAAAAAAAATTATATTTATTAATGGAAGCATAATGGAGATTCAGTATAGGAAGAAATAGCTAATGAGAACATCTCCCACAGAGAATCTTCATATAATATACTAAGAAGCACTAAATGGCTACCTCAAAGTCAAAAAAGTCAGGACAGCAGAAGTCAACGCCAACACAGCTTGACCCTTTCATTTCATAATTATGTGCTGCAGCAAATGAAGTAACTCATCACAGCTTAACGAGAATTTGAGTAATTTGACAGAATAATCTGCATATATTCAGAAAATGTCCTGTATAGGTGGAGTGACAGACATTTTTTTTCCTGCATAATTCATAACAACCTTAGTCCAAAGGTAAAAGTACAGAGTTTTTTTAAATGACAAAGCTTTGTAATTCTGAGGAATGCTTCAATTAAATGGGGTCCAAGAGCTAAAATGAATTCAGGTGAAAGGAAGCTAAGTAATCTCCAAGATGCAGCAAATGTCATGGTTTCATGGATGCAAATCTAAACTAACTCTGTTGTCTGCATTCAAATCACTCAACATTTATAGCAACAAAATCAGCTGAAGAATTTGTTGTGCTGATAATGACTATATCCTCCAAACTCCTCCTGTTCTGCCAATGCTCTGTTAAAGCACTCAAAGCCATTAGTTGCTTTTCAGACTCAAGAAGATCAGTCTCAGAGAATTACAAATGAAGAAGTGACAATTAGGTCAATTTTCTGACTGCTTATATACAGACTCTGCATATTTCTAACAGCTCTTCGTTCTTTCATGAAGTAACAAATTCATTTATTAAGCTGTCTACGTGCCAGAACTTCCTGTGATGATGGCAGAGTTCCAGCGAGTGACTTGAAAAGGAACTCAAAGGCGAAGGTGGTACTTACGTAGGCAGAATGACCTGTATTCTTGGCATCATAAATCACACTGAGAAGCTGATCATCAGGCATGAATGCAAAAAAAGAGAATGAAAACTTTTTTCTTCAGTCAGTTGATACTGATAAACTGAGGACATTGCTTCCTGTCTCCATTTTTATCTAGAGAATCTAAGAATCTTTTATCAACAGCCTATTTTCAACACAAATTTTATGTCCAGTTTGGAATCTTTTAGGATATAAACCAGCTTCTGTGTTGGGGTTTTTTATTCTTTTTAATTTATGTTCCATCTCCTCCTAAAGCAAAGGAACAAAACGTCTGCTCTAACCTCCGCTAAGGTGACAGCCACCATTACTGCCTTCTTCACTAAGAGATCTTTGGCTTTCGTAGTTGCTGTTTTAGAAACTGAGTACCCACATTGTTGGGAGGCACCAACCATTACTTTGATTGTGGCATAGCAAAAAGTCTAGTTTCTGTTTCCTTTGGGCCTCATGAAAGTGAAAGTGACCGTTTTATTCTTGTTCTGAAACTTATTCTGCTGTTCTCAGGAATATTTGCAAAAACTGCAATCTCTGTTTTTACTTGAAATACACACTCTGATTCCCTCTTCATGAAAAGATGCTTCTCTACCTTTTTTAGCTTCTCAAAATAACGTAATCAATTCAAACATGTTAGTTGATGTAGCCCTAATACCTAGTTAGTTCTTGACCTTGATACTGTAAACATCTTCTGAGAAGTGCTAATATGCTCCGAATAAATTCATTGACAAAGCAAGGTCTTTACAGCAGCTAAACCCCCTGCCACTTTGGGTTTTTAAGGCCAAGATTTCCAATGCAAACTCAACTCACTAATGCCTTTTGTTACTTTTAAAAACCCTAGATCTTAATTTCTTGTATGTGCATATTTATTGATAGTACAAAATTCATACAAGTCCTTAAACTCCTGATCCTAGTGCTTAGTTCACCTAGACCCAGAACAGCTTCACTGAAACTCATATTTTTGTAAAAATGGTGGTTTTTGGATGCTGCATTAATTATTTGTCTCTTATGAAGCCAGTCAAGAAACAGTGAGAACAGACACAGCTGAAACTAAATGTACAAAATCTAAGAAAATAATTTTGCCCTTTACTCATCTCCATTGAAGTTTATATAATGCACATGCATGCTGAGATCTTTCCTATTATTTTTGTAATATTACCAGTGTGTTTCACGGTCTGTCTTTGCTACATATGCACTTAATCATATGTCTTCCTTTCTTTTAGCTGCTTAAAAATAAACCTTTCAGACTAACCTCACCTTTAGAACGAAATTCACATACAAAGATCTGGTAGGAGACCACTCAAGAGTTCCCTGAGTAGCAGGATCCCAGTAGTTCTGTTCTACATGCCTGATACAATGTTCTTTGGTAAATAACCACTAGAAAGATTGCAGGTGGGCTGCACATACTGTAAACAAAGAGAAGAAAGTAAAGGAAGAAGAGGAAAAAAAAGGGTGGGGGGAAGCTGTGTATGATTTGTTTGTCAGCTCACTCAAATTGTTTTTCATTGCTTCACAATCAGACATATTGCACTGGGTCATCTGAGATTGCAGCATATGTGACAGGGCCTGCTCTTGAAATAACTGATGGGATTTCCTTGCTTCAGAACACAACCCATTTGTTACTTGACAGATATACAGCAAAGCAGAGGATATTTTCACTTTTTTCTGATGAGAAGCAGAAAGTTTCCCATCTATGGTGCCCTACTTCATTGTGAAAATCCTTTGCATCACAAAAAATGAAAAAGAATGCGTGCAATTATCTGCTGGCTGGAATGGGTACAACTCTGCCGAAGTCTAAAGGATATCATCCATCTAAAATAGCAAAAAAATTAGCTAAAGGATGAGAATGAAGATGAATATTCTTCTACTCATAATGTGGGAGTGCATTATAAGAAGAATTGAAGCTTTACCCTGCTTGTGCCACCTGAAGAAGTTTAGGACAATGAAGGTTTCTGGGAACTGAATAAAGGGAAGGAAAACACCTGAAAACTGCTATTTTCAGCTCACAGATTCAGGGGGAGAGGGCATTCTTGATGGTGGGCTTTGTTGCTTCATTTTTTTTTTTCTATGTGGTTTTTCTTCACCTTTGATCAACTTTTTTCAAGTGTTTCTCTTTGAAACCTTAGCCTAGACTAGCTGGAAAGCTCAACAATTTCAGTATCTTCTTATTCTCTGAAGAGGGATTTTATATTTGATTAGATAATTCAAAAGCTTCGAAGATATTCCAGAAACTGTTACTATCTTTATGCTACAGTAATAATCAATTAATCCTTCTTTGTTGATGGTAAAGCTGGATGGTATTTGAGGAGCAACTAAAGATCTTGCTGCCTGCCTTGAGAAGAGAAGGCTGCTCCAAACTCTGTTTTACCCTATGATAAGGAAGTTGCCACTGTAATTTTTGGCAGTGCAAATTATTATCCTGTCTGTGTGTGGGTGTTCCAGTCAGATCTACCTCACTGAAGTTTTTTCCCCCACCTACTCATGAATGCTACTGTCTTGGAAAAAAGCTGCCTAATTTTCTGTGAATAAAAATGTGAAAGTTAGTTGCACAGCCGCATTTGCAGTGCTTTAAACATTCAATCTGTGTATTCATCAACCAACAAAAATACAAAGAATAAATCTGGATGCTACTTCTGCTGCCATTCCTATTTCTACTGCTGTTATTACCTCAGCTGCTATTGTTTCCTGTGGCACTGACTGAGGATTTTGGCCACTAAATCACAGCCACAGTCTATAAGGATTATAAAAATGACTTCATCAAGAGTTCAACAAGACTACAGAAGATGGTGTATCCATCTCCAGTTCATTCTGTGCCACTGAAAGAAAGAATTGAAAAGACAAGATGTTTTGTCTAGGAGCAACAACAAATCAATCATAAAACCAAGAACTAGCAGTAGATCTCACAGGGAGCTATACATTCAGAGTGTGCAAGGCCCTTAGCAGAATTATGATATTAGATAATATGACTACATAGGTTTGTGCCTGTCTGAAAGACTGCCAAAATAGCAGGTTAATTACCTATTTTATACTTTCCTGAATTATTACCACACATTCAATATCTATTTTTCAGTGACCATCTTTTACCTGAAGAGGCTTTGAATATTAATTACTGATATTTCACGGTTATGATTGATCCCACATTTCAGATGTCTTTGGAACAAATACTTTAGGCTTCATTCTCACAATCCACCATTTTCAAACTAGTGTACTGTGGTTGTAGGGATGATACCATTTTTTGTTTTATTTGTAGCACAGAAATAACAAGGGTGAAGTCTTTGGATTGTGAACACTGACTTAGCTTGTTTAAAATGTTGCCACTCAAAGTATTTGTCTTGCACCAATCAGAAGTTAATTGCCCCAAATTTGGACGGCAGGAGAAAAAGGTGCCTACTGCTCAGCTTTCCCAGTTCACAGTGTCAAGCCTCTATATTGTCATAAAGGCATCTATGACAGCTGATAAACTGAAACAGAGCTCTTAAATTGAGATAGATGAAGAGATCAAGTTTGCTTGCATCGCTCCTACTATTGGGGGTTTAGTTTCCATAAGAGGGGGAGGCAGAGAGATGGAGGCACTATCATCTTAAACTGCTCCAGCTAAACCCATTAAGAACTTGTGAGTCATAGCTCTTAGACAGAGGCACCTTCTGTTAGTCAGAGGCATTGTTCTAATCTCTATGACTGCATTATCCACCAGGCAAACAATGGATCAGAGGAATGGTCCCTGCCTCAAAACACCATCTAGGAATCAGACAGAAGAAAACACACTCATCCAGTGGAAATTTAGCTGAATTACATGAAAATAGTTCTAATGTAAATGATATAAACAGAAGGAGACCAGGTTGACTGACTGTCAAGCATGAGCCTAAGTGTCAGGTGTGAAAAACGAGAAAAGGGATTGCATGTGACATACTGAAATATTTATGAAAAATGATAATTTTCATTCTGTCTGTGTACTAACAACCCTCTTTGTATATGTTTTTCATGACAGTGCTGTTGAAGAAGATAGTGTAATATTAAGTATCACCCAGTTAAATTTTCTTTCCAATAGACGAAAGAATTAATGAGATGCAAAAAGCAAAGGGGAAAAAAAAAAAGAAAAGTGCAATTCTCTTTTTCTTCAAATAAAACTCTTGTTTTACTTCATGGTATCTTTCAAAAATTGCTCCATTATAGGTTAATTAAATGTGGCGTATATCAAATATGCACACATTTATATATACATTACAAAAATGCTGAGCAATTTGTGTTGGAGTCGTGTTTAGTTACAACAGCACAAGCCAGTTACTAAAAAAAGAATCAATTCATTCATTTTTGTTAACAGCCGAAATTCCACCTTCATTCAGTATAGGCCATAACTATAGGAAAACATAGGATGAAGATGAGTTACCACAGGACAGTCAGAAAAAAAATGCATTTGCTTTAGAATCAGCATTTCATACAGATAAATACAAATGCACAAGTTTATATTTTTTTCTGTCACACATCAAAAAAAGTCTAAGATATGTTTTATCCACGGTTTTGAGGGATAGGTCTGCTGAGAAGGATGAGAGAGAAAGGTGCCAAGTGCTGATAAGAGCAGTCAAAAAACCTGCTGCCAGATGTTCTGAAACAATACCAATTATCGGCTTCATTTGCTTGAGCTTGCACCCCTCCCCCTCAGCTTTGAACTGCTGCAATAGGCACTGCTTCCTGGACTGCACCAGTTTTGTTTAAATGTCTAACACTGAAATTTCACAGACTATGTGCAAACACCTCTTTTAGCAACCATTTTCCCAAAAAGTACTCTCTCACTGAAATAGAAACAGCTGAAGTCAATGCATTACTTACATATGTGAAGAGATTTTAAAAGTTTGCAAGTTCAAACACCAGCTAGAGAAAGGAAGAGAACTAGGATATCTGCTACAAATGGCTGATGTTTGGACATTTGTGACTGGGAGCCCCAGCTAGCCAGAATGTCATCCTCCTGAGAAAGTCAGGAAAGTTTGAGAAATGGGCTAAGTCAAGTACACTATCCAGTTAATCTTTCTGAAGAGCTGTGTTCAAACTTAACAATCTGTTTTGGCTATTTTAATCAGAAAACTACAAACATCTATAGATGCTGATGAGCTGCCCATTTTAATTATATGTTTAAGGATCTCACACCTCCCTCCTGTCTGTTCAAGGGAAAAGGATGACAGGGTGAATCATTTTGATGATCTCATTGTCATCTTTGAGAATGACATTAGATATTCTCTTTGCTTCTTCAGAGTGCATGATGGCCCAATTAGGAAGCCTGGCTCTACTCATACGGTTAAAGAATGAGATATAAACAAGAGCACTTTTTAAAGAATTAAACATGGAATGATGAGTCTCAGGTATGTTCTAGCAGAAAGACAAAAATGACAAGAATTAAATGTTTCTCTAGGTAGGAGTTAATGTCAGGAATGATGTAGAGAGTGATCTGAATGTAAAATCCCAGGTTTCTTCGCATCAGTTTACCCTTAATTCTACTTCTGTCCATCTTGGCATTGTGCTAATGCAGAAGTCATTCCAAGTCCCACTCTTCTTTCTTTCTCCTTTCATACTGTTGTCTGCTGTCCTCATAGTTTTACTATGGCTTGTTCTGGACCACTGCCTGAAGCCAAGTATCATTTTTCCTACATGCTACCGATACTTGAAGTCTCCTCTAGTTTTCTATCTTCCAAGTATTTCCATCACGAGTTTGCATTAGAACATGACTTGAGGTGTAGCAGGCAGCAAGTTAAAGGCCGTGATCTGCCTTAACCCAGAAAGAGCTCCAGAAGTTATTGTGACTCATATTTCTGGAAGAACTCTCTCCTCTATTCAGGGTTGGAAATCTGTAAATTTTTTTGCCCCATGACAAGATTGAACACCTCTGTCTGCCTTACCTAGTAAAAGCTAAGGATTAGCCATCCATCTAGAATTCCATCTCTCTTCCTCATCTGCTTGTCTGGGCATCACTAAGAGAAAAGGAGCAGACAACAGATTAACAGAGCTACATGCTGAATGCAAAGTCTAAGTAGACTTTGGGGAAATTCAATACATAACCTGTTCTAAATTTCCTCTGGTGTATAAGATAAATTCATTTGCCCTCTGCAGTATGTGATGAACAAATCACACTATTTTAAGCTGATTACTGTACAGCCAATGGAGAAAGATGGAGTGAAAGCCTAAGCAAAAGGATCTTCATTGAAAATGAATGATACTGCTCATCGTCATTCAGTCATTCAGTTCCCCAAAATCGAACACGGATGACTGAGCCCTAAAACACACCTGAGAAGTCATTCCCTCAAAGAGAGAAAGGGGACCTTACATTTGTGGATAAGAAAATTTCTTCCTGAGTGTGGGTATATTTATGCCATCAGTATAGAAGAGATATACACAATTGTGATTTATGCAATTCAGAGGAATAAGAATGATAGCAGCTGGAAGGCCAGAGGGGAAGAATCTGTTTACTGAAAACCTGTGTGAGATATATTCAAATAAAACTTCAAATAAGATCAGCCATACTTGATTTTACCTATCTTTATGGATATAAAAACTGCAAATATCCTCCAGGTAATCTTATGGTTCATTTATGTCCCCAGTAAAATTCAGGCAGGTATCACATGAAGTTTTACTTACTTTACGTGGACATAATGCAAAATTATGATTTCACATGATTTCAACTGTGGTTCAACTGGGGCTGACAAGAAGAGTATTTCAAATCTAACAGTATAAAGCAAAACTAAGTGTTGCAAAACAGCAGGCCAGGCACTTAAAGATGGGAAGCCTAAGCACAAATTCCTTAAAAATGAAACTTACAAGGTTTCAACAACCCTGTGATTTCAGAAATCAGTAGAACAACCAAATTAACTCATACCCAGCACAGCCCAAATATATGTCTCTGAAACACACGTATTGTTATTTTGGCCTAGTGTAATACATACAGAGAATCTGGGAAGAACTTTTGTGTGACTGGTTGTATTTGTCCTGTACTGGTCAGCACAAGACCGGGACTCTAATAAGGCATTAGTCTTTCCTGTGATCAGTGAGTTACTTCTTAAAAGAAACCCAAGGATACTCTAACTAAACTTCTGTGTCTAGCAAAATACTAAAGAAATGCTGTTGAATTTTCAGATTCCTTCTGTTATTTGTATGAGAATACATGTCCATTGTAGACATAAGTGTAAGGAGACAGTTTTCAGAGGCTCTGACAGGTACTGAGGCTCAGAATGCTGGAAGCTATTAAATCCCAGAGAAATCCTAAACCTTAGAAAGGAATGCCAGACTTGCTAAGGTTCAATTCTGGCAGATGTAAACTCTTTGAGACCCAGGGTGGTTTACCATGTAAGGTACTCTTACAAATAGAAGATGTTAAAATGGTTATTCCTGAGGCAGCTGCTTACAGTTCAGTGTTTCATCCAGCTGTGAAAAATAAATGGGCAGAATTATTCAACCATCCTTGCTTGCATCCCCAAATCCCATGTATCAGACACAAATTTTGTCTGATCAATATCTTAGTGAAGGCAAGGGATCATAGTCAGTCAGGCATGCAATAAGTAGCTACCTTTTTGACTAGTTGCATTTTACTAAGAATTTATAACTTCTGATGGCTTTATTTTATACTTAGATGCTCTAAAAGTAATTTCATTAACAGAACAAAATTGATGTTTATGTATGGAGTCCATACACTATGAGCCAGGAAATACAAGCATTTGTGACATAGACTTTTTTTATTTTAAACACTAGGGTCATATTTATTTATTACTAACTTTTTTTCTTTGTGTTCCTAAGTAAACTATAAATTTGAATAAAACACAGTTTCCAACACTTTAATGGCATGAACTAATCTTTCATGCTGTTGCACAAAAGCTTATCATCACGTGCCTTTGGCAATACCGTATTTGTTTACAGGAGAAGCCTAAGTCTTTCAGGGACATTTGCCCTTTTGGATATATTTTAAGAGCAGGAAATGAAAGACAACTAATAGGGAGTTATATGACACGAGAAAAATTTAACTGGATCCCAGTGGCTGACAGGTGAAACTGCTAGAATGTCTGACCCACGCACTGAGTGCAGTTACCTAATAATGTAGAAATATCGTATGCATACATTACACTACAGTTTTTCTTTTGAGTGACTGTCTTTGAGGATTACATAATTGCAGTCCAGCTTTACCCAGTGTTGTTGACCTGCAATAAAATTTCTTTTAGCTCTCATTATGTTAATTAGAAAATAATGCTTGGAATGGTGGGATAATGAGTAATCGATTTAGCAAATCCACAGCCAGATAGACAGGTTTTAACCTATATTGCTTTGCTGACAGTTCAGGTGATGTTATTCCTAGTCATAATGGTACACTAAAAACACATCTGTATGGAAAGTCTGAATTTGGATATGGTGGAATTGAGTCCCTGATTTATGCGCCCTATGACTTCCAGATTCTAAGTCAAAATGGAAATTTATGTATAGGTTTTGTCACTTATTTTTTTTTCAAGATGAAAAACAAAATAATAAAATATGACCAAAATGGAAGAACAGAAATAAGGAAAAAATCTGAAAATGCTGTTTTCAGTTCTGCTTTCTTATTCTACCTTTGCAGCTTTCACTGTCCCAAAATCTAAACAAATATTCGGGTTCATGAAAGAAAAAATACAATTCTTTTCACATCTCTCAAAAAGAAAAATGAACCCTGAGTATACTTAAACTTCAATTTTATTTCATAAAGCATCACTGAAAAGATGAGACCACACCTAATAGCCATATATGTCACTGTGTATTGCAAGTCAATTGTATGCAGGCTGAAATATTACCGAAAATGTCTCTGTTTTGATTAGACAGAATTTTGAAAACTATTAAATCAGATTAAGGTCGAGTAACCAGTACCCAAAACCTTGCAGAGGTCACTGTCTATTACAGTTTTTTCCAAAAATCCTAATAGCCTCTTTCTTCACAGGGAAACTGAAATTGCTTTAGTTGTTATTTCCCCTCTTTTTTTCCAATATATTCAGAATTTCTTTACCTTGCAGTTACTGCATGTACTCTATCCTAAATGCCCAGCAAAATAAATAAACTTGCTGTTTAGAGAAGAACATGGATGTAGAACATGTGAAGCGAATGGGAGGAAAGTCATGATTTATGCAGAAACTGAACATTATAAATAAAACGGTTATGTTTATGCATTGTATAATACCCCCTAATTTGGGAATCTACAGATTTTCTTATTGAAAAAAGCAAAATGAAAACAAAAATCAGAGAATATTAGGTCTGCAAATACAGTCCTGCTTTTTCCACTGTGGCATGTTTTAAGTTAAACTTATTTTATGCCATCCTTTTTCTCTTCTGCACATTACAGCTTTAAAATTCTCAAATTGTAACATCATTAATTGTTAAAAAGCTCTTTTAAAATACATTCATGAGATTCTTCCAAGTTGCATTATACATATTTTGTGCAGATGAAATGTATCTCCAAAAGACTTCTTTAGGGTTGTAGTGAGAGGTATTTCCTTGGTTCAATCAAAAAGAAAAACTTTAAAATGGAATAAAACAGGTGAAAATAACTCAATACACCAGGAAATGATCTAACACTAACAAAGATTCTAACTAAGTTTTGCTAACCTCATTAGGGAAAGAAAAGCCTTCATAAAAATCTGTCAAATGACAAATTTTACACACAGGAAGAACAGTCATGCTACAGTAAAACCAAAACCAGAAATTGAACTCTTGGGTTCAAGACTGTAAATACTATCTGTGTGAGAACAATCCACAGGAAAAAGTTCCAGCAAATTTTCTTGTGTGTTTGCTTGTTTGTAATACAGAACAAGTGTCCTGAGAGGCACACCAAACTACAGCAGTGTAGTACAAGTAACATTATCAGGCGGGTAAGAGAAAAGTAGGCTTCCCACTCCTGTCTTCTTTCAGTAGAAACTAAGCTCAGAGTTCCCTTGGACTGCTCTTGGAAAAATGTTAGTGATGTCTTTGAGACAAGTTTTCATGTAAAAGTTAATATTCATTTAGCAATTCAGTTCACACATGTATAATTGAAATATCACTATTGCTTAGAAGGTCTTGTGTATGTGACAGAGGACTAAGAATGTTTTATGGCAACCACTATATATGTAACATCTCACACCATGTATTTATCACAGTAAGCAGTGTTTATCTAAAATCTGGGATTTAGTTTAATCCCAATTTCAAGAGGGAAAATAATTTCTAAAGACAGGAACAGAAATACTTCTTGCTGCACTTAAAGTTAGCAGATACAGAGAATGGTGTTACATCTGAAAGTTTTAAAAAATGAGCACTTGCCTGGAGTTCTTTTTGCTTTCATTGTGTGTATTCTTTATGATAAGATAAATGTGCTTTTTGGGGCTGCAATGAAATCCATAATTCAGTTTAATATTAAGTTCTTTACAAAAATATCCTATGCATGATTAATAGATTAAAAAAAATAATAGCCATTTATTACAAGTCCAACCTTATCATTTACTGCTTATAACACCATTGTTACCTTGTTATGGGACTGATGGCTCTAATCATTAATAATATTTATCCTGTTCAAATATACAACACAGATATAAAATCAATTAATCATGCATCAACCTGTTATAATCTGAACCTCTACTTATAGTGCTACAAAATTACATTTATAGTTTTGACCTCAAGTAATTAGTTTCAAATTCTGAATGTAATTCTAGATGATAGAGGGAGTTATCAAGCACTGAGACTTGGCATATAAGACATCTAAATACTCATGTCCTTGGTGTGTGAACATTTCAGTTTAATTCGTCTAGCCCCAAATAGTTTTATTCTGCTAGCATACTATATATGAAGTCATGGGTTTAGAAATAAGTATTTGGACCGTTGTTTTCATAGCTTTTTAAAAAGAAAACAAAGTTTGGGAAAATATGATTTCTCAAAAATAAATAGTCCAAACTTTTTCGCAGTCTGTTTCCCCCTTGTAAGTAGCACAGCCATTTACCTGTATCTCCTCTGCTTTACAAGAAAACACTCTTTAGCCACCAGATGACTTTATTTGTTAGCAGTCAATGATGTTATGCTGGAAATGATTCTGTAAAGAACACTCTGAGGTGGAAGGTGTTTGGCTTTGTAACTCTTGGTTTATGGTTTCACTGGGTAATATTGTTTCAAAAGACAGACAAGAAAAAAAAAAGCAAAGCAAAACAAAAAAACCTCCCTGGGACTGAAATACTTTGTATGTGTTGTTATTTGCAGTGCATGCCAAGACAGTCATGGGCACCAGAGCCAACCTGGCGAGCTAATTAAATAAATAAATGTATATGTTTAAAACAGCCTTATAAGGAGCATTGGAAATCTGCAAGATGAGCGAATATCTTATAACTTCTTCCGCAGGTGCGAGGATAGCTACAAGCCATGGACTTTCTGTCCTGCTTCTTGTTTGTGGCTTTGTGAAGGGTGCTTTGCTTTAATCTAAAAGTGCTGACTTTTTCCAATATCACTTTCTCTTCTTAAAGCAAAGAGCAAATCGCCTGTAAAATCCACGGAGCGGACAGCAAAGTTGACCCTAACCTCCAACCACCACTCTGCACCCAATGTACTCTAAATCTCTACACAAGGAGCACCTTCTTCAGGAAGTACAAACAAAATTACTAAATAAAGAAAATAAAATAAAATAAAATAAAATAAAATAAATATTATAAAAAAGAAGAGGATACCACATGTTTTCTTGATATATCTTATTTTCTTTGGCGTATCACTGGTATTTTAATTGAAGAGAACTGGTGTGATGTAATCAAACGTTTTGTAACAGCAAGACCTAGTTTCCTTTTCTTTCGGCAAGGAGAAGCCTCATCCTTGACTTCTCAGGGGTTGGCCTGCAAGTCCTCAGTATTACAGAATTAACCATGGATGACAATTTGGTTTCCTATGCTGAAAGAACTGTTCCAGCCTGGAAGTAAAAAGAGGCCAAATAATGAAACAAACCATAGTGATTTAACATAAATAAAGTATACACAAACTTTATCAAAAAGCCTTTTTTTTATTTTTCCTCTTTTTCTTTTTGCATGAGGAATAGGGAGGAGAAAATATATTCTACAAAGCAGCTCAGCAGACTAGGGGATGTTGTTTCTGAATAGGATATTTTCCTTTTGAGACTATTTTTTGCTTTTTGTTTTTTAATATATTATTCTTTTTTCCCTGTGAGATTTTTTTCCTGTCTTTCTCTTTGTTTCTTGTTCAATGGTGGCAAGTACCAACTTAGGCCAACCCCTGATGACTGTGTGGAGGTTTATATATATACATCCTTTTTTTTGTGTGTGTGCGTTCTATATTTCAATGTGTTTTCTCTAATTTTGCAACTCCTGTATATGCAAAACTAACTTAAAATCTGTAAATTGCTTACAGTCTGTGTGATATAACTTCAGAGTAGACATACTTTGGTCCTCATGCAAGCAGTTTTTAATATTATCTATATGTCGTACCACCAAGAAACATGTTTATTTCCTTTTTTAACAAAACGTCACTTTTTAGTTTGTAATTCAATAATGTGTGGATTTTGTAATGCATATTTTAACTTTGACTGGTTTGACCCCCTGCAGCCCTCCGTTTACTCTGTAAATGCACATTAAAATTTGTTATGGTCTCTAGACAATGAATTATTTTAGTTTGTATGTTGTGTTGGAGTTCAGATGCTGAAAGCTCTTTGAACTTGTGATGTTTATAGAAGACGAAGTGATTTAGTCACTAGAGACTGTTAAATGCAGGTTTGCAGTCAAATACTGCACGTAAAGGAAGGTTAGAAACAGATAAATAAACCAGAACATGTCTTTAAGAATGTTCTTTTGGTAAGGAGTTTTAGGAAAGTTAATTTATTACACTGATAAAATATATTTGCATCACAGCTCCTTCTACATGGCCAAAGAAGTGTCTTTCTTTGCTTTTTCTGGAAGTGGATTGTCATTACTCATTGATATTCTTAATTAAAATAGTTTTTGTCTGTGAACTGAATGTGAGAATTTTGCTGTTGAATGATGTAATATGCGTTACATGAATTACATTCATTAATGCAGGAAGGAAAAATTGCTACCATTTGCAGCTGCAATCAGCAAGGTTTTTTTCTTTTTCCCGTCTTTCCACTGATGCTGAAAAATTCACACCCTTTCATTTATCAGCACAGACAATCCCATACACCACATGCTTATTATTATCTATTTATAGCAGCATTAAATAGCTGCAGTGTGGTCAGCTGTGTGATTTCTCCTCACTTTGTAAGTACGGCAGAAGAAATTTTAAAAGTATGTTTAATATCTCACCAGTCTGTCATCTACAGGCCTAACATTTTATTTCAAAATGCTCATGAATCTGATGTCTTCCCCCATTACTTTCAAAGGATAATGAACAAATAAAGGTATAAAATCAACGTTTTGTAAACCTAATACTTCGGGAGAGGTTAACATATTTGTGCAGATCTAATTTCCCATGCATTCTGTCGTATAAGCTTGACTGGAAATAGTCAGTCTTTCTTTGGTTTTAGAAAAGTCTTAGCAGGAATAAAGAGAGTAGAAGTTTGGCATTATACAAGCAAATCAGGAGTAAACATCAGGAGAAAAAGGTCAAAATTTCTTCAAGCTGAAATCAAAATTTATGACCCACTTGGAATATTGTATATTGAGAAAGTTTTTCTCCACAGTTATAAGAGTTTATCAGCCTAATGTCAAACAAATTAAAAACTGTCCCCACTAAAATGTTCTGAATCAAACCCAACATTGTGGATAAGAGAGGACAAAAAGTTAAAAAAAAGTCAAGGGTCAGAGATTTTTTGAAGTCTCACTTTCTGAACACACCTGTGGAACCAAACTTTGAGAGCTCTGGAGAAAAATCTACATTTTCCCTGTGAAATGGATATCTGTGACTGGATGATGTGAGAATCTCCTGCCTGGAGCTTGGAAATGTCTGTTTCCATTGGTCTTAGCTGGAACCAAATGCTTAATGTGTTTTGTTTGTTTACTGTATCCATATATCTTGTATGAATATTCCATGTATGCACAGTCATAGAGACTACCCATCATGAAATATGGCGTTTGACAGAGCAGTTTAGCCTCACATTGCTGCAGTTGTTACTATGTTAAACTGACACTGTGTTTTGCTTTGTGCTGTTAGCTGCTTGGATATAAATCACCATGTAGTAGGATTCAGACTAAACAAGCTGAAATTAAAAGCAGAATTCTAGACCACTTGGATTAGTGTGATGCAAGCCAGAAGATATTACCATATTATGATCTGCTATTGTTTAATTGTGTCAGCAAAAAAAAGGACAAAAGAAATCTGTAGGACTTTTGAAAAGCCTTTAAGTTTTCCATGAGATGCTAAGGGGACACAGAAATTGTCCTCCTTCCCCTCTCAGGACAACACACCGAAATTCTTCAGATGATGCTAATCCAGCCCTTCTGGTTGCAGACCTAGAGCACAGCTTTAGTTTCTGCGAGTCTGTGTGGATACAGCAGCAACATCTCCTAACAAGAGCAAGTATTGCATTTCTAAATTCTATGCTGGGTCTTAACAGCTGTTCTTCAAATTGAGAATCTGCCTGGAGCTCCTAGAATTTCTCAAAATGGAAGTTAAGATACAGTAGCCCCCCTTTTTTTCTAAGAATTTTGTTATGAATAATATTTGGCATAGGAATGGAACTACTACAATTTTCTGCCATGTGCAGTTCTAGTTTGGATTTAACATAAATAGATTTTTAAAAAGTGGCTTAATTAAATCCTGAAAAGCTCCCTGTTGAGTTGGGTATCTAGAAAGGCAATTTGCATCTAGCTGTGGTAACATCTCTCAACTCAGTGTCCTTAACCTTTTTACAAAGAGCGTTCAGTTTTCAGGTGGTCTTTTACATGACTCATGCTTCTCAATTTGTGTCCCCAAAGCCGCACTGCATGTGTGACTTTCTTCAGATCGTTCCAACAAGTTTTGTTTTTAATAGAAGAATAAGCATGGGTGAGTATGAAACTCTTTTGTATTTCAAGGTGTATGCCAACTACACTCACACACTTTGAGATCTGATCTATCATCAGGCTAAAAGAAACGTTCCAGCCCCATGAGATGTCAATGACAGCCTTTGTATTACCTGGAAAAAAGATCCATGGCGTTTTGGTACTGCTATCGGGGATTAGTACTGCAACAGAGCCTGTCTCAGAAATTCTCCTTTTCAGTGGGTTACCAATATTCTTGTATATTGGAAGAACTCTGGAACTTCATGCATAGAAGTTGCTGCATAACATGTTTGAACTTCTCTTTCCTAATTGTATTTGGTAGACTTTGCAAAGGAATCTGTGGAGCATGAGGAGGGCTCAGACCATAGATTTAAAAAACTTAGCAGACTAATTTAAGATTGACAGTTCCTCAAATGTCTCATTAAGAGAGGCAATAGAAAATCTGAATGATAAACACTGAATCTATCAGAGGTAATTGTTATTTCTTTTTCGGTCTCAATATTGAATATTTACATTGCAGTACTACCTGAAGGCAAAGATCAGAAGTAGGTGTAAACATGAGACACCATGGCAAAAGCAATAGGACTGTTTGGAAGTTCATACTTTTTCATGTAATTCAGTGCTACTATGATTCAAGAAAAGACCTTAGAACTGTCTTTTTTCATTCTTTCTTTAACATAATTTTACTGCCTTTAAATAAAATGAGGAAGCAGTGACCAGTGCAAAAATCTGAATGCCTGTTGAATATTTTTCAGTGTTAAATACTTAACTTCTAGTGATCTTTAATTTCTAATGATTTTAACTGCTAATGATCTTAAGTGATGTCATCATTCAAGTCATCATTAAAAAAAAAACCATCCCTCTCCAAAAAAACCAAAACCAGCAGTGCTGTCAATCTTCAATTCTTTCTGAAACAAAAAAAAAGGAAGGAAAAAAAAAAAGAAGAAAGCAATTCAAACCTTTGTCATTTGCAGGGTATGGGAACATTGGTCCATGATATTACTATTGGTAAATGTCAAATGTTGTTTGTAGAGCTAAAAGCATTAGGAACCAAGATTGGGATCATCATACTTTGTAATATAAATTTTTAAAGGTTAATCTTCTGTGATTAGCTCAACTAAGCAATGATAAGCACACAGCAAATTGATTAATGCAACTCACCATAAATGCCTTCAGTCTTTTGTTCTGAGCTTCCTAAATATTGATTTATTTGATTTCACAGTCATAAAGTTTGCACATGCATTAACATAGTTGAAAGATTATGCATAATTTTTCTAGTGCTATTCATCCAAACAATACAGGAAGAAAGATAAATTTGTCTGTAACAATGAATTACAATCAATTGGTGGAGATACTTGCAAAGAAACCAAAGTGTGCTTTCTGAGAGTCAAATTTAATTGCAATCTTATTTAATTTCTCCTTTTTGTGCTGTTCTTTTCTTGCCAACATTTCAATCTAAAACAATACTGTATATCTTTTTACTCCTTACAAGGTGACGGGATAAAATAATGTCACCTTTGTTATGAAAAATCTAGGCGGGGAAAAACCAATCTTTTCAATTTAGCAGCAATCTAAACTCTCACTGTTTACAGCATCCTATCACCTCAAAATATTTTAAGATTATATATATATATAAAAAATTTGATTTCCAACTCTATCACATTGATGATAGAGATGGCCTTCAGATGGGAGCAGATAAATTTTTCAGTTATTGAAATGCTCCTTTACATTGATATTACAGCACAGAAAGAGGTCTTATGTGTATATGAGACTATTTACTGAGTGACAGCTCATAAGGAAGCCAAAATGTACATAATAGACTATTAATTCCTTTCTTGTTTTTATATGCCATGAACTTGAAAAACAAGAAAGAAGATTGCATCTGACAACCAGCTGCTTAAAATAAACCATTTCATTTAAATCTTTGAAGAAGCAAATTCCTTATTAAAATGACTTGTATAACTATAACCTTTTAAATTATATGGGGTTTAGCTTTTTAAGAAAAAATTATATATATTATATATAAAATTGAGAAGGAAGGAAATAATAGCTTCTTTTGCTACTTCTGATAGAACATTATGTTCATTGCTGCTGATTGTCTCCAATACCAAATTATTTAAAAGACCCTTTAAATCCCTGGCAACTATACTTTTAAAAAAAATAGGTTCTAATCTTTCTGATCATCTACAATACACTTTAGTTTTTGGATGTTAACCAGCACTGGTTCAGGTTTTCAAAATGTTGTTTTTTCATCACAATAGAAAAGAAGGAATCCACACTTTATCAAAAATAAATGTCAACATGTTTACTAAACCACCTTAATGTCTTTTTCTTTGGTGATTCGGGCACAAGATATATTATTTTTTGTTCACATATTTAATCTGCTCAGTGGGGCTAAGCACTGAAAAAAAGAGGGGAAAGTGGTTGCTAGTTGTTCCACCTACTAATTAAAATCCTGTGTAGTAGAGAAAACAGAGGTGTGACTCTTTCAGTTTCCCTACCACAGCCAACAACGAAGAACCTTCGCAGGGACTAACAAAAAAAAAAAATCACTGCTGTTAAAAATGACAGTGACAGTTCAACTTTGCAACAAGGTGAAACACAATGAAATTGAATGCAATTTCTTTAGCAAAATGCAAAGCTTTTTCTTCCAAAACTATTACTCTCCCCACAGATATGAAAGAAGGTCTTGGAATTAGGACTTTGAACAGGGAAAGGTTTTGTCCATCTTTTGCGACTGCACAATGGCAACTCCAAAGAGACTCAGCTGTCTCCCTTTCACCATCTCTGTCCTATGTATGATTATTAATCATGAGGGCACTCAGGAGATGAATATATAGTACAGAATAATAATTTTCTATACTTACACCTTTTTTTTTTTTTTTTACTATTTTCAACAGAAAAATCTTTTTACATCACTTAGTTAACTTTATTTTTAAAAGTAAGGCAATGTTTACATAATCCATAAGCATTGTGGACAGTTTGTTGGGGTTTTATTTCTGAATAGTTCTCAGCATTCAAGATAACAGAACAGGTTAAAAAAGTCTCCCGTAGTATTCTAGAGTTTTTTATGTGTCAGAACTGCTTGCATTAATGGAAAAAACCCTCAAAAAACAAAAACAAAACCCCTCCTCATCTGGAGTTCCTTCTAGGCAGGAATGAAAATGCTGAGGAAAGGAGGTGACCAGAAGAAAGCTCTTGGAGTGATTCTGGTGATAATGATCTGAACTTTACCTTTAACCTTTCCAGTATACTACCTGGACAGAGCTAGGGGGTAAATTTTGAAAGAACTTATGATGGACCTGCAGCAGCAGAAATAATGAATGCGATTCTGCTGTCATTCTTTTGCAAACCACAGGACCTACTGAGTTTACATGAGCACTGGGCACAGGGGCAGAATATCTGGCATTGTCTGGATTCTGGAAATATTAATGCCTGGAGCTGCTAAGATAAAGGCTGCTCCCACCTCTGGAAAGGATTTGTGTTCCTAGAAAAGTTGTTTCCTTTCTAAAGCTCCCAACCCATAGGACAAATAAAATACAGAATATTGAAAAATAATGAATACTGAACAAAATTCCTCAGGAGTCTCCCTTACTCTCTGTGTTTGTGATTGACACTGCTAATATAGAGGTCCAACAAAACTGCTCTCCTCAACAATAAGCCTCATAAGATGAACTTGGAGAATACTATTTGACCTGAAGTTTAAATCCTATCTTTATTTCTTTCAATTTTGGAAAGTATGTCAACATTGAAATAGAATATAAGCAAATAGAAAGAAGCCAAATGACACACTGTGCCAAAATCCTCAGACAAAAATTAATAAATATGAATTATAAAGTATATCTAATATTAAACCAAACTCTTCTATTAGACAGTTTAAAGAGTCACTGATTTATAGTCAAGAAATTTAAGGGGAAATCTGGGAATTATGCTCTATTATGCGTTTTGTTTCAAGAAATAGCAAACTTAAAGCTGCTTGCAAAATTAAATGCTACTTAGTATGGTTATCTATAAAGGTAAACAATATAGATATTTAAGCCATTTGTCACGAAAGCGTACACAGAACACACAGAATTATAGAGACAGACGTGCTAATGGTAACACAGTTCCTTTTCTCAGCAGATGGATGAAGCAGATGGAAGACCCGTGTTTTCTTCACACTTTTCCTACTGATCAGTAGTTGTCAACAATAATGTCAATTCTATTCTGGAAATATATACGCAGTAACTCTTTTTCTTATTAGCCACATTTTTTTTTTTTTTATCAGACTAGGCTTTTGGTAGTCCTTGGAAATATGTAACACAGAAAAACACGGAGACAGTTGTATGGAAGTATGTGGGCCTTCAAGTATATTCACCGGACAAACACAATCAGGTTTTCCTTAGTTAAAAAATGACATAATATTATACTGTAAGATGAGTTTGTTAGAAACAAGTCATATTTGAGACACTCTTCAGAAAGATTTGCCATCACTTATGCCAAAAAAGAGGATCTATTGAAACATTTCTGTTGCAAAATTCTAAATTATCCTATTTGTCCTCACTTTCTTGTGGATTCCTCTATTTGTAGTCTGTATTCTGTTTCAACAATTTAAGATATTAAACTGTGCAACATTGCTGAAGTGGATGAGAAGCACTTGTACAATCTGTTTCACCAGGTCATCCTTGAAGGCTCTGACTTCCTAGCTGTAAGATGGTAACAAACAAGTGGAGTGGCAGAAATGTTTTAAAACAATCACAGCTATCTCTGGCCCTCCAAAAGAAAAAAAAAGCAACTCAGCCATCAGGGGGTGATTTCAAAGGACCGCCATTTAGGAAGCTGACACAAGATCTGCTAATGATCCAGCATACAAAGTTCCTGAAGCTAGAGTAATTTCTTTCTCTACTAACTGTAGGTATTCCGGAGAAAGACGAATGTTCTCAATGTGTCAGAATCAATGAAAACACCATTGTAGTGGTTAATGAGTAAACAAGCAGAAAATATATTATGACATATATGAAACAAGCTACATAATAAACTCTGAAAGTAATAAAATGACATGACATATGTTTGTGTTGTATGCTGCTGAAGAAAACTACCTGCAGGTTTAGACTCATTATTCCTGACAACACTGATACCAGAATGTGGCAGTGAGGTAAAGCTCTAACTTAAAATGAAGCTGTGATGGCTGGAATGACTGTATCCCAAGAACTATATGGGTACTAAAGATAAATAGTGAAATTCTAAGTGAAACTGGACACTTAATAATAAAATCTACAGATCCAGTAGAAGAGTTTTTTAAAAGGCTTGTGTGATTGTGTAGCAAGCAGGATTGGGGAACTGTTCATCTCCCTGTCCTTGGCACCAGTGAGGCCTCACCTCAAATCTCTGTGTTCAGTTTTGGGCCCCTCACTACAAGAAAGACACTGAGGTGCTGGAACATGTCCAGGGAAGGGCCACCAAGCTGGTGAAGGGTCTGGAGCACAAGTCTGATGAGGAGCGGCTGAGGGAGTTGGGGTTATTTAGCCTGGAGAAAAAGAGGCTTAAGAAGGACCTTATTGCTCTCTACAAGTACCTGGAAGGAGGTTGCAGTAAGGTGGGGGTCAGTCTCTTCTACCAAGCAACAAGCAACAAGATGAGAGGAAATTACCTCAATTTGTGCTGGAGGACTTTTAGTTTGGATATAAGGAAAAATTATTTCACCAAAAGGGTTATCAAACACTGGAACAGGCTGCACAGAGAAAGGGTTGAGTCACCATTCGTAGAGGTATTTAAAAGACATTTAGATGTGTCATTTAGGGATATGATTTAGTAGTGGAATTGACTTGTTAAGTTAATGGGTTGACTCAATGATCTTAAAGGTCCTTTCCAAACTAAATTATTCTATGATTCTGTGAATATAAATCTTCGTGTTTCAAAACTAAAGATAACAAACACTACTGCTGGTGAGGAATAAAATAACCCCTAGACATATAATTCCATGTGCAAATTATTCCAGGAGAGTAGTCTCTGAGAAGCTACCACTGAACACTGGATACTGAATAAGGTGGACCCCATTACATTCTGCAAAATTGAACACTGCATAAATTTCAGAGATTTTTCTGACTGGGAACACAAAAAGGACCATGGCAATTGCTAAGAGGGTAATGCTGTACTATGCCTTTTTAAACTTCCAACAAAATTTTCAATTTTTTCACACCATACCTCCTATTTCTTTTGAATAGAACTGTGAAAAACAATTCGTTTTTTCACAGCCTTCTCTGTAGAAATTTTTAAGCTTCAAAAGGAAGACTTTGGTGGTTTATGATCAATTTACTGACAGCAGTTCTTAGTAGGAAGAAAGGTAGGTGTAGTTACTTCAATATATCACAAGCAGAGCATTAGCGCTAGCACTTCAAGGCAGAGCAACTGAAACTTTTCTTTTAAAATTCATAAGATGTTGTAATGAAGTTGATTGACAATATTATTTTGCTCTGGCTGGAAGCACAGGCATATAATTGTCACATGCCAAGAAAATGTGTCAACTTAGCCCAAGATATTGGGCCATTCTGCTGACTACATAGAACCCTGTGTAGGAGAAACATACCTTGTATTGATTTTTAAACTGACTTCTACCCTCATTAAACAGCACATAGGAGAAATAACCAGTCTAGCCTCAGTCTTAAAGCAGTTACAACAATCTTTCTACTGATTCATTTGAGCAAGAGAGAATGGAACCTGTATGAAAATGAAGGAGTGTAGAAAGTAATACATAACAATTAAACACATGTAGATAGGCATAAAACCCACCATCACTACTGGCTCATGTCTTTCTGGCAGGATCTACCATGGAAGCATATTTTTGCCTTTTCCTCCCCTGCTCCCTTAATTTTCTGGTTTCTTCTCATGCATCTATTGTAAAGGACTGTATAAATATGATGTGCTCAATTATTAATCATGTATCATTCAAGCCTGGAAAGCAGCTTCAGAAATAAAAATGCAAAGACTTAAAATTATATCCCGCTTCAGGAGTTTTACCTAAAAATAGCTGGTTCCTGCATGAGCCACATCCTGTTGATTTTTATCGCAGAAGTACCAGGCTGGAATTCTAACTATTCACATACTGTAAGATATATTCGCTTTAAAAAAAAAAA
>VYXC01004500.1:138762-194913 GCA_013397175.1 Platysteira castanea
AGTCAAGCTAATTCAATCCAAACTCAGGTACTTTTCTCTTCTACAGGGGCACAGAGAACCTACAGCAGAGCAGAGAAAAAAGTGAAAAGTAGGGAATGGCAGGAGGAAACTACTATATACTGACTATAACTCTCACATACACCTGCACACATTCTCCAGCCTTGCATGGTGCATTGCCTCTCTGTAGGGACTGAGGGTAACCTATGGCAATATCAAGGAGGAAAGAGGAATTTGGAGTGAAGTGAATATGGAAGAAAGGGAAAAAAGGTATTTTCGTTGAGTATGTAAATGTTTGGTTTATTGTCCTTTACCTTCCAATACCCAAATAGGTAATTCCATATTTATTTTCATTAATAATAAATTTATTCACCACAAATAAAGTCTGTTTTGCTGACAGTGATAATTAATAAGTGATTTTCCTGACTCCATATTGATCCAAAATGTTTCTCATTCCTGTTTTTTCTCTTCTTCCCCTGTCCTGCTGAGGGGAGTGAGAGAGTAGCCGAGTGTGAGATTGGCTACCAGCTGGGACCAACCCATCACACCTTTCCTTTTCCTGGAAAAGAAGAGAGAAAAAAGAAAAGAAAAAACTTACAGTCTTGTCATACATTCTTAGTTGCAGAATGAGTGGGATGACATGTCTGACTTTTCTTTAATTTCATCAAATCCTTTCTGGTTGTTTCTGAGGTTCTGGAGTGGATTTTTGGATCTCAGAGGCAAGTGACTCAAAGGCATGTATAAGACACTTCATGAGCTATGTCTCCTTGCCTGGTTTATTCCAGGAAAATATAGGCATTGTTTAAACAGTCCAGGAATTTGCACTCAAATGCAATCTCAGTTTGATCTAATTCCCATTCTGCCAGCAACAAAAGGGGCAACCTCCTCCTTCATCAGTGTCAGAGTGTTAGACCACTCAGCTCTAGACTACACAAAGAGAAGATGTCTCAGGTCCTGGGGTTTTGTTTCCTTACATTCAGTTACAACAACTTGAGGGGAAAAAAAGTTGTTCTTTTCATCCTGCTACAACATCTCTATAATTTCTCAAGAGAGTTTCTGGTGTTAAAATAGACAAGGTTAAATATCAGAAGGTGTATAATGAAGGTTAGTTAACAGACTGGTCATCTGTGAAACTCAGCCTTCACAAGGAACAATCACAGAAGCAAACTAACAATGGGCATCCAGATGTCCTTGCCAGGTACTTGCCATGGGTGACTACCTCAAACAAGTTATTTTTTTTCCCTGATCACTGCCTGCTGATAAACATGACAGTTCTTTTTCTCTATATTGCTTTCCTTCTGGGTGATTTGTTGCTGGATCCTCTGAATGCTTATTTGTTCATGCATTTATTTTTCATTGCAGTTCTTTATGTCTCTTGTAGGAAGGAAGAAAATGAAAAGGGAAGAAGAAGATTTGATGTGTCTCTTGACTAGAAATATTTGTCCCCAGATGGAAATGAGTAAGGTTCTTTGCGTGGGTAGCTGGGGTTAGAAGGCAGATAGTGCCAGGCCAGAGAGATAAATTAAGACTCTTTTTCTTTAGAACACTGTCTTTTAAAAATGAGAGAGTAGCAGTATCAAAGAAACCTGTCAAGGACTAAGATTTGGTGAGTAGGGAGCTCCAAAGCCAGATAGAGGCTGGAGCTTTTTATCAATGAGAAAAGCTTGTCTATATAAAACAATCCCTTCATTAGATTTCATGAGAAGAAGAAAGATATGAGAAAGAACAATGATGTTTCTAGTCTTCAAAATAATAGTTACTAAACCCCAAAAATATCACTAGTCAAGAAGGGGCATTCAGAAGAAATAAGAAACTGAGTACATTTAGAATTTGGTCTTGAAACACAAATTCTCATGTCTTTGAATGACTACTTGTGGCACAGTTTTCCCTCAGCCTGCTAAGGGACTTCAGTAGTGATAAGAGAAAATTTTTTAGCTGGTAGGAGGTTTTTCAGTGTCACATTCTTCTCTTAGAATTTGTTCTAAAGCTGATTTTATAGTGACAAGTGGCAGGCATTGTAAATTGCCTCCCATACTGCTATAACAGGAGGTTCAACTTTTCTTCAGAGTCATTCTGAGCAGCAATAATGATTATCTTAAATAGCATAGGGGGAAACCGCTAAAACAGCCTGAGACCAAGGGTGAAAATGTATGAAAGGAAAGAGTTGAGACTGTGTAAAACAGGAAAAAAAGAAATGACTGGTCTGCAGTGAAGGGACAAAAAACAGAAAATGAGGAAAATTCTGATAACAACAGAACGATTACAAACGGTTTAGAAGAGCAGGAATATTAAACACAAAATATTCCAGTTTTTCTGATGAGAAATTTGATTAACTCAACAATCAACTGCTTCTGTACTTAACCCTGTTCTGTGGCACTGGTTAAACTATGTAACACCAAAGGAAAAGAGAGATAAAGAGAAAGCACTCTTCATCACTTGCTCAATTCTGCATAGTAAAGGAACAGAAATTATCATGTAAAACTCTACGTACAACCAATAAAATCAACAGAAGTATACTGCTACGGCTAAATGTCTAAGACTATGTCACATGTCTCTCCAATTATTCTATTTGGTGAGTGCTGAATTGGTGATCACACCATACAATTAATTATACTTTAAGTTTTACCACACATTAGAAAACTTTAGCACTTTTTATATATGTTTTTATTTCATTAGAAAATGTCTCTGTGACTTCTGTGTACTGACCTATGAAGTATCTTGTCACTTTTCCTTGTGGAAAAGAAAAAAAATGAAAGGAGAAATGATAGAGGATGATAAAACTACAAATAGCATAAAGAAAGATGGACAGAAATTGTTCACTTTCTTTTCCAGTTCAGGAAACAGGAGGTGTCAAATTTAGCCAGTAGGAACACATTTCAAGCCAGACAGAAGTAGGTGCAAAAGACCTTGTAAAAACTAATGTGGATCCAAGAAGTTCATGTAGATTGGTTGATTGGGAGACTGAAATGGTTTATGGAAGAGAAATTTGTGGTGGTTTGCAAATTAATAGGACCACATAGACTCAGGAGATTTTCAATGTGAAAATAGCTGGAGCATGAAATTAGCATTACACAGAAGTGTCATTTTATAACCTTGTCCTTCTCTTCCTTTTTCAAGCCATTCACTTGTGGATGTTGAGGGATACCAAACACAACCCGGCCTTTGGCTTGAGCCACTACAGCTGTTAAAATAGTATTAGGTTCTATAACTGCTGTCACTCATTGATGTCTCCAAGTGAAACTGTAAATGTGTCTTCAAATTTATTTGACTCCATGAATGTAATATAGTCTAAATAACTAATCCATGAATTCTGAGAACCATTTTAATAACCTGCAAGTTTTACTTCTAGTCCTCCTGATTTCTTAAGGGATATTTATTTATTTATCACATTTTGTGTGTATTATCCACAACCTCTATTGTGACCATATTTCCTCCCCCTGTTTCTTCTGACAAAGTTTTCCACTTCTGTTATTCCTACCACTCTCAGTTTCTAAGAGTTTCTGATCTATATGCATTGTGTTTTACAACTGAGCTGAAATAATACTCTGTTCCTCTATTTTTTCTTCTACTCATAGACTGAGAATTTGCAGTACTTTTCAAGTCAGGTATCAGCTTTAATTTGTGAACAGTTTTTCTTGGATTCAAATTCTCTTTTTAATCCTGTCTTCTGAATTATTTAGAATAGATTTTAGATAGGTAACAGAGAGGAGAATCTTGTCAGTCTCTACAAAGACAGCACAAAGTAGAGAAATATTTTAACGATTTCATGGCCTCTGAAAAATTCTGCAGGTAGAATTTTTAAAATAAAGTTTTATATCAATTTTAAAACAGAAGTTTTATTTCCATAGTTTTATCTCCCAACAGGAGGCAGTGTGCTGTACTTGTCTTGTTTAGAGGATATATCCTTGGTCAAGAATTAATCTCTTGCTGGACATGCACATCAAGCCAGCTATCTTGCCAGATCTTTCTCTTATGCAGTCCTAATGCACTTTATAAACTGCATGTCAGAATCACTTTATCCTACACTGAATTTTATTCACATCTGAGCTGAAACATAACTGTCTAGAAACATTCTGCAACACCTTCACAGCAGTTTAAAACAGAAGAGATCAACACATTAAGGTGAAAATGCAAGGATAAGCTTTCAAATACACACAAAATAAGTAGCTAAATCAGTATAATGATCAGTATACTATCTTTACACTTAAGGAGAGCACCAAGGAAAAAATATTGATCTATAATAGGCAGAAGCCTTAATTTTATTTGACATTTTACTTTTATCACTTAACATTTAGTAAACAGGTCATTTTTTAAAAACAAACATTTACCACTCATTTATAAGATATCATACTTATTTCCTTCTTCCAGGTTAGAGAATTATTATGGTATTAAGATACTGCCTTATGGTATACTTACTCATTTTGGTAACAGTGCTACAGTGCCAGTTCCAAAACAAACCCAGCTTTCAACATTAAGCATTGCAGTGGCAGGCAAGACTTCTTTCCATCAGTGTCTCTTGAATTCTAAGATCAGAATAAGTGGACATTTCTTTAATATTAAATTAGTAAATAACCTATCGCCTTGCTTTATACAGTGCTGTATAAAACTACATCCTCTTCACTGACAGCATCCAACTGGATATATTATGGAAACTCAGATTTTCCAACTTCCTTGCTTACTTCTAAATGTTGAAGAATCCAAATCAGTTGTAATACCAGCATACTTTTAATAAAATTCAGTTGATTTCACCACATGGAAAAACAGCTATAACAATTTGCTCTTCCATCTTAAAAAACAGACAAGTTTTTTCATAAAATAAACCTAAAACATTGCAGTATTTATTAAAATTATTCAGTATGTCAGACTCTAAGAGAAAAAAAAACTTGAAAAACCATCATCCAGAAATACTACAATCAAGACAATTTATTTATATTTTCTAATTTGTGCAATACTGTGGCTTAATAGCATGTATCCATTGACTGCTCTAAATGTATTTTTTCTTATGTACCTATCTACGTAAACAGCAAGACCAGAAATGGTTCAATGAAAAGAGTGCTCACTATACTGCAAAGGCTTCTCTAAGTCTAATTATTTACCCACAGAACTTGGGTAGCTCAAAGCCCATTTTCCACAGAGTGTTCTTTTTTTTTTATCACTGATTTATTGAATGTGACCAGAGAGTCTCTTTCATTAGAGGCTTTAAGAAACAGATTAGACAAACAGTTATCAGAAAGTTTGTTGTGCAGTTCAGCCTGTATGGGAGCAGCAAAATGAACTTGGTGGCTCTCAAGGTCCCTTCATCCTACATGCTAGGCTTTTAAAAAATTTAACAAACTCAAAAGTGAGAGAAGACTTTGACATTTTTGAGCATGAACAAATGCTTTGTCATACCAACAATAGCTTTTTCAATGAGTTCCAAACCACATAGGATTAAGCAACACAACATTGATAATTCTAATCCATATTTTTACAGTCTCTATTATCTTTTATCATTAGAGCATCAGTTGACAACAATATGATTATAATAGATATTGCAAATACATTTCAAAGTGTATTTGGACACACACTTACATTAAAAGTATCAGACAGCAATGTGTAATCTAAGTTGTCAAATATGTTTTGAACACTATGTTTATAGCCCGGAGAGCTGCTCAGTGATTTGTAGAAGGGCAGACATCTGGATCATTATAGTATGAACGAAAAATAGAGCGTTGATTTCACAGCCATTTTTGACCTCTCTGAATAATTTCAATCTGACTATGCAAAAACTCTTCCCCAAGCAGACAACAGCATTGTACCCATGTCAGTTATTGTAGGCAGTCAATGTATGGCTGCTGAATAAGTGATTCAGTCCTTACAGAATTGGTATTTAGATCTGGCATCTGTTTTTCTTGGCTTCTTTCTCTGCTGATTCTGCCAGCTTCCTAATCTGAGTTCCTTGCTTTCTCTTACATATTTCCATTGCCTCTCAATTTTCTGCAGCAAGCAACAAGTTGACCTTTCTTCTTTTCTGTGATCCTGTTTTGTTCAGACACAGTCTGCAACACATTCTATAATCCTATCAAGGATATTTCAACCTTTAGCACATTGTTTGATTTTGGTTCCCTTCTCCATTGCTCCATAGACAAAGGACTGTGAGACAAAATGAAGAAAGATCTGAATCCACCATAAAAGGTTGAATACTTGAAGTAACAATAGGAATTTTTCCTCCCAAGTACATATTCCTTAAACATATCAGAAAAAAGGTACTAGGACACCAAAAAAGACATTCAAAACCCAAAGTTTCAAAGCGAAAAAAGGCTGCAGAGGCATCAAAAGTCTTGCCGATAGCAGATTTCTAACAGGGTTTTCACAGCCAACTCATCAATTCCATCTCTTTAATTGTGAAGCATTAAAGGCCATTTCATCTCTGTGTGTCCTGAGAACAGCTATCAAACTTAGACCCACAGCTGCCTAAACATTTACAGGCAATGTCAAATCTAGCCACGGTACAAAACAATAAAACAATAAAACAAAGCAGTGTATACTGTAATGGAGTGTAATACTATATTACATAGTGTACATATTATGTAGTGTAACTCAGTAGAGTGTAATACTGCCTAAGAGTGCCCAGGATCCTTTGTTAGCCCACCCATATTCAAGCAGGGTAGTTCAAAATGCAAACACATGGATAGTGGCCAAGGTCAGAGACAAAAGGCAGGACTAAAAATCCCTCAGCTATCACCCTGAAGAGCATTTTTAATGTTAATCCAGAAATCTAATTAGGCAGCCTGACCAAAAAATCCCACTCAAAAGACCAGTGAAGGTCACTAAATTGAATAGATTCCAGCTACCATGTGGAACAACACTAGTCATATGGAGCTGTATTCACTGTTCACTTTAGCATTACCAAGCAAAATATTTGCATGTAATGTAAACAGAAAGAGAAGATAGTGCAAAATTAAGTCCTTGGAAATGGGAAACAGAAGAACAATTGGTAATGATGGCCAAATGACCAACATTTCCTACACAGATGTATATGCAGGTGGCTCACAGACACGAGTAGATGAGCTCAAAGCATGTTTTTGGGAGAGGTTTTGAAGATGGTTGAAAGATTGTGTTCTGTGATAATGAGAGAATGGAAAAGTATTTCTAGAGGCATCTGTTTTGCAAGGATCTTGTGTAATATTTATTCCAGTGCTATGGATCTCTTGCTATCACCACCAGTGGCAACAAAAAGGCACTTGGAGGAAAACAGAATCTTAAAATAAGATTAAAATAAGTAAGGGAGATGTTTCTAAAGAAATATTTTATTACTACGTATTTGGCATTGCTTCAAGAAAGGTCACAAAGCTCTTGAAAATATGCTTAAGATTCTGTGAACCTTTCAATAATGTCATGGCAAAAATTAAAGGAAACCTTGACCTTTCTGATTCTTACAGAGACTTCAGAAAATTACCTCCTTATTTCAGTGTATGCTTACCTCCTGGACTTTTATAAAAAAAAAAAAAAAAAGCCAATAAACTCATAATCACCACAGGTATATAGAGTATATTATCTTATCTTCCCTGTAGTATTGACAAAGTTCCACCTAATCAGTCACTTACCCATCAGTCACTTTCAAAAGTCCCTTCCAGTTTATGGCATATTATTGAATCCTGAAGTACAACGGCCTGTTGAGCCAACTGCAATTTCTTCTACAGAGCTGCTCAGTTAAACACCACTACTTTTCCCTGTGCAAATAAAAGGATTCTTTTTTCCATTCTTTCTAATTTTGTGGAGTTTTTTCATATTTAGAAAAGTTGATCTTCATTAGTTTCAAAACTTGATGACATTTGAAGTGCCACACCATTCATTTTAAGATCTGAAAGCAGAGTGGCAAGGCTGACTTTGGAAATTCCATCCAAATCCAACAATTGAACTCTTAAAGTCTGTCTGAGCTTTTCTACTTGACACACAAAGGAAGAGAGCCTCTGCATACACCTACTTCACACAACCACATGTAGAAAAGGTATGATTTCCCCCTCCTCTCCTTCCCCAGGCAAAATGAACTTGTATTTTTTGCCCAGGAACATTTCTCTCTGTGTGACTGGTACCTCTCGCTCCTGCCAAGGATCTCCAGAAAAACCTGTCTGTCCACATCATGTACCTGCTGCTGCACCTCATCTTGGAATACTATTGGCCATAAATGCCAACATTTAATAGAACAATTTATAATAATTAGGGCACGCTTTTAGAGAAAAGTGGAAAAACTTTGGGGAGGTTGGTAAGAGAGGAGAATCAAGTAGATACATAGGTCATTTGGCTCGACAGACTTAAGAATTTTCTTCCATCTGCCAAGATAGCAGTTAAATAAAATAAAGTTAATTCCTGACAGGATATGTCAGCAAAATTTTCCAGGGCTTTTACATTGCCTTTAATAAAAACATTTTTAAGAGGCATGCCATTATTTCTTACTCTCTAAATGAGTTATTTACTGACTTTTACTGACTGTGAGCAATCCTGGTAACATTTCAAATACTAGTAGAATATTTATTTTATTAGCCAGCGCTACCTTTTCTTATTTTTCTACTGGATTTCACCTTATAGGAAATGAAACAGGTAAAAACAATATGCAGAGAATTCTTTTTGAGAAGCCAAATCATATTCAGATGACTGTACACAAAAGAAATAGTTTTGAATTTAGGGGAGAGTTACTCTTCTCTTCAAATCTTTCTTTTCTGTCTTATGTTTACTCCCAACACTTGTGATTCTGTACTGAATGATACTGATAAATCCTGTACTGAAATTATGTTAGCCTTTCACAGGCAGTATACTGACAAGAAAGAGAGAAGGAGAGAAGCATCATCATTGCTGTTTCCATGTTATGATTTCTTTGGGATGAACTCTCTAACTCCACCACCAGTGCCATTCATTAAATAACAAGATTAATTAATGAGAAGATCAGTCTGTTCCACCTTGGCTAACACTCGTAGACCAATATGGTTCTTATGATGTTTATGGAAGTTTCATATTAAAAATATAATTCCATTTAAAGAACTCAGACTTCCACAAATATGCAAAGTTTTCTCTGCCAAGTCTCCATTTGTAATTAAAGTGAGTTAAAGAGTCCTCATTCAAAGAAAAGAGATTGTCTTATAACTGATTTGTAGCAATATGTGACAGCAATGAGTAGAATTATTTTTACCTGTAAAAATATCCTATATCTTATTCTGTAATATGTTTGTAATACTTCCTGTTGTTTTTTTCCTGTGGTTTACACAAAAGCAGTTTGCCAAATTGATATTATGGTCTGTGAGTCCCAAGCCTGGTTCTCAGCTATAAGCAGGAGAAACTCCGAATCCATTTTAACAATATCAAATTACAACCTTAGGGTCTCATTCTTTCTTAATCATTTAGAGTTTAGAGTGAGACTGTCTCCTGAAAGGTCCAGGCTGATTTCAAGCTCTGATTTGCTTCTATCATCTCTGTCTTTTTGTGGGCTTGCAAGATTACAACACCTAGATGCTCAGCTGACAGCATCACTCTAAGGAAAGTCTCCTCTAATTCGATTTTATAGTTTGGATTTTGCAGACACTCAAGATTTTGATAACATTGACTGCATATACTGCATTAGCTGAGCCAGTTTATAAGCCTAGCTATGACTGTACGTTATAAAGCAGTTACCACAGGAAAGTTCTGCTGAGTTGCAGACATTTACAACCTTCCACATAACCCACCAGATCCTTTTTTTTTAACAATGAAGTATGTGTCTCTTCTGTCAGTGTACAAATACAGCTATTTGATTTTTTATGTTACTGAAGTTATATTATTCATCTTAGACTACACATCCCAACTCTTAGGACAGTCAATATCTTGCATATTCTGCCACCAGATCTATAACATATCCTCTCCAATTGTTCCTTTCTACATATGATATTTATCTCTCATTTACATAATGCTCAAAGTTTTGGGATTTTTTTACTCCCTTGGATTTACATATTTTAACTTGATTAATTTAACCTGTATTTTGCTGCTAAATCTGAACAAGTACAATCAAGCACAGCAGGAGTAATATTCATTTTTTTTCCTGGTGTTCTTGAACTTCAACAAGTCCTACTGCAACAATTAGCTGGTATGCTTCTCTTGCCTTTTAATAATGTGCTAGCATTCTGGGAGTTTTATTCAACAAACAGACTCTTAGGACAAAAAGTCCACTGTATTTCCACAAAAGCTTTCTGCCTTTCTTCTGAAACTGTGAAGAGCTCTTCTGTGCTGCTTTATGAAAAAGGAAGCACCATGAACCACAGGTAAAATAGAATAATTATTTATTTGAAGGAATTGCCTACAGATAATATAATAGAAGGATATCACCACTTCTTCTTCTTCTTTTATTGCCTTCTAATTTCTACGGAAATTGAATGCAATTGGGTTATAAAAGTGAGTGTGGTATTTCCTGAACAGAAGCATAAATGGAAAAAGCAAGAGATTTGCTTAACTGTTAGCTGAACTCTAAATTTATTATTTTAGCTAGTAGTAAGGAGTCGGGGATCCACAGATACATTTAACTTAAAAGAGTTTGTGTTCTACTGCCAACAGAAGAAGCAAAATATTCAACTGTTTTCTATATTTTGATATGGCAATCACCCTCCACAGAAATTCTTAACCAGATCCTATGTCAAAAAAAAAAAAGGCACTTTCCGTAAGCTATGGAAAGCACCTGCCAGTGTCATTTTGGAGGAGGGCTTGGGAGAGACAACCAGGGTATTGGTTGAGCACCTACAACCACAGAAACCTGAAGTAAGACATAGCTAAAGAAATTCTATCTAGTGGCAAGTATTGGCTATCTCACATGAGTCTATGTGGGAGATTTTCACTTATGGATAGCGGATGGTGAAAAAAGGATTAAATTTCTTGAAAGAGATAATTTGGTTTTTTGATATTGGCATGGAATTTGCATATGAAATACTTCAAATTTGTGAATGGAAAAGACATAAATTTGCACCCAATCTGTAAAAATTCAAAACTGTTTTATAATTTTAACACATCTATTCTACTCATTCTAGCAGAACAATGAAAGACAGTATGAAAGACAGAAAATGAAATTGAATTTTTCTTGGTCAGCTGTTGTAAGGTGAACTTTCTGTTGATGTCACATGCAAATCCATCGCAGTCACTCTTGAATAGTAGTTATAGGAACACAAGGCTGAGAAGATAACATTTAAAAAAAAAAAAAAAAGAATACATGAGAGAATATAAAATAATTTATCCTCCTGTTTGAGTAGTAGGCCAGTACCCAGTACATCACATCACTATCACTCAGGAGTACTGCTATGTCCAGTACAGTCACAGTGAATATCCAATGTATATCCAGCTTTATGCAAAGCAGAGGCTATAGAACAATTCACTAGATTGCTTTTCTCTTCCCCAAGTTCTTCATGATCTCAAGCATCTAAAGACATTTAAACACATCAGACAAAGAAAAAGTTTAGACACAGAAGCACAAAGTGTTTTCATAACTTTTTTTATAAAAGCTTTGCATGTAATTTATATATTTGCTTAAAACTGCTCTTCTGCTAATCAGTTGCATCTATAGACAACATTTCCTCTTTCTTTGTTGCAAATGATTTGACTATGAATTACAGCTCTGACACATTCTATTCAATGTGACAACATTCTTAATTCTAGAGACAAGGAGCTCTGGCAGTCTTCTGATGATCTATTCATATGAGGTTCTTTTACATACTTTTGCATTTTTACTGTGAAGAAAAATTAACTCTTTGAATTGGTGTATGAACTCTCAAAGAATCTCCCCCTAAAGAGTTTGGTTCCCCAACTCTGATTCTTATTCCGGCAATTCTCTTCTTTTGGAAGAATTTCCAATATTTTATAGAAGACACCCCAGTCTGAATGGATGTACTGGTATGCAGGAAGTAGCATCGTACCCAGAGTCCGCTAAATGCGTGCAAGGTCGTCCTCAGCATTCTGTTATGGGTAAGTAGCTAAATGAGTATCTACTTCTCAGATCCCGTACTTCCCTTGTGATCATCAATATATTCAACCGGTCCACTTGATTCTGTAAAACAGAAGGAAGAATTTATTTTGTGGTTGACAATTTTGCCTGTTTTTCTAGGGAGAAAACTCCATGTTGATATTCCATTAACAACTGCAATATGAGGTGGAATTTTTAATAAAAAATAGGATTTTTTTTTCAAGTTTTTATTACCGTTCTTATAGGCTTCCCTTTTAGAAAAACAACACAATTTGCTGGTGACAGCTGCCTGAATATGAATCACAAACACTAACCAAATGAAAAAAGCTGTGTAACATTTAGCAGAACCAGCTTTTAGATGACGATTAGTGAACTGTTTCTGCACAGATATGGGATAAATCACAGTGCAACTGCAATGTCTTAGGACCCCTCATGATGGTATGTTTTCCCATTCAGAAATTCAGTAAAAACCAATGGTCATTACATAAATGCAAGGTGGAAAGAGCCCACAATTTTATGATATTTCTGCAGTTCCAGAAGCTGATGTTCAAACCAGTAAAAGTAATAACTGCTTCACATATTATGTCAACCCAAATATTAAATAATATGCCGCATTTGTCTTGAAAGTTCGACTTACTTACACAAGGCAGAAAGATCTAAAATGTTCTTTAAAGCTTCTCTGACTGTCTATTGTCCCACAGCTATCTAATGGTTCCTCGGTTTGATTAACATTTATGATCTAGCAGTAAAAACGAGTTTTCAGGTTTTCATGGTGATTGTGTATATATAATGTAAAATGAATATATAGGGCAAAATCACTTCAGCTTTAAGAGCTGTGAAGAGAAGATGTGATGTCTTGCATTTCACCCACAAAAAAATCAGCTTCATACACGGCACAGCACAGAAAAAAAATGTGTTATTCCTCTGTAGCTGGCAGATCTTCATCATGTCAATTAGCATAGGAGGGATGTGCAGATGACAGCACATATCTCTGAATATATAGGAAGGAAATAACAGATGAGTCCACATGTAAATCCTGAAAGTGAACTCACAGGCATCAGTCAACAAGCAAGTGTAGCCTGTAGTGCCAATATACTCTTAGTGATACTGAGAAGGAGCACAACTCTCACAACAGTTTCCTCAAAGTCAGCAGAACAAGCTGTGAATCAAAACAGAATACAGTACAAATGTGGGGAGTTAATAAGTTATAGAAAAAAGAAATAAAGGTTTTGGCTCAGAAATAAAGGTTTTAGAGTTTTATGCAATTTTCATCGAAATATGTTATCACATCCAAGCAAGTATGCTGAAAAAATATTTTAAAAAATTCTCTCACATGTGTTTTCAGTGTCATGATTCAAAGCAATCTTCACTTAAAATAAATCAGAAGATACGTAGGATACTGTCTAGATCAGCAATCACAACTGCCAGAGTGCCAAAGAATGAAAGGTCATTGGGCAAGTTCCCCAATGTGCAGCATATGCTGTGGTCATGAAAGCTTAAGCCTCATGACCTGCTATGAACACAAGCTGTTCCCAACTAGTGTTCAATAATTTGCTGTATCATTTACAATAAATATTAAAACCACCAACACAGTATGAAATTGTGTGCACCTGCTTTCTGAGACATATTTGCATATTTGCTAATAGAACAGGCATTAGCAAAGAATCAGTCTGTAACAGAGTTTTATTGAGAAATTCTAGAAGCATTTGAGCTTAAGGATTAAATTAGAATTTAAAGCTTAAGAAAAATATTTTTTGGAAGTGTTGGTCAGCCTTTTCTATAAAAATTTTATTTCACATATAAATCATGGGAGTTTTGTCATTGTCTCTAAAAGAAGTAAAATCTCACCCTACTTTTACAACTTCTTAGTTATTAGACCATAGGGAATTCAAAATTGCTTTTCTCCTCATGCATAAAATCTTCAATAATCCATAATACACTTTTTCCCTGTATACTGTAGCTTTTTGACATTAATACTTGTGTTTCAAAACCACTGATTTCACCAGTTTGGATTGAGCTATATGCTTCCTTCTGGTGTTTTGTTCCTTCAGGTTCTAGTCCTGACAGGACTAGATCTTAACAAACTATCTCTCTAGTGATTCTGACAGGAAAACCATTGTATGTCAAATAGTTAGTGATTTATATAACTGTTTGAATTACCAAAAAGAAGATTTGCATCCACAGACAAGATCTTCACTGCCTGTAGTGCAAAAACACATTTGGGGTCAATCCAAAGCTGCATGAAAGCAGGGGTCCCAGCCTTTAAAGGGATACAAGGTTTATTTGCCATCTGCATTCCTCTTTTTACTCTATCTTATTAAAACAGCTATTTTATTGAGCCATCTGTTGTCAGACCTTTCTTACCAAGATCCAGAAAGAACCCTGCACCATCTCTCTCTGTCACACACACTCTTATCTCTGCCTTGGTACAAAACTATTTCTCAGGGCTACTCTTGGCTCATCTGTCTTTTATATTTTGCTGTTCTTCAAACAAAAATGGATTTGCAGAATGCTATGATGCTGATTAACCTTTTCCCCCAAGAAAACAGCCAAAATTGCTATAGTTGCAGAGCTTTAGTTCTGAGGTAATTTACTCTCAGAGACAACAGTTTGAAGACTCTTTTAACTTTTGGTGAAAATAGCATTTATTACTACACTATTGCTGAGGGGCTACAACATATTCTAACCTAACCTGGTTCACTGAGAGTCTTCAAAGACAACCTGGTTGAAAAAACGCTGATTTAACTAGAAAAAGTCTTGACATCCTAGAAGATAACACTCTCCATAGTCAATGGTCAGATGACAAAAAGATGAGGCAGTATTATGGAACTCAGTTTTCAAAATAAACTATTAACTGGTTGTTTCATTCCTGAAAGACTCACTTTGAGCAGAGGGAAGATAGCTTAAGTGTCCAGCTTCTGAAATACCATTGCAAAATACGTAGCTGACAAAGTTCAGGAAGGCTGGAGAATGAGGACTGCTGAGCAAAATCTAACAGCAGCCTCCTTCAGATTAACCTAGAACTCCATTAAGAGGGTTCCTTGGTTAGCAAAAAACATTTCAAAAGAGTTATTATTTGGGGAACTTCACAATCAATCATTCTGACAGATGGTTTCATTTGTCTGAGAGAGGACTGTTTCAGTACTGTGACAGGGAAAGAAGGAACAACAGCAAATTCGGCTGTGAGCCACTTGGCACAGTGGATTCTCTGCATCACAGTTTTGGAAGGACAGAAAGCTCTTAGAAAAGTAAGCAGACAGAATCCATCTCAGACGAGGCAGCCAAAGGTATAAGTGCCATTTTCATCTGAAGATTTCTTCATTAAAAAAACCCGATTCTCCCCATTAAGCAGCAGTCTTTGCTAAAAAATGTAACTCTTTTGTTCAAGTATTCATGGAGTAATATTGAAGTGGCAGATTTCCTTACTGAGAATGTCCTGAGCAAGTAAGTTCTGAATTAACTGCGCTTACAGACTGGGCCATGAACTCTTGCACACAGAAGGATTCAGAATTAAGCTACAACTCAACTACACCGTTTCCACTCAGTGCAAATGATGATTGCCTTAAGAGAGCAGATATTCCTCATCTGACAGTCTGCTCCATGGCCACTGTCATGTTAGTGACACTGGGTCTTTAATGAAGCCAGCACCACTACAGGATTCATCGGAGTGATGAAGGTCAGGTACATCACTCTCAACGTGCCTCTTACCAGCATAGGACCCGAAGGGGAGAAACTAATGGCTCATCTGTGGCACAGATGTGCCTGCAGGAAAATGTTCCTCTGGTTATTTATGGTTGGATGAAGTCATTTACAGAGTCTCAGTGGAGCCAAAGGGCCATAACCAGACTTGAGAATCTATTTTCTTTTTTAATCTCCACAGGAAGTTCCATATTGTGTAACTACATTGCATTCATGGAATGTTCCCCTCAAAGGAAAAGCTGTTTCATCCAAACCCATTATTTCAAAGAGGTTTCGGGATGGGGTTTTCTACAGAATATTTCCCACTAGAAATTCAGGGTGAAATGAAAAATTGGCATGTGTTCAGTGTAATCTACCCATTTATTTGGGGCAAAAGAAAGCAGGAAGTATAAAGGAGAACGAGATAAAAGAGACGGTTACCCAGTGGCTTCAGTGGTCATCAGAAACACCTGACAAACATACAGTTAAACGTTAATGTTACGCAAGAAAAATATTCTAATGTACACAGAGGTATTTTTGGAACAGTTTTCCATTAGAAGAAAGTGGGTTCTGTATTTTCACTTTTGAACCGATCTTTTAGAGGACAAAAAAATCTCAACACTTCCCATGTGACAAAACTCCTTTTATAGATAATTTCTACCAATGACTGGCAAGAATTTCTCTTTGATGACTGTAAACAGAAGTTAATCAGAAGAAAAAACTATGTGAACCTTGAGATGGACAAAGCTGAGGTATTTCAGAAGATGTAACACAAAGACAGAAACAGAACATAGAAAGAGAAGTCAGCATATGAATGAAGTCCAGGGTTGGGAAGCAAATGAAAAAAGATGGTTAAAGCTTAAGTAAAATCTTCCTGCTAGTGGTCTCGAGTATTTTTTCTATCTTAACCCTCCAAACATAATTTATTAAGGATTCTTCTTACAACCACATGATAGTCCTAGTACACGATTCAATAATCTTTAAAAAATTCATTGCTTAGCTTTCATAAGGCCTTTTTTCCCACTACTTGAACAGTTGAAAATGATCATTCTTTAGATAGTTTCATATATTTAGGACACATTCTACACACACATGCATCAACATTGAATTATTCCAACTATCTTCATATTGTTTGTCATGCACAAATCAGAACATCACTTTTAAATTACCAGATCTGTAAAATATCTGTCGCAAAAACATTTTACACAAATCTAATCACCCCATCATAAAGTGAATCACCATTTCCTTCAGCAACTACATCATAAAGTTTATACTAAGAAATAAAATATTTTTTTGATTTCAGTATCGGTTCTGCATTAACCTTCTCTAAAAAGTCAAGATAGATCCTGACACTTGTGCCATCTTATCTAAGGAAAGGATTTTCATCTTATTTCTACAATTGTGTAATTTAAAACACTGTCCAAATCCTGTCTTATATTGTTTTAGTTGCTAATCCTTTGTGCTTAACAGAATAATATAGACACCTAAATAAAACCATTTTGGTTTTCTACTGTATCGTCAATCTACTTAGTCAGAAAGTACTAAGAACATCTGTAGTCACAATGCTCCGCAAAACAAAAGAACAACCAAAATACAACAAACAAAACCAAGTAAACAAACAAAAATAAACAAAAATTTTCATAAACAGGATAGATGTGTGAATAAAACAGAGGAACCAATAGTTACTATTTCACGTGTAGCACATATGTTCATGACAAACACTTTCATTCTCTACATAATGTCAATAAATCCTGAAGGCTATTGTGACTTTCTCCTAACAGTGATTAGATTAACCCACTGCAAAAATCCCAAGTAACTTACAAAATTTTTTGAACATTCGCATGTAGTTCTGAAATTTATGATTGCATTTAAATTTATTAACTATTTACTTATGCATTCAAAAGTAAAATATGGATGTTTTTAAATTGTTAATGACAAGACAAAGTTAAAAAATATCAGATCTGGATCTCCTCCATCAATGTAAACAGTAACAAACTTCTACATGATTACAACACTATCCTTAAGTGATGATACTTTTCAGAAGAATGCATATTCATGTTAGCAAATAAATTCTTCATTTTATATCAGATATAGCTTTTTAACTTAATTTCCCAGTGGAAACCACTGTGGTAAATGACAGAATTTACAGAGCCATGAAACAGGCCGAAGAAGCATGTTGAGCATGTTAAAGAATAAGAGAGTTTTTGTAACCATTCTTTGTGCAATTTATATGATATCATATGGTCTATTACTTCAAAAAAATGAGGGTTCAGTGGCCTACTTTTAAATAAAGATTTGAAAATCATAATGCAAAGCATAAAATATTAATTAATATATTTATTTATGGGTTCTTTTTAGAATCTTGCACAATGTTACAATTGTTCAGCACATGACATTTTGACATAAAGGCAGGATAGACTCCTTAAATCCATAAAATGCAAACACACTTGCTAAAAGTAGAATACATATTTATACAGAAAGATGAAGAGTCAAAATACAAACTATGCCTATTCACCTATACTTATTTTAGCTCTATCTCAAAATACATTAACAAGTGAAGCAATCCAGCTGCTAATGAACAGCTGTGAGTTCCACAAACTGTCTCTGGATTTACTAAACTAGAATAAAATATTGCCTACACTGCTTCTAAACAAAAATGTTGGGGAGTGCAATTTTAATTTAATAACATGGCTTTTCTGTAAGTATACTAAAGCATACTCTAGTCACAGAATAACCTTCAATGAAGCCAATAAGCATTAAGAATTTAAATAGCTTCCAGGATTGGGGACACAGAATTTACTACAGGGTACCGACAGCCTCAATTTGGCAAGGCCAGAGTGCTTTGCTGAATAAGGAGTTCAAGATGTGCATAAAGTTTAGCTGTAAAATATTTTACCAAGCATGGCTCATAATGAAGAATTAAGTGAAAATCAAGAATGTTTCTAATCTATCAAATGTGGGTTTTTTTCTTGAAGTTAAACATCTTTCACACATGTTTTTAATGGCACAGATTTTTAAATTTTATTTCGTCCCTTGCTATCAGTTCAACCTTTCAGTAGACTACAGTTTTAATATTTGGTTCATGTCTTGTAAATTGATCTATGAAAAATCAAAAGTGTTCAAGAGATCAGTTGTAGCCTAAACAAAAGTCAAATATTAACTCCTGAAGAGCATTAGCTGGGGTTTTCTACAATATAGATTATAACCCGCAGTACTGAATTCCTTGTAAGAAATATATTGATAAAATACTAGCACCTTTCCAGTTTCCCTGGACAGTTTTTACGAAATCTAGTTTTAAGTCCACCAAGTCCTTCATCCTAATTTAAAATGAGTATGGATTTTAACACATGTTCACAGGTAGTTACCTAGAAAATTTTAGCATGCTTTGGACATAATTCAAAAAAAGTTATTCTCAGAAGCATTTGCAATGCTAGCTGGATACTGCTTGAGTACACACATAGAAAGGTGAAAAGACTAGCCTCTGTCACCACAGATGTGTCAGAGTCTCCATTACCCAGACCAAATTTAGCTATAGTTTGCATAAGGAGGAAGAGAGATTTACCTTGGGTCAAAGACTCAGTGCTCAGTAAAAGGGTAAAATTTTCAGTGACCTTATCTATTGCTGTCACTTGTCACTGTAGGGATCAATTTAACTTTACAGCATCCGAAGCAGTTTTTATTCCTTTTTGCTGGCACAGCACAACTCCACACGATTCTTTCACTGAGTGCTCTTGGGTCCCCAGTGGGCACTTGAGGCTCTCTGGGTAATTGTGTAATAGAACACAGCCTGACTGGCTGCAGCCTACTGGCTTTCTTGCACTCCAGACCAAAAACAAATCCAAACAAACCAAACCCTCAGCATCCAAAAACCCCCTTCACTCTTTTACTCTCCTAAGCATGATGATAGGGGACTTAGTGTTTTTTTTTTTTTTAAGAGAGGGGAAAAAAAAGGAGGGGGGATGATAATGTGAATATCTAAGGAATGCTTACAAAATTCAGAAAAAGAAAAAATCGGCCACAAGCATTCAGTACAAAATTGAATTCATTGCATGCAGAGTAAAGACTGATTTGAACTCATATACAAAAGCAGCATTAATGTGAAATCTAGGCCTTCAGACAAGAAGTTCTGATGTAAGATTAAATGCTCTACAAGGTTATACCATCCAAAGGCTCAGTTTTTAACATGTGTTTGTCTTTAGCTCACCTGGAAAATCTGGCAAACAGAATTAGTTATGCAAGCCACCCACTCAACGTCTCCTCAAAGTCAAACAGAATAAGTGGTTACAGCACTTCTTCATCATATGCTTTTTTAAAAAGTTATTTCCTATTTATTATTTTTATTGCATACAGGTAGTCACTGGTATACAACAGCAAACTGAATCTGTTTTATAAAAACAGTTATAGAACACAAATATTTTTCAGTACTTCATAGCATTGTCATCCACCTTGTTTCCAACTTAAAAAATCAGATTTCAGGGGAAGTTAAAGGAGAGATGATAGACCCTTTAACTCTAAAAAAAAACTATATAAGAGTTCTTGCTGTTTCTGCTTTGAAATTAGTTGGGAGGGGGCTTAACACTAATAAATTATTCAGTAATGTGCACAATTTAATGCCATTTACAGTATTTTAAACATTAATTTCTGAGCTTTCTTTTAAGGAGGTGTAATCACAGAAAAACAAGGCTAGCAAGTTATTTCATCATATGAACCTTTAATGTTTTAAAATTTTTATCTTAAAAGGGAGGCAGTAAGGCAGTAGCTCTAAATAAGACAATATGCTCTTTTATCTGACTTGATTTTCAACCTCAAGGTCTGAATGTTCTCAAGGTGCACCCAGAAATTTTGCAAATACAAATTTATTTCCCACATTCAGTGAGGCTGCTCAAGCATTTAACTACATATTTACATGGTTTTTGAGGAGAACATGTAAGTCATCCATCTACTAACAGGTGACAGGATAATTAAAGGAAATACTTGCTGGTTTAGTGTATATACCTATGTGTATATATATATATATGTTTATTTTTTTCTCATCCACCCCCAGTTCAGAGACTTAAACCAGTTCAAGGACCTAGGTGGGTATGGAAGTGGTGTTGCAGAGACAGCTGGTCTCTGAATCATCAGCAGGTTACACATCACTGTACTGCAATCTAGATGAACTTTCGAGATTAAGGAGTTTTTCTCTCTTACAAGAATAAGTCATGTACTGATTGTGGTGTTTTAAAGTACATAGTCTAGTCTTTAAGTACCTAATTACAGCATATGTTTTGAGATAAACCTGAAAGTACAAATAATGGGCTATTTCTATCTAAAGGTCCAGCTCTTCTGGGGCTGAGAACAATCTCCTCTTACGGCAATTATTCTGGCTAAACTCTGTTTAGAGAGATACATGATCAAGACCACTAAAACTGTTCTTAATCTTATGGGTAGAATTACAAGCAAAATAGTGACTTTTCAATACTGATTACAGAGTGTGTATTTCAATACTGATTATTGAGAGAGTTAGAAAATTTTAATGCATCTTTTCAGCTTCAAATCACTACAGCTTTGCATGAATCTTTGCCAAATATAAGAAACACACAAATTTTTCTGATATATATGTTACTTGAAGAATACTGGAAATATTATGATTTGGTGTGTACATTGTAAAAAAAAAAATTCATGTTAATTACAGGAGTTCCAAATGGTGTCTGCTTTTCAGTCATTAAAATACTAAAACTTCAGTAAAAGTCAACACACAGGTTTGTAAATACAGATTGGTCAATTCCATGCTTTGAAGGAAAAACTTCATCATTTTTGTCTTATTTATTTTTTAAGATGTTTCAAATAAGGAAAATTTTCTAAAAGCAATCATTGTTGTGGCTTTTATGGTGTATCAAATATTCCCCAGAAGACTGTTTTACATGCGAAATATATCAAAAAATATCAGTTTAATAAATTCAAGAGCCACCTTGATCAGAAGGCAAGTAAGGAATATGAATGCTACTGCTAAGGAAAAAAAAACCTGCTTGGTACTAAATTTATTTCATCCCAACAAAAGAAGTTAAGGAAAACTTCAAAAAGACAAACAAACAAAAACCCACAGACTTTAAAAATGTGTAACTTTAAAGGTGTCTCTTCAGAATATAAAAAGAGCAGCCCATGAATCCTTTACTGGAATTCAGAAACTGAATTCTCCCCCTCCAGCTGCCCTACAGAGAGGGCCATATGACCCCATAGCCCACTAAATACAGTGTTGCTAAGAATGGGCGGCAAGTGTTGTTCTGATGCTGCAAGGCCTCAGAACTGAGCTTTGTCAGGATGACTTTGTACTTTTCTTGACCTGCCTGGAACTTTGTTTTATCTTGTTTAGCTATAACAGCCTGACTAGGTGGCTATGGCTAGTGTGTTTTATTTTTGCATAACTTTGTATTGTATAACTGTAATCCTGTACAAACTCTTGCAACAATTAGCTATTCTGTGTAGAACAAAACATTCATGGCTCTAACATGATGGTGTAATGTAGAGAAACACAGGCCAGGTATGACAGTGGAGGCTTTAAAAGCAGGTTGCAAACTTTGCATGCAATGTAGAGGAGCAACCCTGACCCAGGGTTGGCTCTGGGGAGTGCAGAGCTATAAACTCAACTATGGACAATTAAAGGAATGCAGGGTAACAAGGAGGACAACAAGAAGTATCCAGTATACCCAAAAATACTTCATATGTAGTAAATTCAGCTTTAACATGGACCTACAGACCTGCAAAGAAAGACCAAAGTTTGCAGTATGTGTTAAAAGAAGGTAAAAATGACCCTAAGCAGCTCCTACAGTGAGGAGGAGGCAATTACCATAAACATCATATTGCTCTTATCAGGGGACTCAGAATCCTGAAAACTTGCATGTCCGACTGAAGATGTCAACTGCAAGAACCCAAGGAGCAGTGGAAGGGTAAACTCAAGGAAAGAGGTAGATAAAAGGAAGTCCATGTTTGATAATTTTACTTTATTACTATTACTGATTTTTCCACAATACAGGAGGGTTTCTTCATTTGTCTTGTCTTTATTTTTCTGTCACAAATTTGAAGCAATGAATATTCTTTAAATAGCTATTATGATTTCAATTACACAAAGAAAAATTATTGGCTTTTACATATATAAGGTTTGTCTACTTTTTGCCCTTAGGAAGACAGAAGCTTACACTGAGACTCCTGCAAAATTCTACTGAAATATTTTTAGTGTCTCAACACAAGGAAATAACCTTCTAGTTCAGTCAAACTCATGCAACCTGATGTTCATTTGGAAAAGTTTCCCCCACAATCTTCCACAAACTGTTTTTCCTTCTACATACCCTATTTTCCTGTTTGTATGTACCAACTTCTACATTTAAAATTATTCCACAGGGGTCTATAAATTTGTTCAGCCATTTCAGAATAAAGATTTTTATGCTCTGCTGTCTACTTTTAAGATATTTAATCCTAACAGAATATTGTTTGTATAACATTTTTAATTTCAGTTTCAGTTAACATAGAATGGAAAAAGTACTTGATATAATGCATTTATTTCTATAACAACCTGCTCTGACAAGACTGCATTATACTTTAGGCTATCATCTGGAGCATCTGTTCATATATCCCTTAAACTGTGAAGTGGGCAATGTATAAGCACAAAGTGCGTGCTAAAACATCAGAGTGATATTGAGATCCCTAAGAAGGATCATCCCTTCTAAAGGAAAAATACCTTTAGCCAAACTTTTGCAGATGTCCTTTCCAAAAAAAAAAAAATGGAGCATATATCCCACACATCACCAGAACACATGGGCTGCTCTCTGCAAAACAGTAACATGTAAGTAAAAACATTAGAAGAGACTACATAGAACATGGTTTCCCCATGGAAATATTTCTACAGGACAAGCAGCCTATAGGCAGAGTAGGTTGCAGATATTCTAGCACCAGGTAACAAATATCAAAGCTAAAGGCATCCATAAAGCTACTCACTTTCACTTTTTTGCACATATTACAGCTACTTCAAGCAGATCTGGAAATCTGAAAGACTATGGGATTTGATTGAAACAAGTGCTCTTTCCTCACTAACTGTGCTAATTCAGCAGAAGGGTAAAACTGAGCTGAATCATCATGCAAATCTGTGAGAAGCTTTAAAATACTATCTGCAAAATGAATACACATTTTATGTTTATTCATAAAGCCAAGAGACTAAAAATCTGAATCTTCTTTATGTCTGCTGAACTTCACAATACACTACAGAGCAAGAATTCTTATATTAAAAATTTAAAAATAAAACCCAAACCTAGTATGAGGTACAGTCACAACTATTTGGAATAGAATTGGCTTTCATGAATATCATATTATTATAATGTGCAGAGAGCACACATTTCCTGATAGAGCCTTAATTATATTCACGTTCCAGTACGAGACACATGCACAGGATGTTTCATTGAAAAGTAGCATGTAAGAGAAACAGGCACACTCTTTGCATCAGCATTCTAGCTGCAGAGGACCTTAAAAATATCTACAATTGCGCTTCCAGCTTCCAGTTCAGTTTTCAATCTTCTATAAACCAAGATGCCTGAATATTAACCTGAAATATTACCACCCTTCTGAAACCCATCGACCACCTTTTCTCACAAGACAATAAATAGGGTGGAAGCAACACAAACACATTCAAGTGTTGTTCCAAAACAGAGTACTGCATGCAACCAGCCAGCTCCAGAGAAGTTCTGCAGCATTCAAAACATGCAAAAAGCTGAAAAAGCCCCTCAATCTTCTAAATGTCAGAGATTATCCAGGCACAATTCCAGAGACAAGATATCCTTATTGAAGATACTGCTTCAGAAAACAAATCAGAGCAGGAGGTCAACCTGTCTTCTTCCTGATCCACAGAATTCCTTCTTCACTAAATACAAAGAGATAACCCTTCCATGCCTTTTCTTCTTGGAAGCTTTATTTTCCCTGAATAGGCTCTGCTTCAGTAGGGAAATATGCCTAGAAGATTCAAGATAAGCATCTTCCAGTGCTGCAAATAGTGGGTCTGAAAGCCGTGACTGACCAGAAGGCGCTAGGGTTACACTCCAACATTTCAAAGGTTGTGCTTGCATACCCAAGTGCTGAGCGGGCTGGAAACAGTGAGGCTGAGGTCTCATATGGTCTCAATCAACCCCAAATCCCTTATTCTACTATTTCCCATCTGCTATAAGTCTCACTGAATACTCAAAATGAAGAATCAAGACAGTTCAACAGAAGAGGAAGAGAGAAAGTGTACCCAAAAAAATTCTAAAGGTGAGAAAAAAAAGTAAGAACAGTTAGGAGGTCAGGTAACAATTTTTCTGATCAAAATCATGGCAAAGTTCTTATTTTGGTTCCAGGAAATTTAATTAAAATGTGGTGAGATTTGATGTAGATGAGTTGTCATCTACAGGAAGACTCAGTACTTCAGTAACCCTAAGGACAAGAAGCCAAAGGACATCTATGGATTATATTTCCTGGTAAGTTTTTTATATGCATTAAGGAAAAGAAAAAGGAAAAAGAAAATGGCTACCAATAGTGCAATTCTCCAAAACGTATGGAGAACACTATTCTTTCTAATCAGTGACTTATTTTCTATGTCTGAAATGTCTTCAGTTCATAATTTATTTTAGCGATTAGAAATTTTTAAAAGTTCAAATGAGTCCCAGTTGTCATGTTATGCCAACGTGATGACATTGTTATGTGTAGTATATCATCAAACTGACAATTTTGTAGTACAAAGGGAAATGAAAGATAATGGATTACAATGAAGGACCTTGAAAAGGTAGTTTTCAGAGTTTAATGATTTCAGCTTAGGAAGAAATCCTTTCTCAGGGTTGTTCATCTTATTATTTTATTTTCTCCCTCATTTGGGCTTAAAATTTTGGTAACAATCTAATCACTACCAAATGTTTCCAACAACTGTATTTTTAATAGTGGCCTTGCTTCACAGCATTCTATATTGCTGCCAATAGCCTGGCACAGTCTCTGAAAATTACAGACATTAAAAATGGTCGTTCCCTATATATAATGCTCTGGCCATTGTCCATTTTTTTTAATACTAAATCCAAAAAGTCCAATAAATGATTTTTCCTCAGGCTCAAGACATTCTTTCTCCTTAGAATTTATGTGAAAACAGTATGCATGATAAAGAAGAAAGTAAAATACATTTTACTGATTGTGGCATGTACCCAAAATCATAACAGAGCACTGGAAATGTATAAATTCTCTAAATACCTTGTGAAAATATGTCTCTCCTTTATTTGATTACATACATACACAGGCATATATCTTTAATAAAAGTGGAACAGCTACAAAAAGGCAGGAAAGACATAGACTGCAAAATAGCCCCCAGCCTTGCAGCAGCTTCCTGCTGCAATTAGAGCTGGGGCTTGTACCAGACCTTCCCATGTATCAGCTGCATATTCCAGCAACTCTGAGTTAGTTGCTCAATGTTTCAATCTGAAAATGCTCCATCTGAAATGCTCATAAAGGAGAAGTTGATTCTTATTTTCAAACATGTCTTCATAATTTTGGATATTGGGAAAAGTACTTGGGGGCAAACTGGGCCATCTCTGAAAGCACTGAATCCACCCATAGAATAGCATAAGCCTGTAGAGCTTCACTCAGTTTAAGAAAACTGTGCTCACTCTGTGCAGATAAGGACGGGAGACTGAGAATACATCCAAAGTTCTTCCCCTTATGATAATTTCATGCAATTTGAAGTCATTGATCCTCAGGGATCAGTATTGGGACCAATGCTGTTTATTATCTTTTTCAGCAGCACAGACAGTGGGATTGAGTGCAAGTTTGTTGATGACACCAAGGTTTGCAGTCTGGTTGACATCAGGGAAGGAATACCATCTAGATGGAACTTGACAGGCTTCAGAGGTGAGCCCATGTGAACCTCATGAAGTTGAACAAGGCCAAGTGCAAGGTGCTGCATCTGGATCGGAGCAATTCCAAGGTCAAATAGAGTCTGGGCAGAGAATGGATTGAGAGAAGCCCAGAGAAGAAGGACCTGTGGGTGTTGGTTGATGAAAAGCTCAATATGAGCTGGCAATATGTGTTTTCGGCCCAGAAAGCCAATCATGTCCTGAGTGGCATCAAAAGAAGCATGGCTAGCAGGGAAGGGAGGTGTTCTTCTTCCTCTCCTCTGCTCTCCTGAGACTCCACCTGGAGTGCTGCATCCAGGTCTGGATTTCCCAGCATAAGAAGGGTGTGAACCTGCTGAAGCAAGTTCAGAGGCAGGCCATGAAAGATGATCAGAGGGCTGGAACCCCTCATCTATGAGGACAGGCTGAGGGAGATGGGGTTGTTCAGCCTGGAGAAGAGCAGGCTCCAAGGAGACCATATAGCACCTTCCAGGACCTAAAGGGAACCTACAAGAAGGCTGGAGGGACTTGTCACAAGGACATGTAGTGATAAGACAAGGGGTGATGGCTTTAAACTAAAAGAGGATAGGTTTAGATAGATATTAGGAAGAAATAATTTACTGTGAGGTTACTGGAACAGGTTCCCCAGAATAGCTGTGGATGCCCCATTCCTGAAAGTGTTCAAGGCCAGGTTGGATAGGGATTTGAGACACCTGGTCTAGTGGAAACTCTCCCTGCCCATGGTAGAAGGGTTGGAAGGAGATGATCTTCAAGGTTTGCCTGTCCAAATTCTAATGGCTGCAAAAAGCCTGAGAAATTAAATATATCTCTGAAATGCCACTTGTATTGTATGTAGGTGGCAAGATTTTGAGCAACATGAGGGCTACAGGGATGGCTTCTTTGGCAGGAGATCAGAAGGAGTCTTGTCCCAGACACAGCTGGTTTCAGCCTTCTCCACAAAGGACCCACAACTGGACAAAGTGGGTGTTGTTGGCCATTTGTGCCGTTCCTCTGGCATAGCATATTTAAAGAGAGAGGAGAAAGGAGAAAGTGTGAGAAGGAATCCTACAAGCAACAACATCTGCCAAGGGGTGTGAGGATGACATACCTTGCAACCCTTGCTGGAGCAATTTCCTTGCAGCCCATGTACTTGACCACACTGGAATAGATATCCATCTTGCAGCCCTCAAAGGACTCTGCTCTGGAATGTTGTTGTTTATTTCCCTTTAAGATTAGGATATAAAAGAATGCATATTTTGTGTGTATATTTTCAGATTCCCAGACCTACTCTTTATTAGTCATAATGCACCACCATGGTCAAGGTTGCTTCCTAATGCAAGCTTCATGATGGTTTTGAGTTAAATTATTATATCCTGGAGTTCTGAGCGCCACAGATCTATAGCACAAGTTTATGATGATTTATTTGCTAGCAAACATCATAATCTAATTCAAAGACTTATAAATTAGGAGATTAGAGGATTGGACTCAAATCAAAAGGAAGTGATAACACTATTATGATATGTTTTTTATGAAGAATTATCCTTAGATTTTTCACACTCTTGTTGTATTGTTCAATAACAAATAATTTCTGTACATGGATGCACAAATGTGAATATGTATAGATACGTAAAATAAATGCTTAAATGTTTATATACATAAAAAATATGCACACATATCTAGCCCTTGTGAGAGCATGCCGTGCATCTGACTGTCAGATTATAGGAAATACATTTGATTATTTGGTGTACAAAGCTATATTTGGTAGTACATTTTAACTAATTATAGTTAAGTGAGGCTCAGCTGAGAGGTTATTCTGAATGCTAAGATGCCACTGGAGAATGTTAGGTTTCTGACAATAAAGAGACTGACTCTTGATTCACAGTGCTGCATCATTCACTCTTGTCACTTCTTAGCTAATGGAGCTTACCTGGGAGCTCAAGACTGTTCCCTAAGTCAGATTGTTTCAGCCAACTCAGCCCACCTCTGTTAGTTCTTGTCATTAAACAACACTCTAATTCTATCCGATCCAAACCAGCAGAACCTATTCAAAGTCAGAAGACTGCTTTATTGGCATATAGGTGTCTTCTCTCTCCATTTTAGTCTGCTAAATACCTCCCCTAAAGAAACTTAACCAATGGCCACCCATTTGATTTTATCAACAAGTAATACACTTCTTGAAGAAAAAGTATGTTAGAATCTTTGCCAGCTTTCCATTGCCATTCCACCACTACAGTGGAAGTATTGGGAGGAAACAAAACTGTGCAGAAAATGTTAACTCTTTAGCAGTTGAGTACTGCTTATCAATTTAAGTCTATGCAACCACGTCTTGCCAAGAACTCAATATATCTTAGCAAGAAGGTGCTTTTAAAGGGTGTGATTGAATATCACTTTATCATAAGTGGATTTCCATTTCTCAAAGTTTTAGTTGTCAAGAGCACAACACTATTTCCACAGGAACAAAAATATGACCACATGTGTTTTTATTGTCACATGAATAAATCATGCCAAAGATTGACATGCTCACAGAAGTGTGTGGGGTTTGTTTTGTTTTGTTTTGTTTTGGCAGCTGTGCATACTTCCTTATTTTCTGAGGTGAAAATTTGGTGAGAACAGAAGGAATTTGATTAGGGTGAGACAGAAAGAGAGAAAATAACTGAAGAAAAAGAAATAAAAGGCCTATGAAAACATAGAAACAATGTAAATAGAGAGAATGGAGGGGTGACGGCATAAAGAGCCTGAAAGAGAGAATGGTACAGAACTGAATCATGCAGCAAATCATCATGAAAGAACAAATGTCCAGGTTAAAAACTCTGAAAGTCACCTGGAATTGATGGCACCCATCTCCATTATAACCACCACACTCTGCTCGTATCAGTTGAACAAAGACGGAGTAGCTGTGGCAGTGTTCTCAGTATTCCATACAGAGGAAGCAAATTGAGCTCTAAAGCTGTGCAACAATTTTGGTTCAGTCCCACGTTCAGTAGCAGTTCAGTCACAATCAGAGCCCTGTTTTCCTCAAGACATACTAGTGATTTCCCAACCCAGTATTTGCAGAACCAGGTATTGCTTGTCTGATGAGACCAGATGCAACAATATCTAGGTACTGCTTGTGGCAAACTGGTTTTTTGGCTACAAACTCTCTCTTTCTTGTTAGTGATCTGAAGAAATTTTTTTTGCATATACATATGGTCATGCAAGTGCACTGGTTTAATTCAACCTGTTTTCTACATGGAATTTCAAGATACTGTACTCAGAGAGGCCTGGCCCTGAGAGTAGCTGCAATATTCCTGCTGTTACATATCCCATTATATCTGGTCCTATTTATCAATAGCCTACCCTGGAGTAAAACTAAATGGTTCTGTTCTAAATAAAATGTGCATTAATGAACAGATATCTCTGAAGTCCCGATGAAAATTTGATAAATAAGCAATACACCAAGAAAACAAGCAAACGACTTAGTTGTTTAATGAGTAAAATAAAATCTATTTAATGAAATTGATAATATATTCCCACTGCAGTATAATGTGAAGTAACTAGGAGATTTTCATTAAATATAATATGCTACAGTAACTATACAATTCTGATTAAAACCAAACAGGGACCAAATTATGAATGTATTAATAATAGTGGTCTCCTCATGTAATCCTATAGCATTTTTTTAGTTCCCTAAGGATGTCCCAGAATACATCAGAACTCCCTAGTTAGCCAATGATGTGTAGAGATGATACATTCTGTGGATTTTTTTTAGCAAATTAGTACTTACTAAAAATGATATGAATGAAACAAAGAATTAGAATTTAGGAAAATAGTACTCACTAAATTGGATGCAAAAGGGGAGGATGCCAGGGAAGAAACAACCCTGGGATATGTTTTCTGTCATTTCTTCAGCCATTCAACACATACATTCTGGATCAGTGAAAATGGATAACATGTTATCACAGAGTTAACTTCCTGTTCTCTCTCAAGCTTGTGGTGTACTTTTGCAGGAAGACAGCATGACTGCTTTCCATACACAGTATTTGGTTACTGATGTTTTCTCAATTGAGAAGGAAAACAAAGTAAGACTGACTTGCTAGAGCAGCTTTGCACTGACTATTTATTACTCACTAACATCATTACCAGGGAATAAAAGGTAAATTCAGGGAATGGAAAGTACCACCCAAACCTCTGAGGTCTTGAAAACTCTAATTCCTTCCCTTGGCTCCTAAGAGAGGAAGAGTGCCAAAAGAGAAGAAAGCAAGGTCAGCAATTAAATGAAGCATCTGTGCAAGCTCCTGAGAGGTAGCATAGTATAAGGGACAGTTGCAGTCTCACCAATTAAAGATAACTTGAGGTCATACTTACTAAACCATACAAAATGGGCTGAAAGACTAATGAATCAAATCAGCATACGCAAACTTAGATTTTAAAATGGTTGTCTTTACTGCTGTGACAGCTGCTTTATAGACTATTGCATTGTTAAATGGATCAGTATTCCTTTGATGCTGTGGAAAACCTGACACACACTCATAATTGGAGACTGACTAAGAAAAAATTAAATACAGAACTCATTTTGGTAACTGTTCTCTTTCTTTAAGGACTTCACTGTGAGCTGCTTAACTTAGAGTCCGATAAGGGAATGTAATTACCTCTTACTTTTCTTTGTGAGTTATCCCCTGCTATGGGCATAAAAGAGAATGGAGTATTTAGATGCAGTGAATCCATCTCCACAACATTAACAATCAGAAAACAGTAAAATGCATAGTGAAAAAGGAGTAGGGAGAGGAAATCTTTTAATCAAAGGAAAAACCCTTTCTAAAACCAGTCATTCTTTCAAAGAAACAAACTCAAATTTGAGTGATGCAGGCAGGGGAAAAAAATTGTTCTCAGTAGTCAAAACTGTTCTCAGTTATCACTGGCAAGGCACAGAAGAAGCAGGCTTAAATTGCTGTCCAGAAGTTTTAGGACAGACACAAGAAATACTCCTTTTTCAGAGGACATTTCTGCCTTACAGATGTATTTGAGTTCCTTTAACAAGTAAACAAGCATACAACAGCAAATTTGGTGAGTTTGGGCAACTTAAATTTCCACAGTGTGTCAAAACCTTTAAAAAATACTAAGCTGTTGCAGGATAATGAAAAAGTGTGCCCTTGAATAAATAACTAGTAGAAGGTGGGCTAACAACAAATAGGAATTAAAAGCCAGTTTTCACAAAGCAAGGATTGAAAGCCCACTGAATTCTGCAGTCAAAAATATTTATAAAATGATGATAAAAATCTGGTGACATTATGTTATTCAAGGTCATAAAAATAAAAGTTGAAGGGGAAGAGCTCTAGAAGAACCTTTCAAGAATGGGAAATATGATGGCAGATGAAATTCAACAATTGCTGTCTATTTAAAAAGCATTAATACATGCAGAGTGATTCAGATGCTCCACCCAAACTTTTCTTTTCCCTCTTTAGCCCTTGATGCATCACCATAAAACTGATGTTCTCTGCCAATATCTAAAACATGTAGGTACTTCTGGTAAACAAGAATAAAGAGATTAAAGAGATGAGCCTTTAAAAACATGAGTTTCTTTGCTGACATCCTGTTTGACAAACTAACCCCTTTCCTGCTATGAATGCATCCCAAATCCTTGTGCAGACCATAGCCTCTGTAGACAGAGTGACTCCATTTTTATATCATCCTCTCTTTCAGTTGCTAGGGCTGAGGAAAGCCAAATATCTGTAGTTTATGCATATACCCTGAGGTATTAGAGAGGATGTTCAGAAAGGAGAAAAAAAAATTGCAAAAATAAGAACAAGAAGTGTATACCAACATAAAAGTGTAACTATTTTTCAAAATTGCCCAGTAGTTCAGTTTTGAATATGCTATCTAATTACATACAAAAATATTAATTAAATGTAAAAAATGTTGTCCTTTTAATTACTGAGTACTTTTAGAAAATCAAACTCAGTGTTTAAGTGTTAAAATATAAACATTTAAAAGAATATTTATACAAATTACTGCAAGAAAGAAAATCCCACAGTTAAGTTCTTCCTGGTTGAACAGGATAATCTAGCAGTGTTCACAGGAAAGAAATGCAGATAGAAAGAAAAACCTAAAGCATTTATCTGTAGTGAAAAAAATTTTAGTTGATGAAAAGGTTATTTAAATGAAAGATTTACGTTTGAAACTATTACCTTTTAAATAACTTTTTCAAATGTGTCTTGATTTAGGCTTGTACAAAACAGCAAGAATTTGAAGCATTCTGATTTCAATGGTTTGATTTAGGAGGAAACAGTTGCAGTGAATTATTAAAATTTACTGTAAGCACTTGCATAAATTAATATAGATTTGTTTTGATAGCAGCAGTTGAATTTTGGCAGGGATTATGAGGATATGCTGATTTGCTTCTATAAGAGCTAATGCTGATTCATTTGAGATCTTCACAAGACCTTTTATATAATCTTTTTTGAGTATTATATTTTTTTCCTCCAATGAAGTATAGTTTATTTTAACTAGGAATGGATGATGCAATCTGATAAGAACATATTCCATATGAAGTTGAACCTTGAGGGCTTTCTCCCTGTATTTTTGCATTACTGACATTATGTCCATGTTCTGCGAGGTTCCCTGCTTCTGTTAGGACAGAAAGGACAACTGTCAAAGATGGTTGTGGTGGCACATGCCCCCCACATCCTTTCCTTGTTCCACATTAGGATTTCAGACATGCTCATTAGGCCTTGGCCTTGACAAATAGCACCTGGACTAAGCTCCTCTTGAGCCTCCCAGAAGCCCTGTCTGCTCCCAGGAGCTCGTGCTGTCTAACAAGCTCCTGTTTTTTAACAAACGGCTTTGGTAACTTAATTTTCTTTCCTGAATAACAACTCAAGTGGAACAACATTTTTATTACTCAACTTTCCAAGAAAGTTACCCGCCCGAATTGCTGCCAGGGTAGAAAATTACTATGACTAAATCCAACGTTCTTGCAACCATATGAAGAGCAGTTCTACGTGAGACCCTCTGAGCTCTCCCGGGAGCGGCAACCTCCCTCTGAGTGGGGCCTCTCGGAGACAGAGAACTCTCAGGCGTGCTGTGCTTGGGGGAACGATGCCGACAGAGCCTGAGCTGACACCCCCACTCCCTGAGACTCCACCTTTCGCCCATGGTGAAGATGCAAATATGTGAGTACTTCACTGAATTTGAGGGCAATTGTTCACAGGTGTACATACCTCATGCATGCTCCTTTAGATCAGTGTGGGTTTGACTGTGAATATGCAAGAGGAAATGCATTATGAACGTTGCTCTTAGATTCTGAAGTTAGATTCCTAAGTAAGATAGACCTATAAATGAGTCACTGTTGTGCTTATAGCAAATTCTATAAAATCCTTGGTTTAATTAGTTAAAATAGTTATAAATTTAGTACTTGTTAAGTTGAAGTGCTGTTAAAACCTTTAGGCCTAAACCATTAATCAAATCCAGGGCTAAGTCTGGCAAGAGGGTCTACTCTGAACCTTGTGATTCAATGGGAATCTCTCTTTTATTCCTTTTTATCCTTACCCTTTTCCATCCTTACGCTTTCTACAACCTCAGACTCCACACAGATAATTTTCGGCTGATTTTAGTTTTCAATTGATTGATTTTTCTCTGTGTGCTTTAACCATCTAGTAAGTAGTAGAGTGAACTTTTATTAACAGATTTTGTCACTCTTTCACTTTAATACTAAACCTGGTTTTTCTGACACATTTGCTGATCCTTTAAACAACCTAAGACATTCCTTTGCAACAAATGGTCAGAGAAATTATTCTCTCCACTCTAGTGTAATTGAGTAAATACTGGAAATATTGCAATGAAAGATGAACCTCAAAATTGTGACGGTTTCTCCAGACAAGAATTCAGATAAGTCAATATTACTTTAGAATGGAATTTCTTCTACAAGAAACGTATGAATAGTGTATTTGGAAACACCAATTGTTTTTTAGAAAAGCAGTTTCTAATTGCATGGTATATGTTACAACAGACAAGAAAACCTAAGCAAAATCATTACTTCACAAGTTGAGCTTTCATCTTGAGATGTGAGGCTGAAAGGTGTTATTTTTCTGTAGCTGTTATCAAGGAAAGGTATGGAAGATCTCATCGTGACACAATAATACAAATGTTACCTGCTAAATGACTAACTTTCACATAGTTTCTAAGTTTTGATGTGAATTTATGCAGCCTGTGTGAAGACACCTTAATGAAATATGACATGAGTGTATCTCTGTACTTTAGCAAGTAATGACATGTTCTAGAGACTGGAGACCAGCACTAATCATGACTTTCTTTGGTGTCACATAATTCCTATACACAAACATACCATGCACTAAACTTAATATCTGTCACAGGAACTGAACTAATGTGATGGCATTAAGAAACAAGAGAAGATTTAATGATACATTTGATCCAAGAGAGAACTATGCTGCTGGAAAATAGCAGGTGGAGTAGCAGCCATGGTGTACAGACTTCACAGAAAAGAAGTGAATTTCTCCTGGAAAATTATATATAAAACATAGAGCCAGTATATAATCATGTATAGAGTTTTACAAGGCTGGAACACTGTGTTATTTCTCAGAGCTAGGGTTCATCGTTAAGTTTTTATTCCATACTACTGAAAACATTAACTACTGCATAGAATACATTTATTTGTCAAATTATCTGTCATTTTAACTGTCATTTTGACACACACAGCAGTTAAATGTTTTTCTGGAAACAGTCAGAATTGGGGAAAAAGAGGGATTGGAGATGAGGTCATAGAACCATAGAATAATTTGTATTGGAAGGAACCTTTAAAGGTCATCCAATCCTCATATAATGAGCAAGGACATCTTCAACTAAATCAGGTTTCTCAGAATCTCACCTAGCTTAATCTTAAATGTTTCCAGGGATGGGATGCCCACAGCTCCTTTGGGCAACCTCTTCCATGTTTTACCACCATCATGATAAAAAATTTGATGTACATTCATATTTATTTGCTATAATGAAGACGTGAATGTCTTTATGTTTTGAAAAACTAGAAGACCTATTCTCCCTCTAACTGCGCAGTGCAACCTTACTGTGCTGTATCCTGCATTTTTTTCTAGAGTTCTTCTCCAACCTTCTCTATCTTTACTAAAGAGAAGTACTGAATGAGGAAATAATGAATAAAATTCCTAACAAAGAAAAGCAGATAACACCAGAAATTCTGTATAGTAACATAAATTGTTAAAAACCTCATCACTTCAGCACCAAAATGCTCCAATAGATTATGTTTTCAAATAGTTACGGCAGATTAGCTCATGATACTTTGCAGGCTTATCAGGTACTCATGGAACCATACGATGACCTTTTACATTTATTTCTTTTCCCAGTTTTTCCTAGATTTCAGCAACTTATGGTTTTGAGATGGAGTTTTCTTGATTCCCATCGCAACAAAAGGATTCTGTCATTAGCAAGATACCTGTCTGACCTTCAGAGCTGTGCCTGCAGTTTCTTCCTAGCTTCTTGCTGGTCTATTCAGCCTGCAGTCTTTTGGGACAATGATAAGCCACATATTTCTCAAGCACAAAATAGCAAAATAAGATGCTACTCTCAGTTGGAGTCTAAATACAATTGCTACACAACTAATAAAAATAATAAACTCCAGCCAATTATATAGACCATATTAAAGGCTATAAAACTGGGCAAACTTTGACTTATTCTAATCTTCAATGGCAGATTATTCTATATAGCAATCTCCACCATAACATATGCTTTGTCAGAGCTCTCATATGCTTTCCCCTAGATTTATACCTTTTAGTTTTCCAAAGAGAACCTATTAAAGCAGCCAGTATGGAAAAAGCAGGATTAATCTTTATCACAATTCTTGCTTGCCATCCTATACTCCAAAAGAAAACATTATGCTGTTTCACAGTAATAAATTTTCCTTGAAAATCCTTCTTTATAAATCCATGACATGCTAAGTTCTCCAAAGTGACTGAATCTTGGAGCATGAGCTGCAGGAATGAAAATACATGAGAATCCAGACATAAGTAACATTGCTTTTATTTCATTTTCATTTGTTAGAGCAAACGAGACAAGCAAGTATTTAAACTTTTTTAACTTACCTTAAACTGAACTTCCAGTTTCTTCAAAGGGACAAAGTATGCAACGCAAAAGTAAAGTCTACCTGAAGATGTGTAAAAACAAAAGATTTGGATTCTCTTGAGTGTCTTAATATTGCTTCAAAATGCCATAGAATAAAATCAAATTATGCTTTGTTGTAGCACTGGTCAAACGGGAATTTAGAAAAAAAAAAAGCATGTAATATTCTTACTTAACTCAGTTAATTGCAGCTTTCCCCAAAAATATATTTTCCTAGATTACCTTAACCACTGTTTATTTCATGGATCAAGCAGGATAGCAATGTTATTTTTTTCTCACAGACAATTATGCTATCATTTTCAAACCATATGTGTGTTGTCTTACCTCTCCTTTTTTAATATTTCTAGTTCCCTCATTATAACTCATTACTTCTGATATTTCCTTCAATTTTATTCTGAGTTTATGCTTAGAATGAAATTTATGTCACCTAAGTTTTGCTACTCAAATGTCCAATCTTATTAACTTTCCCAGTATAATTAGCCAGGAGAAGTCACTTCCAAGGGGTATTTCATCCCCTGCCAAGATGGGACTCTTCCTCAAGTTTTAATTTGCTCCACTACTTGTGACACTGTGGCTTTGGCTCCTTCAGTTCAGGTGATTTACATTAGCACAGCTGCAGTCTTGCCATCACTTCTGCCCCTTGCCCCTACCTCCTCCCTTCAGCAAACAAACAGGTTTGAGGAAACAGATCAGCAGAGAACAAACCACAAGGCACAGTTTGGGGGGGGGTATGGCTGCCTGAGTTTTGCCTAGCTTTTAAAGCACCGATTTTCACTTGCAAATTAACTCTAGTTCTTGAAAACCTCTGCAGGCCAGGTCTTGAAAGGACCCCACCTCTTCAGATCTTCAGAAGTAATTCTAGGCTGGCAAGCAATTTTTGCCAATTTTTTTGAGTGTTCATTGTCTAGAAAACTGTGAAATAGTGTCCTGTTGGCCTTCCAAGAGTGGCTAACTCCACTTTAATCTGCTCTTGATATTTGTTTTGTGCCTCTAGAACAGAAAACACGTCCAAACTGTTAGTATTAATCATTTGCTAAAGTAGAATATCTTTCTAACTGCTTGTAAAAATAATGGTGCTCATACATTGTTTCAGAATACAATTTGTAGCATAAATTGTAGCAAGTTATTTTATTGATATTTATAGACAAATAAGACTATCAGGGGAGTCCAACATTCTATCTTGTTATGTATTAAGATGTCACTATTAATGTTGCAAAATATCTGTTGCTGTATCGATTCTAAGACTTTTTAGCTTCAGAGAAATATTTTTGAGGCATTTCCACAGATGCAAGAACAAAGTAGAAGATATGCACACTTAATTTTCAGTGGAATAAAATTATCTACAACATGAGAAAAACTTTACAGTTTCTGTCTCTCCAGATGCTTGTAATCATAGATAAGATTACTAACACTGGTAGGTAATAATTTCAAGTGAAGAAAAGTGTTTTTTCTTTTGGTGATGAAGTCAAGGTAGTCTAGTTTGCAAGACTAACAGCACTAACAGAGCAAGTAGCAGTCCTAAAAAGAAAGCATATTTGTCTACAAATAAGCCCACACACAACAGAACTGCACTTCCCCCAACTCTCCACAATACTCTTACCAGTCAAGACCCAGATCTTGATTCCAAAAAATACAGATTCCAGAAGAACATGAGAACATTGTCTGAACTGATGTTGACTGCTGCAAGATGTGCAGCAATCGGTGCTCACATCTGTGACCCAGATGTGCCAGTTTTGCCAGGGGTACAGCTAATTTTCTTCCCAGTGCCTAGCGTGGAGCTGTATTGGGGATTTTTGTTGAACAAAATGATGATGATATAGAGATGTTTTTCCTACTGCTGAGCAGGGCTTACACAGAGGCAAGGTATTTCCCACATTTTGTACTGTCACATTAGTGAGGAGACTGGAGGTGCATGGGAAATTGGGAAGAAACATAGCCGGGTCAGGTGAACCCAACTGAGCAAAGGGATATTCCAGACCATGTGACATCATGCCCAGTATATAAAGTGGGGAGAAGAAGGAGAGAAGGGGTTGTTTGGAGGGATGGAATTTGTCTTCCCAAGACATTGCTACATGTGATGGGGCCCTGCTTTCCCAGGGTTGGCTGAACACCTGCCTGCCCATGGGAAGTGGTGAATGAATTTTTTGCTTTTCTCTGCTTGTGTGTACAGCTTGTGCTTTCTCTATTAAGCTGTTTTTATCCCAAGCCATGAGTTTTCTAGCTCATACTCTTTTGATTCTCTCCCTGATCCCACTGGTGGGGGAGCGAGAGAGCAGCTGAACAAGACTTGATTGCTTGCTGGGGTTAGACCACGACTGTCCTTTTTGACCTCCAGTGCAGGGGCACAAAGTGTTCAAGATAATGACAGATTTGTAGTCTAACTTTGTCTCCCAGACTTAACTAGGGTATCTTTGTTGCTACATTCTCAAATTTTTCTTTTCTGCTACCCATGCATGACTGACCTACCTGACTGAAAGTCTCATCTCAGAAGCAGATTTTGTTAACTAATAACCTGAAGTCCCTTCTTCAGTTCTACACTTTGAAAATTAAACCATTAGGACATTCATTGTGCATCTGCATTTATGAACATGCAGATGTTGGCTAACATGTAGAAATGACATTCTCAAGTTTGAATTAGTGATTTTACACCAGCTTTTACCATCCTTAAGGAACGCTTATATACTATTATTTTTTACCTATGGTACAGTTAGATTAACAATTTAACCTTGCATTATTGAAAAAAACAACATTTGGGTAATGCCATTTACCTTCTTTTCTGAGGATGAGAAAAGTATGTAGAAAATGAAATTATTTGAAAGACCCTTACAAAAAAGTACATGGGACAGCATTTTCCTATTGCTTCTCCTTGTAATACATTATTTTTTCTACATCATTCATAATTGTTTAAATGGTAAATGGAATTAACAGTGAGTTCAGATATGTGTTAAGTAGTCTGAGAATCTTTCTTCTTCTGGTTAGTTTGCCTCATATGTAACCTCTGTAAAGATAGCAAATACTAGCATCTTGTTTTCCTAATAGGTAACAGAGATAAATGAAACTCAGAAACGTTGGCGCTTGATGCCATACTCTATATGCAAACCGTTCACAAAGAAGCTGCAGATGAAATTGTCATAGGAAACTAAACCTACCCAAGAGCAGGTGGAGTACTATTGAAGCGTGTCTCTTATGCAGGATGTGGAAAATATGCAATTATGCTACAATCTCTCCTCACTTAAGGATGTGTCATCAATAAACTTACACATCTTGGTATCTATCCAGAAAGAACCCCAAACAACCCTTCTCTAAGAAGATGCTTTTGTATACTGCCACAGATGGGAGAGCATGTTCTCCACAGTCAAAACACCTCCTACAATCATCTTTTCGCTTGTGAATATAAAAATGGTAGAAGATGAATGTAGCCTCTAAGGAAGCTAGCAGCAGGAAGAAAATTATCAAATCAGATGTTTATTTTTTGTCATATGTTTATGAATAGGAGAAGTATAAAAGAAGCAGCTGTAAGTAAAAAGTAAAAATAAAAAGAAGGGAAGATATTTAAAACATTTTAGTTCACATTTATTAAAGAAAAATCTGGTAAAACCCAAAGAAAGCTGAAGGCCTATTTTGAACCAGTTCTGTGTAAGTATTCTGATAGCAAGGTCTTGTTTTTTTTTAATTCATCCTGTAAACACTGTTGTGTTTGCTGTTTATGGCTTGGCTTTCCAGGTTGGACATGTACATTTACAAATTTCTGGCTTGTGCATATACATCTTGCTAACATTCCAATGAGTGGTATTTCAAGGATTAGGTGTACTGTAAACTTTTTGTGCCCAGGTCAGAGCGTCTGGCCTAAAGACATTTGAATATTAACTGAAAAATTACTTTTTGATAACTGAAACACAGAAGTATGTATTTAAAAGGAATATGAAACAAAAGTGTCTCTTTTCTGGAAAGGGGTGAGAATAATGTCAGATGAAGTTAAAAATCCACTAAGAAGTTCAGAGCAACTATGGGTTGGTCTCGTAACCATGACAAAAGGGTGCAAAGGAGCAATGAAGAGTTCCCAGGAACAGAATGCTATAAATCTTTATTTATGTGAGAACTAATTCTTCAAAGAGATTCAAGCAGAAACTGTAATAGAATATAAAGTTAAGCAATATGTTGATGATACCTGGTAGTATGAAAATATAACCTAGAGTTACCTTAGATGATTATAATACTAAAAAACCACAACCTCAGGGGAATTTGTATATGTAAATGATAATATAATGAACTGGACCAAGGTCAGCATTAGGAATTTTGTCATAGGCATGAGTGATCAAGCATGGATGTCCAATCACTGTGTTTGTGAAAGAACCCTGCTTTAAGGACAACTGGAATTTAATTCTGGGGGCTAGACTGAACCACAGCAGTAGATATGGCGGTAACTGTACTGCCTCTGGAAACCAATTGTGTTTTTGAAAGGCACTTTCTTGCCTCGCTCACCATTTTCATATTTCTCGCAGGGGATGAGGCAAAGTGAAAGAGATACTACCACCAGTCTAATATTCCTGGAGGAGCAATCAGGTGATGTTCCAAGCCCCTTCTACTTGAATGCTCAAATAACCTGCTTCTTTTGTCTTTTAGACTGCCTAGGGAGCTGTTCCCTACATCTCCTACCCACTGCAGAAAATCTCTTTATTCCTCCCAAAGCTTTCCCAGTTTGTTTACCACATATCTCTGAGTTTCAGGGTTTTTTCTGCTTTGACTCTCCTAACCATACTAAAGTTACCATTTCCTTTCCCTTCAGTTCTCCCACCTACTCCTTTTTGCCCATTTCCACGTTCCCTAGAACAGACCCTCTGGAACAGCTGAAGCTGCTGAGCTGTCCTTTCTTGTTCTGCCTCAGCCACCTCCATTACTGGCAGAGCCCATGCCACTACACCTCCACCAGCAGGTACCTATTTTTTCCTGGGCTCCACAGCTGGTGCACCCCAACCTTCTTCCAAATTTGAGCCCTGCAGTCACGCTCTGAAAGGCAAGGCAGAAATTTCAGACTGTGGAAACAACCTCCTCAGGTGGCATTCTGAGGGCAGAAAGAACGACACGCAGAAAAAAAGAGGATGTTTTGTGACCTGCCCTCCTTCCTACTTTATCAGTTAATTGAAGTGCTATAGATACCACTTTGCAGCAGTTTCAGGTCCCTCTTGACTCAGTGTAGACATACTGGCTATCAGTCTTTGCTCCTTACTCTTTCCTGCCACTGTTTGGCCACTGCTAAGAAAATAAAAAATAGCAGCTAGACATTTACTGCTCCTATCCCATTTTCTCCTCCTTGTAGAAGGCTATGCAAGGAGACCGCTGATAATTTACTCTCTTCTAGGATACAGATGCTGAACCACAGTCTGGCCTGGTACATCTCGTATTGGAGCGTTTCACAAAGGATTTACAACAATGCATTTTAATTAATCACTCTCCAGAGCTTCAGCTGGAATTAATACTACACACAGCTACATTTAGAATTATTTTTAAATCAAGTGTGCCAATGTACCATTTTTCCCTCACTCACTCAGTCTTTGAATTTGGCAATAAAGCTGGATGAATTTTTGCCAAGGTGATTCATTTTATCCAGACCTCTAATTATATTTGGACAATTAAGGAGAGAGATGGGGGCAGTTCAACAAGTCAAGAGGATTTTATAAATAAAAATTTGTTTAGTATAATGTAAAGCTTTAGCTACCAAGTAAAATGATATAAATAGAGAGCTAATGTTTGCTGAAGAAAAATAAAAACAAAAACTGACCTTTCTGCAATTATGTAGATTTGCTGGATGAGAAAAATGCAGAATCTGGAATGAAACAGGAATGGGATTTCAGCAACATGAAATCCAAGCATACAGAACAAGTAAACTCTGCTACTCCAAGACAACCCCTTGAGCCCAGTACATACAGAGAGCCACACTGGTCTTTGACTTCAGCTATTTCCCATTATGCTAGTTTACCTGGGTTCCAGTTACATAGTGCACTAGGCTGCATTTGGTAAGGGTGATGAAGGACCTTTGACAACCACTGATAGTTGGTTTAAACCAACAGTGAACTCTAATTTAAGGTCTGTTTATGTTTATCTTTACTCTTCTCTTTATTCTACTAACAAAATATCTGTGTTGTGAAAACTTCATGAGTTTTTTACTCTATCAAATTTTATCTCTGTTAAGAATTAATATACAGTCCCCATTGGAAGAAGTCAGAGCAGAACTCTGTACAAACAGCCATATATTCTTTAAGAAAGAAAAACAGTACTGAAAATCAGCAGGTGTTTAGATTTACAGAGGGTGCACAGTTTTATATTTGTCTTTTAAAAGGTGAAACATGAATAATCACCACTTAGTTTTCTTTCAAGCACTTACTCCAAACAAACATTGCTAGAATAGCAATTCACTTCCTTAACTTTATTGATACAGCATCACAAATCAAGTGTAACATTGTCAAAATGACCTGAGAAAACATTTTTATATTTGTTTTTCTGATGTTGTAAGTGATGATTTGCCATATTTTGCTTGATCCATTCATTTTCACCAGAAGACATCTGAAGGCAACTCTAATCATTTTCTGAGTCATATTTAAAATAACTGTGAGACTGATTTTCCATTGTCCTGAAGAGTGTAGTCATTTCAGTGGTGCAGAATGGTCCCACTTCAGCAATCTACTTAAAGTACATGCCTGACTAAGTGTGTGAATCGTCCCATTGATTTCAAAGGGAGTATTTATATCTTTAATGAGAGGCACACTTGGAAAAGACAGACTGAATCAGAGCTGGAGCAGGACTCAGCCTCTCTCCAGCTTGCATACTGGCAGTTCTCACCATGCACCCACCTATTTGTAACACCTGCCTAGGCTGAGTGAAGGGGTGACCAGGCTGCTGGCTCCAGGTCCCAAACACAATACCCCAATCTGCAATGGGCTGCCTGACAGATGCAGGGCTCTCTTAGGCAGAGAAACACCATTACTCTAACTGGTGGTATGTGTACGCTAACTCAGCCCTATACAACATCTTTGTATAAAACCTCTAAAGGCACAAAATTGTGCAAAAACAGTCAGCTAAAAAACACCAAAATGAAAGAAAAATTGCAATATTTTACATGTATGTTTTACATAATCTAACACAAGAATTATTAGTAAAATGTAGAGACAGGTTGAGTATGACTAATCTTAGATTATATCTTTGGAACACTGTTTCCATGTTCAGAGCAGGATTATTCTGTTTCTACAACCACAGTTCCTGGGGATGCTAAAGCTAACCACCATTATGTACCTTAAACAGACTGAATTGTATATCAGATCATTTTTGCATTTCAAATTTGTGTGTAATCAGCTGTGTTCACTAAATTTAGATGCTTAATTCTTACATGATATACACAAAGAGCAAAGACAAATAAGGGGTTGGTAGATGAAGTAGATTTAAGGATATTCTAACAACTGAATCTCTAATAAGCCATACTAATAGCATTATACAGTTTTATTTGCTCCGTAGTTTAGTTACATTTCTTTTAGTTTCTTCTTATAGGTGCTTTAATTTCATTTCCTATAAAGATGGACATAAGATGGAAAGAGCTGTTCAAACAAAACTGTATTAAATTTCTGAGGTTTAAAATTACAGATATTTTTAATCAACTTTTAAATACTTTTCTTGTAAAAATTTTAGAATTCTAGGTACACAAATGACTTTTTAAATAGAAGCTCTGTTTACCTCTCCACATCATGAAGTTGCACTAGTGTACACAGATCTAACAAATAGCTTTGACATTTTCAGCTCTTTCAATATTACTCTCCACAATCCCATCTCTCATCACTTTTTCCACCATGTGAAGACATTTTGCTGCTTTTATGTCATGACCTCAGCCCCGCAGAACTGAAAACAGGGAACCATAGGTTGTCTAGGGAAGGATCTCTGCTTCCATCTATTGGTGAACTGCTGGAAGAGAGGAAGAAGGCCTTACTCATTTCCCTGCTTCCTCTATTCTCAGTTGGAGTTTTCTGCACAGAAGTCCCCTGGGCCCATATTTACCCTTTTGCCCACACCTGTGCCACCGAAAAGTGAAGTGAACATGAAGTGAGACCTTCTGGATGAACTGGTAGTGTTCTTCAGTTTCTCTGTCCTAGATGTATCAACCTTCTTGCCAGGCAGGCAAAATCAACCAAAGAGCATGTCCCATGGCACAGTCCAGTCACTGGTATTGCTCAGGGACACCAGACAGGGTCCCTGGGACCAAAATCACAACTAAAGGCGACATCACAGCAAGTTAGCACACAGAGACAACAGCACCACTTACAGTGTGCCTCTAAATGTAAAAGTCTGCTGGGAGACAGAAAGCAACACTCCACAGAGACCTGCCCCAAGCAAAGTAACCAAAGATATTTAATATTCCCAATTTTTTAAGTGGGAGCACAAGTCAGTGCATTGAATTCAAGAACTGCTAGAAATTTATTTCTCGCTCCTCTTGTTCAAACCTTACACCAACATAGTATTGGCACATGTGAAACTAGGAGGTCAATACTATTTATTTCTTAGTAGTACACATAATCACTATGTTTCCTTTTCTCGTATTGACTCTTTTTCCATGTAAGTATTACTGTCTCTTAACGTCTACCTTCTTAATATTTGTCTATTAATTTTTCTTAAATATCTTCTCTTTTCTATGTCTTTTCTCCATATTCAGCTTTATATATTCCACTTCAATTGCTATTATCCCATCAGTATTTCCTTCAATATTGTAACCACTTGCCTATCACTTTATTTTTTCTCCTCAACCCACTGCTGGTATCTTTTGTTTCTTTTTCCTGGCATTAGTTATCTGCTGTTTCAGGAGTGTCCCTTCACGTGTTTTCTCCTTTGAATCTCTCCCAATATATCTTCACTTGTTGGGCCACCATGTTTACTTCAAACTGTCACCCTCGAGGGCAGTAGAAATCTTTCCAGTGCCAGCGAAAGGACTCTCTCAGAAGTCTTCATGTGGTATAGGGATCTGTATTCAAGCTAGTACTACACACTAAATTAGACAGAACATTCCTACCATCTGTTCGGAGTAGCTGTAAAGAGTTGTACAGACGCCAGTTTGACTGCACAGCAACAAATTTTGTTGGTCTTGGAAACCCCAGAGATTATACTACACAGTGAGCACCATCTACTGGCATCCAATTATTTATACATGTATGTAGATATAAAGCAATTCTCTGTTCTTGAACCGAGAAATACTTCTTTTCTAAAGAATCATATTTTTTTAGCAGATCTGCAATTAGTTTTCTGTTCAGATCACTGCATGGTAATAGCTACAATTCTGGCTGGAAGGGAAAAAACCCTAGATGTTTAAAATACATTATTTTAAATTAATGTAAACGCACTTAATTTAACACACACAATTTGTAGATAAATACATGTACGAGCACACACATTTAAGTGGTAATCTTGGCTTTACATCATCTCCTCTGTACTTTTATCCTAGGAAGCCTATATAAAGGAAAAAAAAAAGCTTAATCCCACAGTAATAACTACAGATATTGCAGCATGAATATATCTTACTGATATTCTGAAAATCTCTTAACTACAGAAAGGCTTTGAAGAGGGAGAGATTTTGAAATACAAATTTAATTTGGACAAGTATTTGGTACATATACATTAAAGGAAAAGCTGGACAGGAGTTTTCTAACCAGAACAATTTTGTAAGAAATGCACTATTCACAGGCTCAGAATGTTCTGAAGGAGGCTTTGATTTTGTTCTAAGCCTTATACTTTCTGCGAGTAAAAACCAAGAATCTACTGTGAAAAAAGGAACCTATTGTATTTCATTTTCTTGTGATTCAAATAATATTATTTCATGCAATTCAGTTAGCATGGTTTAACATCAAACTGACTTCACCAGTTATACTTCATTACAGAATAGGAGTGGTAGAATTTGAATTTGATGATGTTTGGGGTCTGTTTATTCTCAGTTGCTATTGTTTCATTCTGCAGACTGTTTGTTTAATTTTTAGTTTAACAGTAGGAATATACAAGACTTTTAGTCCAATTTAACTAATGGAAAAGTTAGAAAAGACTCTTATTTACATCCTGTGTTTTCCAGAAACATAGAGTTCGCACAGAATAAAGACTTCCCTTTCAGTGTCTTGCATAAGGAAGGCTGTCAGGACAGCTAGTTAACTGAGCATGCCCAGGAACTTTCCTCAAGTACAAGTAGCATGGAGTAGCTTGTTGGATATATGGTACTCAAAAATTATGATCAGATTCTCTTATTCTCCACCACTGGGATTGCTACAGGAAGCTTAACATTGGGAACAGCCCTTGGAGTGATACAAACCTCAAGCTGTGTCAAGAAAGCGTTTAGGATTCCCTAATTAATATTTAGGGAATATAGGAATAGTTTGATGGAATAGACAATCATATTTCAGTGCCTAGAAATGCTTGTTGATTAATCTACTAGCATAGACACAGCCTTAGAGGTTTAAAACGTGAAACCAATCCTAGTGACAGGCTGATTGAGATGTACTTCCCAAAGCTGCATGTTATGCCACAGGAAACCTGGAACCTCATGCAAGGTGCACTAATTGTCTCGTTTGAGGCACATAGGGGAGATCTACAGGGTTGTTATTCAGTGTTAAGGAAAGATTACATCATTGTGCTTGACATCATTGACATGTATATGCCAACCATCAAATTAATTCAGAGCAGTGACTTTGGACTTTATAAATATGTATCACAAAAGAAATACATTCAAGGATATTCTCCTGATATTCACCACCAGTTAAACTGTGAGTCTCAATCTTTTTCAGCATATCATCTAATTTCAAGAGATAATAATACATATCAAACCAATTCTGTCAAAATTCTGGTAATAACACACTGTCTTACTAAAAACTTTTACAGACTTTTAAATGGGTGGTAACACTGAAACATACCTAACCTTAAGCTGGATGAAAGAATTCTATGTATTTTAACACAGTATCTGATCCAGAACAATAAAGGCCACAGTTTGGAAATAAAATCAGCACAGCACATAAATATAACTACTACCTAGCTTTCTCAACATTTGTTTCTGGATGAAGATGGTATTTCCAGAGTAAAGATGAGGTCTCCTCCCCAAAGGCCAGTTTTCTACTGAACCCTAGAAGACTTCTGTGGGACAATATGCACAAGGACATTTGGACTAGCCTCATGTTACCCTTACAGCTGCAGTCTTACAGCTATTCTTCCTCCCTGAATTGAGATAATGAGTTAAGCTTGCATCCTCTCCTGGCATTCTAGCCTTACTATATTTTCCTCAACATAAAATATTCTTTTAAGCAAAATATTTTGTTGGTCTAAAAAGCTATTTAATTATACTGCATTATACTGGATGAATACAAATGAATGCTACTGAGATTTAGCAACGAGTTTCTATACAGCTGTATTACTTATGCCAAAAGTAATGAAGACTTTCCATTTTCAATTTTAAGCTTACAAAGGGAAAACACAAATGGGCATATATATTTTACATCATACCATACCTTTCTCAATTAACTAGTGAGAATAAGCCTTCCTCAGACTGATAGTTCTTCTGAAGATTCTCTTTCCGTGCTTCCACATAAGACTCTGTGTGTGCCTTTAAATTGATTTGTGCATGCACCTCAAAGCTCTGGCAAGGCACATTTTAAAAACTGCAATAGAATATACATCAATATTTAAACACATTCGATCCTATTGAACTTTTACCTTGAGCAGTTTTTTTTCAATTTGCATAAAAATGTATTTCTTTAAGGGCTGAGAATAGACTGGAACATGAAGATACACACTCTAAAAACAGGCATGCTTAATGCTTACTGCTTACTTTAAGGAACATTTTAGCTAGATAAAAAGTTTCGAGTTCAGGACTTGAACTAAATGGAATATTAAGGGCAAGTGCCTCAATAAGTGTAATACATACAAGAAGCAGAAAGCATGGAGAATTATTTTATGAAAGTTTAACCTTCTGAATTCCCTCAAAATATTTTGCATCATTGCAAAGCTTTTTATTTGAAAACTGATTTTTTCAGTTTTCTTTCAAATTTTCTGAATGAAGAAGAAGAGTTTCTGTGAATATGAAAATTTAAAATCAGTTGAGAAGCCCTCCACCTGCACCCCAGGGGCACCATTACCTTAGCTAATAAAGTCTCTTAATGCTCAGGTATCTTGACAAAATGCCTGAGCATCAAGAGGCTAAATTCTACTTGTAACCCTACTCCTTGCCAAAATTATGCAGGCTACTCCTGGCACCTCCTTGCCATTTCTTAATCTACACCCTGTCATCTCCACTTGGACTGAGGTGGTTTAGGAAATGCTAGATTTCTGTGGAATGACACTGTATAAATAATTCCTCAGGAATCTTAAACATAAAAAAGCCCCTTGGTATTATCTGTAAGACATGAATGCAAACTTCAATATTACTTGATATAAAATTCTCATGTACTTTCACAAAACAAAATAGATATGTCTCATCAGGCATATATTGTTAAAAGAGAGAATCTGACTAGTTTTGTGAAACTGTTTTTACAGTCACCATCATTCCAAATCTCCCCCATTTTCTATTGCCAACACACTCAGCAACAGACTTGTGCTTCCTGTTGGAAGTTATGAGATATCACTACCACAGGTACTTTTCATACCTCAAGACTGATAGTTCAGATTCTAAGTTTTATTTCCAATACACTAAAGATGGCTGCTGAGTTAACTTGTCCACCTTAGAAACCCACAGAAGACAGTAGCTTGTGAGAAGAATTTCTTTCACTACTTATGCATGCACACTTCAGATGTAGCTGGAAAAGAATCAATGCAAGAACCACAATTAAAAACTCCAGTTATATTATGCAAAGTTGTGCTTACAACATTGTTAAGCTATGCTTAACTCTCACTCTCTGGGCTTTCTACAAGCTGATGAAAATTTGTGGCTGTTTATAGAATAAAGAACTCAAACAATACATGCCAGATGCATCTAAACTGCAGGTCAAGATGTAGTAACAAGATGTACAATGCCTAAGTGCCCCTTAACCTCTCAGGGTAGAGACATTAGAAATTTACTTAACACCAGCAATTGTCTTGAGGCCGTAAGCTGGCAATAGCATTGTATAACTTTATCTTGATATTTTGCTGTTTGGAGGACAGTGTGATCAGGTAAAGGATTAAAAATTATCTTCTAAATTGCAAAAATGTAAACCTGCCAGAAAAGAGAGATCTTCCTTTCCATTCCAATGGATTGCTTAAAATACAGTTACTCTCAGGCTTGTAAACAGCTAGAGGACCCCCCAGATTATTTCATGGGAAATCCAGGTCTGTACTCCACAATAAATATAAGTAGATGAGATTAATGAACACCCTAAAACTAGATTTTTTTATTATCATTAATATTAGGTTTAGTGACTAGTCTGATTCTGCATAAAGTGAAATTCAAATTTATTTCTTTAATCTATAGGTCTGTTATCTCAGCATGGAAGCTGGATGCAGAACAGGTTTATTACCTACTCTGGTCAGTTTGTTTGCAGACATAGGACAGTTCCCCATAATTTTTCTAACTATAATGCAGCACTTAGGATCCAAATCAAAGGGTTTTGATTATATTCAGAATACACATTATCTTAGCATTACAAATTGTCCCTGATACTCAATGTCTCTTTATTTTCATCTCTCTCCATTTTATAACAAACTTTGGACCTAACTTAATTTACTTTGCTCCAGAGTGTGAAAGCTACTTAGTATGAGGTGCCTGTTCTCAGCCAAATGCTGCTAATACTCTCTGTAACCAAATTTCTCTGCTAAAGTGAGCCTTACACATTTTGGACTGGAATTTGTCATTGTTAGGAGTGAATTTTAGAGTAATTTGAGCCCTTAATGCTATTAGAAAACCAGGGCAATTAGAGGTCTAATTAACTTCAATGATTTGTGACTTAGATCTTAGGGATACAACTTTTTCTAAAAGGCAAGGATAGGATTTCAAAGTTTTTTTACTGAAGCCTGTCACAGTCCAGGTGTGCAGACTGAACTTTTTTGAGCAACCAAAAGTATCCAGCTGTCAGGTAATCTTTTCTTAAGGAAACCTTATACATAAGAATGAAAATCACTCCTATATATCAAATTAGAGTGGCAAAACCCCACAGCACACATTTATAACATGTGGATTTACTTACGTGTGAAAGGAAAAACCTGAATTCACATTCTGGATGTGTTTGCTGAACAGCTTCCTACCATAAGTGCAGCTACTGTTTAAACACCCTAAGTTTTAGAATAAATATCAAATTGAACTGTCTTTTTTAGCACATTAATGTACAAAGCTTAAGCGAATACGGGATTTTTGACAGCACTTTGAAAGAAATTAGAAAATAAGGCTCACTTAGAAGTGACATGGAGGCATGGGTAGGCTTCACCATTGGTGATGCCAACCAGAATCTAAGATACCTGAAAAATATGCAGGAAGATCATAAGCAAATGGATGAATTCAGAATAAATTAAAGCATGTGCGATCTCACCATGTTCTAAGCAAAACAGAAGAGATGGAACAAATATTTATATGACTTATCTATCCTTATGATTGAAACTAATTTGTTTACTGTAAATTAGATTATTGAATATAGGAACCTAGGGAAATTTGCTTGAGGAACCTCACATGTAAAGTACATAGCACTAACCAAAATTTAATTAATTCTATAACACAAACCCTAAGAAATCATAACCACTACGAAGCACGTTTGGAAGCAAAAGAACATCTTTCAAAGAGTGCAAGTAAAACATCAGTATGGGGGGAAAAATCAAAGCTCAAAATGCAACTTTCTAGTTCAAAAATCTCTCCTGATATATGCTCTTTCCATCACTGGTGTTGAAGATCAGACCCTGATCGTGTCCTGCAGGACACTGCAGACTTGGAGGGAAGACCTTACAGTCAATTCAGGGATCTTTTTTCAAAGTTGCAGCCACTTGGGATAGCCCATGGCATCCCTAGTCTGGCGCTCAGTTCCCAGTCTGCAAAAGTTTCTTGATATCCATGAGGTTCAGGCTACAAACTGCAAATAGAAATTCTTCTCTTGCCCTACCCTCTTAATTCTTAAGTATTTTGCGTATTGACCAAGCTCAGTGCCTTCTAAAAGAAGAGCAATTTCCCATATCCTTCCAGAGGATTTTTAAGGACTCTCTAAAAGAAATAGGAGCAAACAAAATCAAAGGCATAACAGGACCATGAGCCATGTTTAACACGAGTCTTGGCCCTACATACCCCTGCATAACATCAATTTGTAATTAAACTGCTCGATTGGAGCAGTATCTATTACTGGTAGATCTGAACAACTCTTTAGTACTGTATTTTGTTGGATTATGTAGTGTAAATTCAGATTCTTTCCTTACTACTCCGTCTCCTTCAAGTGTTGAGTGCATCAATCTAAGTGGTGTTCTTTTCCTGCACAACTCTGTCAAATATTTTAGCATCCACAGTTACTAAAATCCCAGTTTTTATAGACTGAAAGCCTGTTCTGAGACACTGGAATATCTTTCCATCCCTCAAGATAAATTCTCCAGTCTTTTACCACAAACAGGATACCTTCTTGTCCATGAGTTCCCAAGTGGCTGGCAAGTGATACCTTCACAGGCATTTTGAGCAGACAACGGAGCGAGCCTGCGTATCAGAGCCTGCATAAATGGCCCCATCCTGTTCAGACTATGTGCAGAACTACCAGGTAGAAAAGGCTGCCTTGAGCATAGCTTAACTTAAGGTAACTGACAAAGCTCTTGCTTAAGCCGGTACAAGTCCAAGCCAGAGGGCAAAGGTGGTGAATCCTGGTGCTGTGTGCCAGGCAGGAGATGGAGCACACCACTGTGCTCGCAGCCCCTACAGAGCAGCTCAGCTGCTCAGCACCGAGCACTGCTGGGATAGAGCAGCATAACAACACTGCCACTGCTCCCAAATGGGAGGACTGTCTCTCAGCACAAGATTCCTCCTTCCCCTGGCTCTAACAGGGAGACAGTCTCAGTGGTGAGGAGCACAGAGAGGCTGGTGTCTCCTAGGAAAAAGAAGCATTGCCAGTCAGGCCTGGCCTCAAATGGCAGTGCTGCTTTGTTCATGGGTTGAAATGCAATGGCTCCAGCACTGCTCTTCTCCGCTGCTGCAAAGGTCACACAATGAGCTGCAGTTTCAACCAGAGCCCTGCTACAAGCAATCTGTTCCCAGGCCTGGAACAACAAGGTAGCCCTAATACACCTCAACTGCCACTTGCTTCCCATCTGTGAGGATGCTGGGAATACCTTCTGCTCTGTCTCCAGCACCTCTTCGTCCACTCTGCTAATCAGAACAGAGAGGCACACTTCTGACCCTTTTCTTCTTCGGGCAGGCCAGCGGCCGCACAAAGCCTGAATGCCCCCTGACTCCAGAGAGGTCTACCTCTGTGTTCCTGGGTAAAGCAATGAATAATTCAGTCACCAGAAACCCTAACAGATCTGACCAGGTCGTACCCTGTTTCTACTCTTCACCTGGAATCTCTTGTCTCTGTGTCACTGTATAGCCAAAAAGCACATGTATTTCCAGTGATGATAAAACTTTTTTCATAAGGCACCAGTATGACTCACAGTTATAAATCCTATTATAAGGATTCAGTAAGAGATAAAAATCTGTGCTCCCAGAGCCCCTCTTGAAAATATGCAGCTCTACGCTTTTCAAAATAGAACCCACAATACGAGCGTAAATCACAGCATTTCACTTGAAGATACTGGGTTTGAGTGATGAATATTTTACCCACTTGAAGAACCAGCCAAAAAAAATTTAAAATTATTTATTGCTACAAATGCCATTGTGACAAAAACCTTACACACTGTAGAAACATGTAATTCAATAACCAAATGGATAGAAAGGTTTCTTTGTTCCTCTGTAAAATTCTCCTCCATAGATAAAAGGAGGAGGTTAAATTGCATAATGCAACACTGCCTAGCAGCTCTGAGACATGAATAGTGTCTAAGTTTACATCATTGTCCAGAATTGCTAGAATACTACAGAAGATTTGGGAATACCTTACTCCTCTTTCCCTCCAACATTTATTTTTCAACTTAACCACAAAATATTAAAAAATATTTTCCAGTAAGTTCAACTAAGAAATAAGAATCAGAATTATAAAATTTATAGATTGTGTGAGAATTTATTAGAATTTTCTGTTTCTCCATGAGAAGAATGAAGTGAAATATGCCATACAGGTATTAATTCATATGGTATGGCTGTATTAGGAAAAAGTGATCTTGCAGACATTTAAGAAATTTGTATTTAAACAATAATGCATAAAACTAACAACATAATGAAAGACTTATAGCAAATTCCAAATCTGTAGCAGATAATTTCATACCTTTTCCTCTGACTTTCCCTTATAATTTTAAAAGTTCTCTCATTCTCCCAGACTATTTTATAAGCCTCGTTTAACTGATTTTGTAGGCACTCAGATATTACAGAATTGTTAAAGGGAAATTCCTTCTAGGAAAGGTATATATCACCAGCAAAAGTGACTTTGCTGCTTTGATTGAAATAAAGTTGTAAATGCACAGCTGTTGCCTCTGACTAACAAACAACATGCGCAAAGATAAAGCATTAAAGAGAAAGCATTCATGTGCCAAACCATGAATCAGGATTTTTTTAAGAAGTATGACAAGATTTTAAGCTCATGATCCAAAGAAATTCAATATAACTCTCCTATTAACTTCAGCTGAATAAGAAACAATTTCATTATTAGCAAAATCATATTCATGTCTAATATTTGAGCTAAACATGTACTTGCCTTCAGCTAAGTTAGCTACCAGCATAATCCTCTTAATATTCCTTGTGAATTGCATAATTGGAGAAACCAAGTGCATTTGTGTTTTAAACTTGAAACTTACATAATGTTAAAAAACCCTTTCCATAAATAACATCAATTTTAAAGTCACCTATGCAAAATATTCAGTTTTCAAACACTTGCTCTTTTTATTACTGCACTAGTTGTCAGAACAATAGCAGGCATTATACAATTTAAGTAATGTAACTGGAAGTATTATGTTGGGGTTTTGTGAGTCAAGCATACAGAACAACATTTTCCTTATGAATTTCATGATAAATCATGCTGAGAAATAATTTTTACAGAAGGGAGGTATTGAAAGATACTGTTCTATGCTAGCAAACCAGTAAAAGTGTAGAGATAGTGAATCAACATTTTGTGTAATGATGTATAGGACGACAATGAAACAAGGCTTAATAGATGCAACAGATATGACTGTATCATTTTGTACGAGGATAACCAAGAATAACATCCTAATGCAGTAGTGGGAATCTGATACAGAATTTTAGGGTCAGACTGAAATATGATCTGAGAGTGCTTATGCTATCAAAGAGACTAATACTGGAACTGCTTCCATTATAAGAGATTATATGTGCAAGTTACTAATGGAATTTCCTCACCAGTTTATCACAGGGCCATGTTCCTGGAAGGATGCAATAACTGATTTTTAATTGCCTTTGACAATATTTTTATCATGACTTAGTAATACATGATAAGTAATACATGCCAGAGGGACAGGCCAAGAGAGTTGACCCTGTAGTTGTGACTTTATTCCATGAGGGAAACCCCAGTAAATAGAATTATTCCTGTAGCCCAGGCTCTCTGTTACATATCACAAGGTGAAAAACTAGGAGACCAAGTCAGTGATGTGAGCTGGACAGAGAAAGAAAGGGACTTCAGGAGTCAAGGAACTCAGAGCTGAGAAGTGTTTGTGTCTTTTCTTATCTTTTCATTAACAGATAGGAACAAAACTGCTGGATTAGCATGGCTGCTGATGAGGGAAGTGTAAACAATATAAGAACTGCTGGAAACAAACATTTAAAGTAAACTACTCCTAAGAAAGTGTCAATCTGAAACACATACAGAAAAGATGAATTTGTTAAAGTCTTCACCAGCAACTAGAATCACTTCCGAATACCACTGTCAGATAATAGAAAGCACGTCATCACACCTGAACTTTGAGAAGCATAAGAAAAAAGGTAATGTGAGATTTTGGAGCCTTTTACTTAAATAGTGCGTCCATTAGGTCCACATTTGAGGAATGCTAATACATGAGGAATGCTAATTGAATGAACCATTCTCTATCTGTGGTCCTCACTGCACAGTAGTGTCTGACCAGCAAATTCAGTGACTTCTTGCTGAATCTTTACACATCCACCCAGTCAGGTGGAACTACTCTTTAACTTTCCACAAGACATCAAGCACTACCCACATATTTTGGGAACAGAAGCTACAGTCTCTAGTCCCATCTCTGATGATAAATTTTAAACTGTCCAGGAGTTCTGAAAGGCATAACTTAGTCCATTGTTTAGTCCCAGTACAGGTGGTTCGTACATGCTTGAAATAATTTTACAACAATATTCTGCAATGTCTAAGATTTCCCTTTGATGTAGTACACAACAATAGTAAAGGGTTCCCGCCTCTGCTCCTTCCAGAGTTCATAAATCATCCACATATCTAGGAAAAATAGATGAATATTTGATTTTGACTCCTATTTCCCCCC
>VYXC01004500.1:194953-232130 GCA_013397175.1 Platysteira castanea
CTCTTTTTCCTATTAAAAATTCCAGGAGTCTCAAACTCTGCCAGTCATCTTTGGCTAGTATTTAGTTTTTTGAGCATTCACATGCTAACACTTTATTGTTTTGGTTTCATTTTAATTTGTTTCGAACTTGAGCAAGTATGGTTTTTTTAATTTTACTTTGCCATCTTGTGTCTTACAAAAAAAAATTACAATGGACCAAGAGATGCAATGACATTGCAGCTACATGTCCCCAGGTTTGGCCAACAGTGAGGATGACAGTAAATATACACAAACTTGCACTTCATGTACTACCCGTATGTGGATACACATACATACTCAGCTGGGCACACAGCAAATGTTATTTTACCAGAACACACAGGAAAAAAAGTAACAGTCCCACAAATGTGAACAGCACAGATGGGCCAGTCCTGTTCCTCGTCTCCATCTGTGCAGTACTGCAGTCAGCTACTGAAATGTGTGCACAAAAGTGAGCAAACAATATGGATCACTCCAGTAGCTGGCCTTAGGCACTCAAGTCTATCCAGTAGTTTCCCCAGGTATCTTGAGTCTCCCTGGCCAGCCCCACCAGGACGTACAAGAACCCGAGATTTGCAGCTCCACTGCAGCTGATGGTACTTGGATTTCTTCTCATTACCCACACATACATACACAGTACATTTACACTCCCTCCTTCAACTATGCTTTCCAGTAAGTTGTCCAGACTGATGATCTTTGCCACTGCTGACCTTCAGGTTTCCTTGTCTTTCTGGGAGCTGTTTTGGATTTATGGTCCCTGCAGCTGCTAACTCTCGCATCTGTCTCTTCATTATTTCGCTAGTGCTGCCCAAACCCAGAATATTCCACCCAGGAAAAGAAGAATAGGCTTTAAAAAGAAGATATGATGCAGTACAATCACAGCCTCAGGTAATAAGTGGATAAATTTTCTGGCTAGCCATCTGCTTACCGTCAATTGGCTGTAACATTTTCTTTTCAGTCTTTTCATGGGCTTTTTCATGTGCATGTTTTCACATGCTTGTTCCTTCTTGATCTACCTTTATTTGTCCCTTTCTCTGCCTTTATTCCTCCACCTAAGAACCCCTCAATCAGTTTCCCACTTAAAATATCCTACGTTTTACACATGCCCCAAATCTCTTTCTGCCCCATACTGACTACTGTATCAGTAGCTTACTGCAGTCTTCAAGGCATTCCTGGAGAGAAGTTTCTTTGACAGAACCCTCTTGGTGGGTCAGTGGGGAATGGGGCTGACTGATCTCCTGTGATAACCTTAGGAGAAAGGTGCAAGCATTCCTTCTAATGTATCTGATAATCTGATCCTCAATGGATCTTTTTCTTTGTTTATTATGACCAGGCACTAGACATACAACACAGAAAAGCTAAAAGCATTTTAAACTAATTGTACAGTTGGAAATGTCAGTCAGAGAATTACTGAGAGAAAAAAAGCCTTTGTCTTCAGTCTTCAGAGAGAAGACGAAATGTAAATATGAGAAAAACTTCTGTTTTCATTTAGTTGCCTCTGAGTTTTAGAAGCAAAACTTTTCTGGTTTTCCATGACTATAAAACCCGGGTATTGCCTGGCCTAGATGAATAAGAAACATAGCAAACAAAGTCTATTAGAGTTTGATTTTTTCTCAACAAAAACTTAATTGAGTTTACTTTGGGGAAATTCATTTAAAGGAAATTTACACTCATATCCTTTTCTCTCTCTCAAGGAAGTTCAACATTCAAAAGCAAAAAAATGAGTCTACTTGTCCCACAGGAAGAAAATTGATGGAACAATGAATAACCAAGCATACACTCCCTATCTTTCATGCATTTTAAAGCCATTGATCAGAAAAAAAAAAATTATAAGAGGGCAGAATTATCCATGATATAAATTGTCCTAAGTCATGTGGCATCTGTACATGAACTGAGTGCCATCTCAAGAGGAAAAGGACACACTCCTCTGGTTAGTACTACTTAAATAGGTGGAGGACATAGGGAGAGGCTATTCTTTCCTCAGCCATTTTTACCTTCCTGACAACTTCCCCACTGTGATATTTTCATCCTTTCAGATTGTGATATTTTTGTCCTTTCAGATGTAGTTCAAGAACTTTAAGCAGCTGATGGAGTCATAAAAGGTTTGTCTGAAAAGGTTCTCTGGAGGTCCCCTAATTTGATTTCTACTTGAAGAGAAACTTTCCACAGCACTAGGTTAGATCGGACATGGCTTTGCCTGCTGAAGTCTCGGAAATCTCCAAGGAGGTTCCATGACATCTCTAGGTAAACTGACACAATGTTATACATATATATATGTGTGTATATGTATATGTATATATATATGTGTATTCCCATTCCCCATAACTCGGCTAGTAAAGCATAATATAAAGGATAATATCTAATATGCCAACAGCTATTTCCAAGATGCAACTTACGGCCATTATTCTATCACTTCTCCTGCCACTACTGAGAAAGATTTGTCTGTGACCTTTGTAACTCCTCTTCAACTAGCTGCCAATTACCCTTAAATAAAAAGTGAATCAGCTTAAAAAAATCCAGCCTTCTCAGCTCCTTATTCTAGTTCATGGTTTCTTGGTTCTGATTATTTTGACTTTTCCACCACTGGACTTGTTTTTCTCAACAGGTTTTTGAACTGGGAGATTAAAAGGCATAGGAAGTATTGCATATGCAGCCTCAGTGACACTGAAAAAAAATAGATAACTTCTTTCGATCTGTTAGCCACAGCAATGTAGCTCAGTATGCAGTCTGTCTTCTCCGATGAACACTGTCCACTCACATTCAGTTCAAATTCCAGTACTTTTCTGCAGGGCTGCTAACTCACCAGTCAGTCCCAGTCTGTGCAGCTGCATGGGGTCATGATGCCGCAGGTGTAGAACTTTGCACCTCTCCTTCTTGAACTACATGAGATTTCCAGTGCCATGATCAACCTGCTGTTGTGCATGTGTTAAGATAAAAGTACATTAGAAAAAAAAGAACACCAAACCACTTCATTTTTTCCTTCTCAGGCCCGATTCAAAATATCAGGCTAAATTTCTCTTGGTGTCTATGCAGAAGACCTGTGGTGTAGTCAGAGCACCTGGCCAGGAAGGGTTGTTGTCTAATCAACTTGCAGTCTCATATCTGGATGTTCAACATAATGAGCATTCTGCATCAATCTACCTTTGCATTTCAATTACTAAATATCTCACTGACTTTACTGACACATCCCTGATGCCTGTAGCATCTTGCTAGTGGCAAAGCTCTCTGGTATGCACTATACCAGTTCTTTGGGAGGAATAAATTCTAATTTTGGTGCCCACACCTCACTGAAAGTCAATGGTGAGAAAAGTCTAAATAGAACACGGGCATTTAAATAACTCTGGCAATTTAGTTCTTATTAAAAGGGTTGTGGTCAACAGCTCCATGTCCTGATGGACATCGATATCAAGCTGTGGACCTGATGAAGCAAGTCCAGAGGATGGTAATGGAGATGGTTAGAGACATGGAAAACCTCCCCTATAAGGAAAGGCTGAAAGACTTGGGGTTGTTCAGCCCGGAGAAGAGAAGGCTCCAGGGAGACCTTATACCAGGCTTCCAGTACCTAAAGGGAGCCTGTAAGAAAGCTGGGGGCAAACAACCACAACCCATAAAAATCACAGAATTACTTGAAACCTTCTGCTGAAGAGGGAAATATTGTCTGTATGCAGGCAGCATCCAACAGAGCCAATTTCAAGGCAAAATACATTATTATTTTTGTCATGTTGTAGAAAAAAATGAGGATTTTTTCATGTTATTAGGGATAAGTTTTAAGAGTCTCCACATCATTTCACCTTAGTATCAGCCTTATTAAATGTCTCATGTCTTCTTTTATTATTTTAAATCCCATTCAAGAATAGGACTCATGGTATAAATTAACTTCATAGAATGAGAAAGATTTAAACTCATAATATTATTCTCAGATAATTCTTATATCAGAAGTATTCTGATTCCTTTCTCTTCTTGTAACTTCCTTAGAGATTCCACTCATACCCTTACTCATACCCTTAATCTATGAAATAGTACAGTAAAACACCATGATTTTCCTCTTAGAAGACCTGTATATTTCGCATTTCTACAGGTTTATAAGTTGTAGCCTCATGATTCTTTATTGAATGTGGATGATTGAATTTTGAGTGCAGAAAGAAGTTCAGAGTGACATAAATTGATGCCTCATACTTGATGTTTCTCACAACTTTAACAGCATCTAATGTATCTCTGCTCTGCCCTTCTTTCCAGCTGTGACCTGGCACATCTCTCAATTCATATCTTTAGTTACATGGCTTGCAAGGATAGAAAACCCACTGCTCTGACAGAGCTTCTAAATTATGTGAACCATACAGTCATGTCGTTTAGCACACCACCAGATCTAAAACACCACTTCTGAACTACAGCTAAATGAAACCAAACTTGCAATTTCTAGCTCGGCAATGGTTCAAGCAGGCGAAATGTCAGGAAACAAACTCCGCTTAATCTTCTGTTATTGTATCCCCAAGTTTCCTTTAGTATGGTTTAGTATTGTTTGGTACTGCATATACTGGAGATCATAGAAAGGGATCAATTAATGGTTTGCACAGGAATTACTTAATATTAATGAAACTTGCCAACGTGTATAGATTAGAATAACTCAGATGGAGAATAACAGCTTACAGTAAATTTTTTCAGAGTCCTGCTACCTAGTTTTGATATTGATGATAATACACAGTGCAACCCTTAGCTGTCAAAACTGGAAAATAGACACTTTTTCAGTTCAACGGTGTCCTAGCTGAGCCACATATGATGCTTAAACATTGTCACTGATACCAGCTATGCTAAAGTAAATCAATTTCCGAATATCACCATGCCCCAAAAATTTCTTTCTTTCATGGTCTTGTGAACAAGTGAATGACTACAGATTTCCAAATGGAAATGCAGCCCTTTGGAATGGCAGCATTTACGCTGAAAGCAGACTTAATTCTTGATGAGTCAAATTTGAATTGTATTTATAGGTTAAATAAAAATTTAAAATTCTGTATTGAACTTGAGGAATATTTGTGTTCCTTTTTATTTGAGCAGCTGAGAGAAAAATGATTGAACAGGCTTTTATCTTTCACATTTTGCTTAAATACAACCTGGGAAAAAAACCCAGGAATTTTGCCATTTGAATACCCCTTCTTAAACAGACCTTAAATAATTTAGTAAAAAGACTTCTACGGTCTCCCCCTTTGCATGCATTATCTTTCAACATAAATGAGACGTCACCTTTAAGGTTCAATTATTGCACTGTGTTACTATAGCAACTTCTAGGAAAAGTCTATTAAACAACCTTCAACAAAAAAACCAACTCTACTTCATTTATAAACACTCTATAAATTAAGCAAAAGATCTCCTTATTTTAGTTGTTAAATACCTGATTTTAACAACTGTATAAAGCAATAAAAGATCTTTGCTTGTATCATGAAACTAATGCTGCCTATAGAGCTCAGGGGAAGGACAGCCAAGGCTGGAGTTAGGGCAACATTCAGATGAAAGAAAAATTCTTCGTTAAACCTTGTGATTAAAGACCTCTTTGAACTTAAGCCTATTCTGTAAGTTAAAATGGCCACATTTCCAGCCATGGAAAACTGACACAGTTTCACTGAATTCAATGGAGCAAAGCCAATTTACACCTGCCGAGGCCCTTCATATTGTATGAGATGAATAGTACATTCGTTCAGGATGAGAGAATTTTTTGATCACACTCTCTGAAAAGAATGGGCAACTCTGAAAGCAAGAAAATGGAGAATTTTTAAATCAATATTAACCCAAATAAAATTGAATTTGGTCCATAACATTTTTCCATTGACTATTCAAGACGAAGTCCCTGTCCTGACATTGACAGGTGCACATCTACACACTCAATTTTCAGTGTGTGGTCTAAAATATTTTACATCAAGGCCTATCGTTGAATACATATTTAAAAAAAACAAACAGACAACTACTTATTTTATATTTTATGTGGAATTTATTATAATTAGGCTGGAACCAACATTCTTTCTAATTGGTATTCAGACACATTTTTATGCCTTGCTGCTAAAAATATCTTTCCTCTGAAAAAAAAATCTATTAGGAAGTGGGCTTCAGAATCAGCTATAGATTTTAATTCCAAACACACAGTACTTCAATTACAGATTTGGGATTGGTTTCCAAACTGCTGGCTGTCCAAGTCCAATGCAGAATTTTCCAACACTACCTTCACTGGCCTAAGAAAACAGAAGCATATATATACATACAGATGCCAAAAGTGATTAGGCCAGATTCTGTGCACTCTGTCTTTTCAATTTTGAGCTTTCTTTCCCTCTTAGATATAGTAGAATGATAGCTAAAGTAAGAAAAAGAGAGCTGGGAGGATACTCAGAAACCCATCCATTTTCACCTTCTGCCTGAAATTGTTTGCAATATTTACCTCCATTTTTATTATGTTCCTTCTTACCTGTATTGGTTTGATCTAAACATAGCTGAGAGATGACAAGTTGTTTTCCTTTGCTTTTGAATACAGTGTCGAAGATAAAGAGAGATGGAATGAGTAACAGCAGAACTTCAAAACTTCATTAGCAATGTATCTTCTACTTTAGTGAGAAGTTCATACAAAACTTTTGGGCACCAAAATAGGAATGTGATTGTAACTGGAGTAGCCAGTTGGGAAGAAGAATGTTTTACATTCACAAATTTATATACATTAAGAAAGACAAAGGGTCTGACACGAGTTCTTAATAAACATGATAGCACTATACAATCGGCTCAGGAACAATGAATGGAGAGAATACTTCCTGAAATTTAGACAGATATGGTGGTTTTCCCAATGTAATATTGGTTTCTCCTAATATTGTTATTAACTCAAAATCTCCTGGCTGCCATGAAACCTTTGAATCAAACTATACCAATGCCTCACTACTGAAACCCTATAGGAGCTTAAAAAAATGAAATTCAGCATTAAATGACAGGGATTTTGTTCTGAAAGTTCAGCTGTACACTAGATGAAATTTAAGAAGCTAAAGACTCTAAACCATTAAACAGTCTTACAGCTGAGAGCATAGCTCCTTCAAATTCCATCCAATTTCTGTGGTTTCTAAAGGCATTGCAACTGGCAATAATAAAAAGCAAAAAAATTGAACTGCATCAATTTAATAATTCCATGAACCATAAACAAATGAAGATTGGCTTCCTCTGTTGCATACAGTCAGTCTTCCATATTATACAATTTTTAGTAAACTTGTTATCTAAGTAAGCTTGTCATTTAGTAAGCTCACTCACTTCTCTCCACATCCCCCCTACCATGGTGGGATGGGGGTGGGGCAGAACCGGGGTGAAAAACTAACATTTGTGGATTGAGATAAGAAGAGTTCAATAATTGAAAAAAGCTAAAATATGGTGACAATAATAATAATAATAGCAAGTGATGAAGAATACAATTTCTCACTACCTGTTGATCAGTGTCCAGCTTGGTCCCAATCAAAAATCAGCCCCTTCCAGGTAACTCTCTACAGTTTATATTTTGGGCGTGATGTCCTGTGCTATGGAATGTCCCTTTGGCTAGTCCAGGTCAGTGTCTTGTGCACCTCCTTACTGGCAGAGCAGGAGACACAGATTTAGGTAAATTACTGCTCAACAACCACTAAAATACCAGTGTGCTATCAGCAGTTTCATACTACATCCAAAACACTGTACCAGCTAGTAAGAAGAAAGCTAACTCTATTGCAATTGAAACCAGGATAAAGCACTAAGGTCCTTCAGCAGCATCTTTGTCAAAGCTTCTCTTCTCTGACAACCCTTCACTTCAATAAAATGTGCTGGAACTTAGCCTTCAGGACTTTTATCCCTTGTTCAATTTCATCCTGAAATACATGATGAATTCAGAAGTTACAGAAAAAGTGGATACAGAAGTGGGTACATGAATTCAGAAGTTACAGAAGAATAAGCTCCAAGTCACAAAGAGAGTGGAACAAAATTCATTTATCCAGGAAATTTTGCTACAGCAACTTCTTTTTCTAGATAAGTCCAAATATTTAAAACCATATGGTCATATTTTCATTTTTAAATGCAGAGTATTTTGGAAATTCATCCCATGGAAAGTTTTTCTTCTGTTTCAAGAGAAAATTTTAATAGTATATGCATGTTCAGAACATTTCTAGGGAATATGAATTCCATAGTTTCCACAGTCCTTTCTACAAGAAAGACCCTTCTGTCTTGCTACAGCAATTCTTTTAGACATTGTTTTACTTAAACCAAATTGTTTATCTTTAAAGTACATCTTCCTAGTCCAAACTTTATTATTTTATACATAACACAGTAACAGCATAATCTCTATAGCCTTACTATTTCCTGTTGAATTCGAAATAGGAAACAAAACATTTTCCCAGAATGAGAGCAATATTCAGATTTATGCTAACCAGACCAACTGCAGTGGAAGCTGCAGGAGAACATCTTTAACCTAAGTGAAAGATATGAGGAGCCAAGAAACAAAGTAAGTGAGGAGAAAAAAAAAGGAAACCAAAACACAAGAAAACTGAAGAATAGGATAACCAGTGTTTTTTCCAAGATGACTGGTAAGCAGATGAAGGCTTCAGTACTGTTAAAAAAAAACACAGAACAGGAGGGGATTGGGACAAAAAAGACAGAGTTCCTCACAAACTATTTACGGAAATTACAAATCACAGGTAGTGTCTCTAGTCTTCGTAGCCTGAGTGAGTTCTATTATTATCCTATATCACTCAATTTAAAAAACACACTGTGCCACAAAGAAACTCCAAACAACAAAATTATCAAAACCCAAAAAATCCCCAAAAACCAAAACAAAAAACCAAGACCACAAAAAACAAACAAAAAAACCAAACAAACCCACCTTCCTCCCCCAAATTACAAAACCCCCACAAAAACTGGTAATTTTATTGCTGCAGTAAAATTCAAGTACTGTAGGCCCAAGTGTTCCTCCATAATCTTCAGGTTGGCACATATGTGAATTTCTGTGGCAGTCCTGTCTCATTCAGAAATTAATTCTCTTTAGGTAATTAGAAATTAACACAATATCCATGTGAATATTTTGAAACTGAAAATCACTCTGGCAATCCTAATTTTGTTATTTTCTACTACGTTTTTTTAACTTAATACATATATTTCCATAATTATTTTTTGATATTTTTCATTATAGTTGCCAAACCATCATAAACAAGCAGGACAAGTAAATGGATTTTTAAAAACACATTATTCATTTATACCTCATGTTTGAAGTTTTTTTATAAACATTGCTGTTAGCAGATCTTACCTTTGCCACATGGTGTAATCTTTAAAATCAAAGCTACACTCCAAAGTACACTTTCTATTCATGTGCTGGCAAGTTAGACAAATGTTTGTAACATGCAAAACTTGTGGTTCATATCACACATTAAACAACTAGTACTTATTTACAATAATCTGTATTTTAAATACTTTCAAATTTTCAAGCTATTCTAATAGTGCCTTTCCCTCTTATATCCAAGGAAGTACATTAAAAAAATTATTACTTTTATATGGACAGGTAACCATGTTTTAAACAGTTCCTTATTATGCATAAGATAAATGCTGAGCAGATAGAGTTTATTAAAATTAAATACTTACATTATAAAAAGAAAGTTGCTTAATAGGAGAACAGATGGCTAATGGGCTGTGACTAGCCACAAATGGATTGTGAATATTACAGCAAGAATCTATCAACAGATAGGAAAATGATTCTGGACAAGGACTGATTGCCTAGAGTCAGAACACATTCTAATTTTAAACCCTTCCATTTTGATTTTTTTTTTCCCTTTCAAATAATGTGAACAATATGATGGAGTCACTTTGCTGGAAACAATTGAACAGAACTGACAAATTCATAATGCTTCAGACCATGAAATCCCAATTGGTCCAATCACAGATACATTTATCATGCCTGTAGATATATTATTATAGTTACAAGTTATAGCCTTTCCCACTGTGATAACTACTCCTTTGAAATTGGCCAGTTTTTCAAAATAATCCACTCGAATTTCTTCAGAAGAACCAGCACAATCACTTTTTTAATCAGAAAGCTCTCTCGTAATTTAATTTTTCTTTTTAAAAATGCACTTGAGAAGCACTCTAATAGAGCTTTAAACATAAAACAGTCCACCTAAAAGCTTTGTTCTTAGTGTCTGTTTTGACAGTTTTTTGCACCCCAAGGTCAAAGCAAATGTAATGACTAAATCTACACATAACCACTATTTGCATAAAGAGCTTTCTTCTAGACAACGAACACCAGTCTGCCTTGTTCCTACGAATTTTTGTAAGGATTTACATGCATCATGCAAAATGTTGGCACAGGGAGCCCTGACAACTTTCATTATTCTTTCTCTGTGTTCTTAGAATCAGCATAAGATACGAAAGCTGTCCAGGACAATATAGTACCAGCAAATCACACTAAGTTAAGCAGATAGATTAATTATAAATATTTATATGAATTTATTTAAGCCTAATTGGACGGAATAATTCCTGGTCCTGTTTCAAAAGCTGCCTTTCACTTTAGAGGTGTAAGAAACTGTTAATACTTTTCTATTACAGAGATAAAGAGAACAGTTTCTGTAATAGAAATTAATCAGAAGTGATTTCTCTTTGGACTAAATACTGTTTAGCAGAGGAATATCCTATCTTCAGTTATCAAATTCCAGTGATGGGGAATCCACCAAAATCATACCTAATCAATGATTCACAGTTAAATTGTACCTAACCACATTTATGTTTCACTTCTTCTTTGTCTAACTTCCAAACATGGGCATTCACAATATTTTATTTCTATCTAAAAGATCAGTTCATTTGTTCACACTTAGCCACCTGTAGACCAGTCACCATGACTAATTCTCTCTCTGGAAAAAATCGGGCAGTTTGAGCTCACCAAGTCACCTTTTTCTTTTCTTTTTAACTAATTCTTTTTCTCTGTACCTTCTAGATTTTCAATACAGTTATTTTGAGCACAGACAAAAAAAAAATCACAAGCAGGATACACAGAGAACTCAATTTTCTTACTTAACATTCCCTAATATTTATTGCTTTTTTTAAGAAACAGTTTCATAGCATAAACTACTGTTCTACTAGACATCTGATTATCTTCAGGGTTGTTTTGGTTTGGTTTTTTGTTAAGTATTCACACCTATGTTTTGTAAATATGGTCTGTAAATCTTTTTTAATTATATAACTTTACACTAGGCAGTAGTTCCACTGCATCTCAGTCTGCACATTGCATAGTCCAGAGAAAAGATATTTTAATCTTTTTGTTAAATCTTTTTTATGTTTGTTTTCGGGTTTTTGGGTGGGGGGTTTTTTATCAAATTCTATTCACACCCATTTCCCCACATCCAAAATTTGGATAACATACAATTATAGATATCTAACACAAAAAAGTCTTTAATTATAACATGTTTGAGAATTTGAAATTTGAAGTTAAAAAAAAAATTATTTAAGAAATTTTTCTTTAAATTCTTTGCCCTCAAAACTCCAATTTGTCTTGTGTGTCACCAGTACTACAATGTGAACTGTCAAGATGCTAAGTTTTCTCTTTCTTTAAATCATAGACAATCACTAAATTAAATTGAATTAAATGCTGCTAGACTGTACAATCAGAAAATGGGTGTTAAAATGAATATATAATCATGAGGCTTGAGTGCTTGTACCTATCACATCAGCTGCAACTTATTTCTTCCATGGTCTGCAAAGTCCAGTCTAGTAATCAGTGTTGAAGTTTTAAAGATTTTCTATTGATTGAAGCACAAAATTATAGTTTGGTAGTTTGCTTGCAACAAAAACCCCACAAGAAAAAAAATAAACAAACCAACCAAGCAATTTTGTGAATAGCATGTATATCAATAGATTGGATCTTTTTTCCCCCCACCAAAAGGGAAAAATTGTGCATCTAATTAAGTAAATGATGATTCAGAAACATTATGACTTCATTTTAATTTGTGTCCACTAGCTGGGCTCTTTAATTTTTTAAACTGATTCTAATTATTCCTTATACTCCTGGGAAAATACTAGATAACCTGCTGTTTAGGTCTGTCAGCAACCAAACAAAATCTCATGAACACAGCAAAATGTATAAATCAGCTCCAAATAAATAATAAATCACACAGTTCTACTGAGTTGAATGATGGATGAAAGTCTGTTGGAAGAAAGAGCTTGGGCTGTTTTAAAAATCTCGATAATTCAAGCTGTCTCATATATACTTGGTACCTGCCTAGTTAGTCACAAACACAATAGTATTTCCTATCGACTAAACAATGCAATCTAGTTCATATAATTATATTTGTCCTTTTAATAGTTATTCCAAGAATACTGCTATTCTATGTCCTTCATCTTAGAACCATTTTCATTTCAATGAGATTATCAAGAGGTGCTTTTCCAAATACTTGTTAAATGTAGTTCTCAGGTAGTGTTCTCCTACACTTATAAACATCCAAAAAGTACTATAAGGTTTGCCCAAGGTTAGCAAAGCTGAAAAGAGAAGGTTTCTGTGAAGGCCAGCTGACAAACAAGACGTTAAACTTTATTATCCAGAATGTTCCAACACGGTCTATGGAAAAGGAAGATTAGACTAATTGAAGGTAACACTTAACAATCAAACTGCCTCTAATCTTCAAAAGCGACCTCTGCTTCTTCATGCTTATCCATGGGCTTAAGCTAAAAATTTTTACACCCATTGTGTCAATGATCTCTTTCTTATAAAGAGTAGAAGCACATTCTCATGAGTATTGCAGAGCTGCTCTCAAAGCAGGAGCCTTATGTGAAATATGGGATGGAGGAAAGAGCACCTCCTTTTGAAGACTTAAGGGTGAATCTTGTGCCTTTCTCAGCTCACTTGTCTGAAGCAGCACAGTGGGAGAGGATTAATAAAACCTAGCTCCTCCAAACTTTCTCTTTGATATTCTAAGCTGCTTACTGTAAGAACCTTAGGAGTAGTCTTGCTCTCCTTGATCTTCTGTACTCTGCCCCCAGATGCACATGCTCAAATAACAGTTAAGCAAAACTTTGGCCATAAAAATACCTCAAACTTGCAACTAGCTTGACTTTTTCTCACTTAGAACTCCCTCAATAGGGACACAGAGTTCAGATTAGTAGTTGCTTCCAGTCTTCTTCCTTCTATAGCTGCAGGTGATTGCTATAGCAGAAGCTGAAGAGGATGTCTCCAAGTCATAGAGTAGACAACCCTGACTGAAATAGAAAAAGCAAACCAAGGGTTACAAGTAGAAGATTAGCTTGGCTTTGTACATCTGACACTAGCCAGAAATCACGAGAGAACAGATTTCTGCTGCTGGCACTAGGTGCCATTCCCTGCTCAGAATTACTGTGATGAAGAAATACTTCAGACATACAGGGCAGCACAAAGGACAATTGTGGTAGTACTATGAGTTTGGTTTTGGTGGGGTATTTTTTGTATGTTTGTTTTCGGGTTTTTGGGTGGGGGGTTTTTTGTTTGTTTGATTTTTGTTTTTTACTAAAAGCTCTTTAGTCAGGTATATTCCTGCTTTTAGTATGTAAGAGTGTATCTGGCTAGTTTTTCTGGATTTATTGGTTCAGACAACTATCTGTGTTTTTCATAGAACACGTCTGCATGAATAAATTTTAGGAGGACTTTAACTCAAATTCTCTGATTCTTATAGGTTGAATATTGTTCCTACTTCATAAAAAGAAGTAGCACATACTCAGAATGTTGCTCCAGCATTTTGACTTCCCAAACAAGGCAAAATGCCTTCCATTGCTTCACACAATGGGTCTAAAACCTCTCAACACAAAATATTGGCTCCTCTGCACTGTGGTCAGAGACCCGAATTCACTGTTTTAAATTAAATTCACATAATCTGATGCTCCATCGCCCTTCCTTATTCTTTTGTGACCTGTTTTATTCTGTTGACTGAATGCTGAAGCTGGTGCTGGAGGTCCCAGTCTCCTAGAGAAGAAAGAGGACTCCATCACTCTCAGTATTTTGCGCCTCAGGGCTCTATGTGATTTTCACTCTGTACATCTTTTCAGTTTTATAGCACACTATGTGATTGCTTTCCAAGGAGCTTCGTGTATTAATCACTGTCAAGTAGTACAGAAAATCAGATCATCTTTTCTGTCTAGATGTATTGGATGCATCATAGATTTCTTTTTATTGTAGCTCCACAAGCTGCTTTTGTAATCAAGTCCCACAAAGCCTGTGAAACTGTTGCTAAAGGATAGTCAAAGAAAGTTGGTTTGATAACTGTTTCTTTTCCCATACTTCTTTGAAAACTAAGAGAGTTTTAATTCAGTAAAAATTTTATGAAATTCTTCATTTTAATCACATCGCAGTAGTTTGTTCTGCATGTGTGTCCACCCATATGAATTTGTTGTGCAGAATTCTTGCTTGTCTCTTATATAAACTTTAGTAGGCACATTTGTTCCAGTCAATTGATAAATATTTCAACAGATGAACGTCAACATTTTAGCATAAAGGTAGGAAAATTAATTGAAACCTCCCAGGTGGTACAATGCTGGTGACAGCTGCAAAAGTGACATTGAGTAGGAAGGGGATAAAGAAGACAAATACGGCATTTTACACGGCATGATTTTGTTTTCAGTTTTGATTGCATGTTTCCTAAAAATCCAATAAGCTAATTATATATTTGTGTAATTCAATACAGTTACTTTAATTAGTTCAGCAAAAAAAGTAAATCAGTAACTGTAGCCAAAGGATCCATTATTCAAAAATCTATATTCAGCTTATTTTATTTTTCAGGTTCAGAATTGGTCTCAAATCCATTTTTTCTTGCAAGCTAATAACACTTGAAAGAATCTTGATTTCTGCAGTACAAAAGTCCTGCAGGTGCAATAACCACTCTTCTTAGCATTAGAACATAATCCTGGCTACACTTCTGAGTAGTGAGCATATCACATGTCCTATAAATATCAGGTGTCTCTTTCTTGTTATATTAAACTATTTGAGATATATATATATACTTCATTCTGAAAAGTCTGTTTAACTTGAGGATGCTGGATCGTTGTAATATTCTACGACATCTCTTAAACTAATAGATCTCTCCTGTGACTACTGCTTTCACCAGTTCATTTCCATTTCTATGTGTTAGAGTTACAAGCTAATATCAGACTCCAAAGTAACTTGTTGTTATAGTACAATGGAAAAAATGTGGTCTGGTTTTGAGAGTTGTTTTGGGATGGGTTTTCGCTGTTGTTGTTTGGGGGTTTTCAGTACAAATGCTCTGAATAAAGAAGTAAATATTTGAAACTGTTTTACACGTAGCAGACCATTTAATGCTGAGGAGAAGTACTCTTACATCCCCTATTGTGCAGCTTTTGTTACTGCCTAGGTTCCTCTGATAATTTTTTTGTCAGCTCATGGTCCTGTCATATGCATGTTGTTTCAGAATGGCTTCCCAGATTTTACTTTTTTTTTTTTTATTAGAATGGTTGTTCTTTCAAAAGCTATGACTTTTGCATGTGCTCTTCTCTTAGGTCAGCCAAGTATTATCTTTTACTAAACATTTTCCTATTACACTTCAGAAAGGACAGTCCATTGCCCTACATGAGATGTAACTTGGAATCCTTTAATGACACCCAGATCCATTTTGATTTAGTATATGGATTGCATTAACACTGGCACTGCAGCTCAGAAGACCTTATTAATAAACTATATTATTTCAGATTGCATGATTTAATGATTATCTTTTTTCTGTATCAGTAACTGGTATATATCAAAGTGATAAAATAAAGGATAAGAAAAAAAAGGATAAAAAGGATAAAGTATGAAAAACAACCTCAGTATCTTGAAGACTATGGCATGTGCTATACAAAATCAAGAAAGATGCAGTTCGTGAAAATCAAGGGAGCTTTTAGCTTAAGAGAAACAAGAGAAATAGTGGGGTCATGAACACTTTTCCTTCTGACACAGGGAATTAAAAGAACAACAGTCCCACTGAGTTTCATCTTTAACCTCCATCTATAACTTGCATCTGCCTGGTTCCCACCCCTACCTCTCTACAAACCCACACAATATTCACTGTGCAAGTGACATTCATTTCCAGTGCCGAAGTACGTAAGTGATTAATTTATTTGCACTACCTAGAACCTGGTAAAACAAATTAGACAGGAGCAAAATGTTTCCATTCTTGCTTCATCTATGTGTTTTTTTCCTCCTCACTGCTTTTGCTAGAGGCTGCATATGTGAAAATTGTCAGCCTGTTACTTTAGAGTTACAGGTTATCCTGCACAGTCCTCTCCCGATGGAGAGGACTTCAGATTCTTTAGTCACTCCTTTATTAAAGATATTTCATCTGTCTTTCACCTTGATACTTTTTCACATGCCTCTAGAATTTCCCATATCACTGAAGATGGAAATAACTCTAATCTCTACCTCTGGTAAATGTTTGACTACCCTTTCTGCCAAAATGTAGCTCTAGGTATAAGGTGCAGCAGGATTACTGGGACTCCCAAGAAGTTTATTTTGGATGAATAACATTTCAGAATGTATTCCCGCCAAAGTGTTATCTGTGAATTCAGACTAGCATCCACACCATATATCATTTGAGTCTGTAACACTCCTCGACTATTGTAGCTTGACTTCAGTTTCCAATTTTAGTGGCTCCTGGGACTTTTTATTTATTTTTTCCTCTCACAAGGTGTTTGCTCTGTTTCCTTTTTGTCAATCAAAACAATTGCCCTCCCACTAATGTTTATATTAGATAGCTTTTACCAGCTTCTTGTTCTTTTTATTTATTCAAAAAATTACTTTTATTCTCATTACTGACTTACTAATAGCTGTATATAGTGTAAAAAATCTTGAGGGACTAGGGTTTTTTTCAAGTTGCAACTTGAAAGTTCAGCCATATAGGACATGACGATTAGAAGGACCTATATGTGTATTCCATTATCATTTTCCTCTCTATAGTAAAAGTATAGTAAATAAAATCTGGGTAGCTCCACTTTCTCTAACAATTTCAAAAAGCTAAGGCATTCTCAGGATAGGGCAATATAATGTTTGTAATAAAAGGACTAAAAAAGGCTTCTATGATCTTACCCAAAATATTATGTTCCAGGAACAATTTTTCAGCTTTACCCCCTGAATGGAAGATGTTCTATTTATATCATAATGACATTCATACTTGTAGCTCAAGGAGCGGACAGACCAGTTCCATAAATTAGATCAGAATGCAACTCTGTTCATATAAGTGTATTGAAAACACCAGAGGGGAAGTGACTATCAGGGTTTTTTTTGATGCTGACAGAAAATCAAATGATGTAGGACATTTTTTATCCTAACAAGGATGTTGAAAACAAACACTGATTGACTGACCTACCATTTCTACTTGGAACTTCTTCCAAAAAATCACAAGAAGGCTTTGGGAAAATATTATAGTATTATATTAAACAGATGGTACAGTTTTTTAAAATCCCCAAAAATCCAGTTCCTGCTAAAAGCAGTTGCAAAGCTTTTGTAAAGTGTAAGCAAGAACAGGATGAAATCCAGATGATGACTTGGTTTTCCATATATTTTAAAAAAATTTTTTGCAGTGTGAAAAGAATTTTTACTAAACTCAAGACATTTAAATCTGGAAGCAACAAAAACAACATTATTTTGATTATGATAACCGACACAATCCAGATTTATAGCAACCTATCTGTTTAGAAGTGCATGTCACAACCTAGTAAATTGTCCTCTAGTAAAGTGCAAATGTGGTCATCTACATACTTATCTCCTGAACCTGGTTCATATTCTGCTATACATTCCTCTGAAAGGATGTTTAACATTTTCTGAACACTTTCCTAAGTGATGTCAGGTGTTTTTTGTTGTTTTTTGGTTTTGGTGTTTTTTGTTTGTTTGTTTGTTTGTTTGTTTGTTTGTTTGTTTGAATAATTTTTATTAGTTATCCTGATAAAATGGCAGTAGCTCAGATTTAGGGCACATCTAACCTAAGCATGGCAGGACTGACCTGCTGGGGCTAGATGTTCTGATGGATCTAGGCTTTTGAAATTACTGCTGGTTTGTTTTTTTTTTTCTTTTTAACTATGCTATTTACAATCCCAACACTGTTCTCATATTGTGTTAGGCACTATAGACAAATGTCTCTAGCTCAGGGCAGATCACCTGGTAACCTAGACCTTAGCAATGTTTCTCCTGCACAAAGTTCCACTAAAGACTGTTGGCAAAGCATATTTCCCCATACATTGTAAACTTTAAGTCTCACATTTTCTTCTTACAAAGTCCTGATTCTTCTGTTGTTTCTCAGTCCTACTGGGAATAGGTTCCTGCCTACTCTATGTGTGCCGTGGCTTAGCGCTCATCTTAAATTCAGGGCTTTTTTCACATTTTTGTATGCAAATTACTGCAACTAATATTCCAGTCAGAGGGACTTTCTATTTTTTTCCATGATTTGGTGTAATTTTCAGATTTTGGAGTTATAATCCAAACTGCTTTTTGATTTTTGAATCTTCACATTGATGTTTATTTTGCTAGGCTTCTGCTAAACATAGACACAGTTTATACCTGAATCTGTTTTGTCTGGATTGCTCACTGATACCTGTTAAAAAAATGCATTTCTCGGTCCCTCACTGAATACAATGGCATCATTGGACAATTCTTGCAGCTGGCAAGTGCCAACAGAGGAAGAGACCTTCTACTGTCAAATGCCAGGGTGCTGGTAAACTGCTTCAGGAGAAGACAGGGACTCTTTGAGTTCTACTAACTGGCTTCTGAGCAGAATCTGGTTTTATCTCAAAGGCAACAGATCCTATTTCCTTTGGAATTTGTTACTTAGAAAGGGCCACCACTATTCATGTCTCAAGTTACCACAGATCCTGGTGTCGGATGCCTGTTCTTTTCCAAAGCCTTCACATTTCCTGCCTTCGGCAATTGCACCGTAGGATCCTCTTAAAAGGGAACAGATGCAATACAAACAATTATGCCTCTTGAAAGCACACTATACAGAACAGCTTTAGCAAAGAGGTAGGAAGAACAAGAAATCCTACACTTCATAACACTGAAATCAAGTGCATCTTAAACACAAGTGGCTTTCCAATCCTGATCTGTAGGGGTGCAGTGTAATTGCATCCTCTTAATACCATCTCAGAGCCTGGGCTAAGGCAGTTTCTGAAATGGGAAAAATAAAGAAACAGCTGGAACAGTGACAGCAGTAGAATAAAAACTCATTCTGTAATACTTTTTAAAACAGAGCCACAGGAAATGTGTCCAAAGGGTAATTAATTACTTTATGAACAAAGCTTTACTTAAGTCATAGTTCAGCATGATGCTGAAGCTACCCCCACACTCCTCATACTTAGTCTAGTGAATCTTGCAATTCTTAGAGGTCATTTAGAGGTGTTGAATAAATATTTGGAGGCACTGAATACCACCACAGAAGAAACCAGGTCAGCAGGAGATAATGCAGGTTCATCCTTGCTCTCATGGAGAGCAGTTCTGCTGACAAGAACTTGGAGTTGCTGCTTGGTGGGAAGTGAACAAACACCCATTATTGCAAGATGAAGCTAAAGAAAAATAGAAATGTTTTTGAGGGTTGAACGCAGACAGGTTTTAGTCACCCTTATACTGGGAATAGGCAAGGACAGGTCTGATTATTTCTGCTGCAAGTAGAATATGAATGAACCAGGAAATCACCACTGAATTTAAGAAGCCATCTTTACAATATCTCTGAGGAATAGAAGACTTCATTTAAGACACTGTCCAGTTAAAATTTTTAATGCATTCATGAATAAGATACTAGACTTTGTTTTAAAAGAAGTTTAGTTAACTCAAATGTGTAATACTCAGAACCAGGCTGAGAAATTAGCTCATTACTAGTACTAGCACAAGTCATACATACATCCAAGCATTTAATAAGCTGATAAAGTGCACTGAGATATTGTCATACCTAACCACTAACTTTCCAGTGCCTATGATCAAAGGCACGGTTAAAATTTCCTTTGGGTATTTCACCTTATTTAAGCTTGCACATTGTTACAGACTGACAAATCCCATTCTGTCCTGCTCTCAGAGCCAAATTCAATTCTGAAGCCTTCCACCTTATCATTCATATCAAAAGTTTATAGAGAAAGAGGCTGAAAAACCATCAGTAATCATAATCAACACCTGCCTTACATATTCAAATTAGATATATCATGATGCTTTCTTGGATGACTCAACACCTACTGGCAACACTGCCTACTAATATTGTCATGCAGCTCAACCTTCAGACTAGCATAAATCAAATAAAAAGTAGAGTGTTTTGTCTACTTAAAATAGTACAGCTAGATTAAATGATTCTATTATTGAGTCATGTGCAACTTATATAAAGGCTTTCCTCAGGAGATTAATTTCCAGAAATTCCAATTCCAATGCATATGTAAAGATTTCAGTGATTCAAATATAATTACTACTGTTTCATTACAGAACGTGTGGAAGATCAGTTTGCCAAGGAATGTTTTGTATTTTTTACCTTCATTTTTAATACATGTAATTTATACATGTGCCAAAAAACCCCACATCTTCATGACCAGAAGACTTTCCTGGTATTTCATATATTTGTTTTGAAAAACAACCCTACATCCAATAATACATCAAGACACACAAGCATCAGCTCAGAGAATTTTTAAATTAATTTCTTCAATTTGTGAAGTTCTTATCACTTTTAATAGTCGAGTCACAAAGAAGGAAAGCTTTGCATTCTGACTCTACTTTGGTCACACTATTCAGGTCATTTCTAGATATGAAGTCCAGGGAATGTGCCAAGTATCCTTCAGCACAATGTTTTCAAGAAGACATTTATAGATCCACTAGTACCATAAGGTAATATACAAAAAGGTATGAGATGTGCTCAAAAATAAGAGCAAGATAGTAAGAGGATAGCAACAGATGAGAAAAACTTCCAGGCAGCTGTTTTCACTTCCAGCTTTTCTTTAGATACCCTACTAAAGAATAAAGTTATAGAAAACTTCACATGGAAGAAGTAGCCAGCTCTTTCAAAAAGTAGAGGTATGAAAAAATGTGTAATGGCGAAATAGCCCACTTGTATTTATCTAACATTTATTGGTGGGATAACATTAACAGGGTATTTTTAATAGCTTAAAGTATTTTAAAATATCAGTAATAAGAGATGGATTTTGCTCCTAGACAATGTTATTGTGGGATAGAACCTGAATTTTTGTGGATTACATTCCTGATTATTTATACACAATACTCTGTAATATCTTAATTATTTTACAATCTTTTCTTGTGATAAGCTAATCTCTTTGAAATGGGTTTTCACTTTTTCCTTAGATCTCCAAGCTTTTACTTGGGAATGAGTTTATTAGCAAGTACCATTATAAGAATTTGGGTTCTTACTTGCAGTAATGATGAGTCTTTCCTGCTTAAACTTAGGCTTAGAAAGAATTCTTTTATGATCTTGAGGGCACAAATTTAATAAAACATCACCTCTTCTAGACCTAGTGTATTTGATTTGTGATTATGTCCTACAAATAGAAGAATTATTTCTGGTGAATAACACCTAAACTACAGGTAATGTGCCAGTGAAGTTTCAGGGTTCTAACTTAGACAAATGGAGAGTGAACCCACAGATAAATAAATTCTATCATCCACAAAACATGGACTCTACTTCAGTCATGAGTAATACCACTGAAGTTAATTGGCAAGTTACTTCTGGAAAATCATTATCTGACATGCACTTCAAAGATTAATTTTGGAAAAGAGCATTTCTGTAACAGTCTGTTCTGCTGTCCAACAACCTGTGATATTTTCACATAGTGTCTCAGCTTTAGCATCTCTTTTCTGGGTGAGAATCCAATCCTGCTTTAATTCAGCAGGTTTAGTTCACATAGTGCAAATATACAGCTATTTTAAAGAGTTACATAGTTTGACTGCTTGAAAGCTTATTTTGAAAGCTTCTAGCATTTATCTGGTTCAAACTCTCAGCACTCCCCTCCAATAGCAAAAGGCTGAAAAAACCACAGGCCTAACCATGTCTTCAGCCTGGTATCTCCATTTTCTCTCACCGCTGCCCAGCTGGTTTTAGAGTTGAAATTGTGGCCAAAGTGCAGCTGAGGCTAACAACTTGTAAGAATTTTGTCCTTTTCACAGCTGCTTCCTTAATAAACACCAGGTAAAATCAACCTTTAGCCTAGTAATTTCTATTCAACACTTCACCATCTTGTATCTTTATTTCCACCCATGGTTGTAGTCTGTGAAAGACACACTGTAGAGGGGTGTTGGAAACTTCAGGAAGGCAACAGAGCACCTGGAACTGTAAGGTGAGTAAAACCAAACTCAAGAAAATTAAAAAGACTTATTAGTCTAGTCTGTACAGCAAGTGAATTACCATGGCAATATCAGCAAACAAAAAAAGTAATGTACAAGTCATAGAATTCAGGACAAGACTTAGACAAGACAGTTGCAAGATCAAAGTCAAAGCCTTGGGAACACAATCTAGAGACACGATAAAAAGCAAGAGGCAATAAAATTTACTTATATGAGGTCTCAGTAAGGCAATCTACCAACCAAAATACTAATACTAGTACTAATACTAATACAAATACAAAATAATAATGTAATACTAATACTAGTACTAATACTAATACAAAATACTAACACTAGCCCCACAGCTCACTAGCTTGTGGAAACTGCTCAGAGGCATCTGCAGGCTTGCCAAAGCCTCATGGTAGTTCCGCAACCAGCTCAGATTAACATGAATGTCCTAACACTGATTGGGTTCGCTGGTTTGCCTGACTTACTCCTACTAGCCAGTCCATTAGCCAATGCTTTTGTACTGTAATATCAGATAGCGTCTGACAGGGTCTCCTCTGGAAATAAGAGTTGGCTCTTTCCTATTTATTCTCCCAATGAAACCTACAGTATTGAAAAACAGCTTTAGCTTGAGTCCATATTTTTTCTGTCTGCGATCTGGTCCCCTATAGAAAGCTTGATTTTTGTCTGTATTTTTTTTCTGTACCTGATGATTTCAGAATCTCTAGCAGAGCAAGTAGATGCTTCAGAAAGAAATGTCATGTCAAAACAGGTCTTTGAACAAAAGAAAGAAAACAGTGCAAAGTTACTAAAGATTTTTGGTTAATGACTTGACTTTTTTATCTGCATAAACAAGTCCTACGTTTAAGACTATGAGCTAATACACCCTGTGGTTATGTTTGGCATCACAAATCCTAAAAGAATATATTTACAAGGATTTTTGTTGTTTTTTAACTTGGATAAATTTACTAAAACCCCAGTTTTGTATATGGTCTAGATGCAGGAACCCAGGTCTTGGCAGTAAGGAGCTACAGGGCAGGCCTCTGTAAGGAGAAGCTAGGACTGCCCTGTGCTGGACACAACTAATTCCAGTCACCTTTGTAATAGACCCAATGCAGGACATAATGGAGCCCATTAGCTCCAGGTGTGGTGCCTTGGGGAAAATATATGTAGGAAAGGGCAGAAAATGCCACATGGTGAGAGGAGGAGAGAACAAAAATAGTGAGATAACACCCTACAAAGCCCAAGGTCAGAGAGTAAGGAGGGACTCCAGGAGACAAAGCTAAGATTGCTTTCCACTGTGTGGAAAGGACCCCGTGATGGGTCCAGTGAACATTTCCTCAGGGACCTCTGGAAGACAGACACTGGAGTAGGAAAAAAAGTGTGAAGAGTAGGAGTGCCAGAGAGAATCTGTTATGAACTGACTGCAGCCCCCTGTGCTTTTCCAGGGGCAGAACGGGCAGAGGGGGTAGGAAGAGAGGTTAAGAATGAAGGCATGAACATAAGCCTGGGAGAGAGGGAGAAAAGACATTTAGTCTTTAGATCTTACCATCCCCAAGCTTTTATTTGGCAAAAAGTTAAATTAATCTCGCCCAAGTCAAATCTGCTTTGCCTCTGAAAGTAACTAATAAGACATCACTCTGATTTTATCTTGACCCACAAGATTTTTCATCATACTTTCTCCTCCTGTCCTGTTGAGGAGGGAAGATGAGTGACCTGGTGGGAGTTTGATCTTTAACCAAGGTTAAGCCAGCAAGCACATGCACTAAGTTCCCTTTTAGGAAACAGGAAACTAAATAATTTTTTCTAAAGAAAGATTTCAACTACCAGATACATGTTCTAAACTCATCTTGCTAGAAAACTATGCCCAAACAAATTTCTTCCTGCTTTTGGTCAAGAAACAAATTAACGAAGATTGTCAGTTCTGTCCAGTAAGTATAAGAAATCTGATAACATCTTTTTTGTCTAAGTGTGGTAGGTTGAGCCTGAGTTGATGGATGGTCATTTAGACCTATAATGCTTCTTGAAATTTGCATATTTAAACCATGTGGAGATGCAGGAACTTCCCTTTTGTGTTTGAGCCTTCCTGTGGGGAGGGGAAAAAATGGGCCCTGGGCTCCATCTCTTGGAGCGGCCCTGGGCCTCCCCTCCCCTGGCACCAGGGCATGGGCCCTGGGTAGCTGCGGGAGAACCCCTCAGGGCCATGGGCAGCTAAGGGACCACCACGGGCTGCTGTGCAGCTGAGACCACCCGGCACGGCTTCTGAAGATTGGTGGGCTACCCTCCCACACCCCCATGCGGCCCCATGCAGCCCCGGTGGGAGCCGATAGAGCTTTCTGCAACTAATGTAGCCTATATTGAACTGGAAAAAACCACCAAGCAGCCAGGCACATAAAGGGAAAGAGGCTTTTCTCCAACACAAAGCCGAAGAAAATGAGTTCTTCGACATGGTGGCTTCAAGGTCAGAAAAAGTGAGTCATGTAAGACGAAGCTGAAGATGGTGATGGGAAAAGAGGATGGAGTTGTGCCCAGCGCAAAGCTTGAAAATACTTTTTGCAGGCCATGGTAAAAACTGTAATATCACAAACTGTTCTTTTCTCTTTAATCCGTTTAAAAGACATGGGGGGATGAGAATTTTGTGTGCAGCCTGCGGAAAAATAAAAGTGACTACACCAGGTCACCTAGGAACTAGAGACTTCTGGAGATTTTGAGAAGAAGAGAGCAGTTGCTTTTAGGCTGGAATTTGCTNTGCTTATCCTTAAAAAAAAGAAAAGAAACACCCCATGTGTGGCCCATGCTGACGGTTGCGGGAAGACTGCAAGATTCACGGGAAAGATGTTTTCCACGGCAGCAGAAATCTGGGCGAGTCTGTTGCTTTTTGGGCAGTTTGGAAACCACGTGAAGCAAAAGAAACCTTTTTTCCTTAAATAGTAGAGAGACTTTTAAGAACTGTAATACTGACCAAAAATCATAGTTTGTTATCCTTTGTGCAAGTTAAGTAAAAAGGGGAGGTGCTGTAGAAAAAGAAGGGTTTGCTTTAATTTCTTTTTATTTCTTTTTACTTTTAATTCTGTTAGCAATAAACTTCTTCATATTCTTTAAACTTTTAAGCTTGCTTTGCATTTCTCCAAATCCTTTATCTCACAGAAAGTAAGAGATGTGAACAAAACCACTACACTAAGATAAATGGATTATTTTAGTTTCACTCAGTCTCAAATGTATAAGTGAAGTTCCTTTGAGCTGTATGGGGGTGCTTTTCTCAATATTGCCTGAAGTTACTTTAGAAAAAAAATGTGAATTTCCACAGGATTGGATGCGGAGGGTGTTCTCTCTTTTAATGCGAGCATAGCCTTCACCAGCATATATTACCTTACTGAATACTTATTTCAAGCATTTTGTATGAGTTAGGATAATGTTTTCTAGCAATTAAAAAAAAATTGTCTTGTTCTCAAGATTTATTTGACTTAAAACACGTAACATTAAAGAAAGCATAACTCTACACATACAATACTGATTTCTGTTATGAATCATCCGTCACATGTTGTCAAGACCAGAGATCTGCTACCTGAAGTATTCTAATTTGACAGAACTATGTCCCTGAGTAGCAGCTAGATAGGCTTTTCCTTTAAAGCTTTCCAGTTTCGTTTGATTATTCACTTAACATAGTTTTTACTTTCCTTGATAAATCTATAAAATCTTAAAAAAATTTCTCAGTTAGTTAATGTTTAAATTCACTGAACAAGTGAACCATGGATTGCAGTATGTCATTTTTACAAGGTAATTTAAGAGTGAAAATTATAAACAGAGAACTCAACTTTCATAGATTTAGCTCCCCCTATTTTATTCCTTAAGGGGTTTTTTTATCTTTTGAACTGGTTTATTTTGTCAGACACTCATATTTTCTTGGTTCCAGTTAAGAACTGAAGAAACAAGGACCTTTTCTGACAATTGAGATATCTAGCCACTAGGATAATATAAACACATATTTAATGAAACAAAAAGTACTATGGTAAAAGTTACCATTTTAACAGTGGCAAATTTAGATTTTAGCAAAGCATTTTCAATCCGTAGTAATAACTATGTGCCTTCCAGCTACAGAATATAATGATCTTGTTAAGTTTAGAATGTAGATACAATTTTTTGGTCAAGTAGAATTCATTTCTACTTGAGGACCACCGGGAGCCCTAATAGAGACTTGAACAGATCCAGTCTTTAGACTGTTCTGGCCATTACTGTAGAAGAACTTGAATGAGTAATTTACATACTTGTCAATATCTAAGAGGTAAACATGCATGCCTGTTTTGGAAACATAACATGGTTCAGAAGGAAAACACAAGTTTGACATCTTCTAGATCTTAATTCCAGCTTCAATTTTATTAAATGAGATTTAGATTCCACATTACTTACACATTTCAGTTGCCTAAATCTTCCTTCATGCAGTTGCTTTATATCATATTTTTATTGTTATTTTTTAATAACTATGATGAAAAGGGATATCAGTACATTTAGTACTGTATCTTTATTATCTGTCTAATGGACAAAGCTTTAAAAAGATCAGTTAAATTGAAACGTTCACAGTCTTGTGAAGTAACTTAGGATAGGTCTCATTTTAACTCCATAAGCTTCAATAAAGTTCATTGAAGCTGTCTAGAAATGATTAATGATGAAAGAAATTATGATGCTGGAAAGCCATACCTGAGAGAATAATCTGTAAGGCAGACTTACAGTGGCATGACTAGCAGGAGATCTAAACAAATACTGGGGCTAGCAAAGTGGTGAAAGGATATCTAGACTTATCTATGGCAATGTCATCAATGCTGCATCCACATATCTATTTAATATTGAGGCTACAGAGGCCCAAATTTTAAGTGTCCCATCTTCTTGTGGGATACTCAAACCAAGCTAAACAACAAATACTTACTACTCACAACATGGAGAAGCTAATAACAGAGAAGATGTAAAGGGTCACAGTTAAATTTTCTTACATACATTACTTGCTCCTTTATGATGGCTGTTTCAAAACCTCCTTCTTTCTCATTAACCTTCCAGACTAATTACAATGATAGAGAGTTTATACCATTTTTTTTCAAGACTTTTTGTTTTAATAGCTATTTTGCTTCTTCAGAGTCTCTTTCAGCACAGGTTTACAGAAAGCACTAAACTGTAGTATTGTATTTTCCCACTCCTTTGCCTGCCCTTCCCACATGGTTCTCCCTTCCCTGCCCCTATTCCTTGCCACTCCCTTGAGTTCTCCCTGTTGGTCCCAATACCCCAACTCAGCCCAGGGACCACCCCTGCGCCCTGAAACCATTAGTCCATGTGCTCTCTCCGCCACCCTCATCCCCATAATAAAACCGTAAGTCCCTGCCATGAGACTTTCTCTCTGCCTTGGGGATTCAGCCTGTCACCATGAGGCTCTCTCTGCCCTAGGGACTATGTGAATAAAACATCCTCTGAGGTCCCCATGCGGGGAGCCGTCTTGCCTTCTTTACCGCCACTGTGTTGTGGGGCAGACAGCTACCAAAGGCCATGTGGGGCTGCCTGGAAGAGGCTACGGGAAGTGGGACAGCTGCTCTCCCCAAGAAAGCCTCGCAGAGCTCTCCGGGAATGTCTGCAGCTTGCCATACCATCGCAAGAAACCACAAACCACAAGACTAAACTTCTCTCTCAGTCAGTGTTTTGATAGTTCTGCAGCCTTTGCTTAAATCCACCATTGCTTAAATCTTCAAAAATAGGCTGTGTCTCTGCCTCTTTGCAACTACTGGCTCCCCCTTCAGAAAGGGTGGTTTGACTTGTTCTACTGACGTCTAATCACTGCCTTGAACAGTACTTTTCCTTCAAAAATAAAGATTAAAAGGTGTTATTTCTAGTCACATGAAGACCTTTCCACATGTTTGCAGCCATTTCTTTATAATAGGGAAATTTACCCATCCCTCAGTATTTCAAACACTGTTGGGTTTCATGTCATTCAGTTCTTCCAATATCATATTCTTAAAGTCTCAGTAATGACAGTACTACCAAGCTATTTTATATGGACCAACATCTACTTTTCTTGCTCTGGAACCAGGACAATCTACTGAAAATAACTGCTTGCATCTCTACTTTATAATGCTTTCTAAAAGACTGACACACATCCAAGAATGTCCAGCCTCTTGAGGATTAAAACAGTGCGCCACAATATGAGTTCTGAATTCAAGCTCTTGCTCCAAGCCTTTTGGAGGGGGAATCAAAACACACTCTAAAATGGTATCAAATATTTGTCTGATATCTTAGGAGGGCAAGGCTTTTTTATCACTTTTCTTAATTAGCCAGAATGTTAATACTGTTTTCTCCTCTGTACTAAAGAGACTTTGTCAGTGGTAGTCTAGAGTCTTCTTGGTCTTTTTGTAACAAAAGGGAAATATTATATCAAATATGGCTCTGTGAAAATACTTTGTGTGGTTTAATTTACAGATTTATCCAATGTCTTTGCTTAGTGCTCATTGAATCACGTACATAAACCAGCTTGGGCCAGCAATAACTTAGTTATCTTTGTAGTGCATTCCATGATGAAGTATAGACACATCCAAACGGTTTCTAGATTTAACCCCATATTCCCCTTAAATCAGGTCTAAATTAGAGAAAATACATGTTTACACAATGTAAAAATTTCAAAGTTTTTACCAAAATACCAGGTTCTTTAACTTTTCCATGATCCTTCTATTTTGATATCAGTCAACTTCTAAGTTCTATGAGTTTGAAACATTACACTGACAAAAAGTTATGTGGTTTTGTGCTTCATTCCTCATATTTCTTCAGTGATTTTGATTTGTTATGGTTTTTCTTTAGTTTCCTACATCCTTTCATAATACTTTAGTACAATACTTAAAAAAAAAAAGGCAAATACTCCCAAAACAATTTTAAATACATGCAGTCTACATACAACAACTGTCTAGTATTTTTAACACTTTAGTAAAAGGATTGAACAGCCATCTGTGGGGATGCTGATCTAATTGCCCTACCTCCTATCCACCTTACTTTGTAAAGAGAAAAGACAGCAGAAATGATAAAGTTAAATTAGAGTTGAGATTGCTTTAGTTTCTAGAGCTCTGTCAAGTGGGATGAATGAAAAAAATAAAAATAAAGTGACTATCTCCAACATGATGAAAAAACCCCATAATCTCAAAATTCAGTTCTTCCCATCTGACTCTCACTGATAAGGCAAAACTAAAATAAAATTTAATTAAGACCAAAAATATATACAGTTCATACTACTATTACTAAATAGATTCCAAATCTTAGAGTCCCAGAGGAAAAAGCACAAAATATAGTGGCACCTTCATTGCTTTCTTATAAACAGCTTTCAAAATATGAAATTCAGTGTTTGAATTCCTTATGGTGATTAAAACATTCACACCAATTTTCTGCTTCTTCCCTGAAGATACATTGCAGCAATGAGTCTATTATTGTTCATTTGACTAACTAAACATCCAGCTATTACAGATCACTTTGAAGCTTTCATAAAGTATGAGAGAGTACATTCTTTTAAAGTACTTTCAGTGCCTGCCAATTTGACAAATACACTCATTTACTGTCATAAATACAGGCAAGGCTTAGAAAATGAGGGATATTATAAAATGTGTTGCTACATTTTTGCAAATTTTTTGCCAAGTTTTACTCAAAGTATATGTGTCATAGTATTACTGAGGTGTTTTACACAGACAAAAAAGGTTCCTAGAAAAACAATACTTATTAACCTTAAATATTCTCAGAAAAATACAAGTCCATGCTTTTAAGAATGAGATGGAAAATTTGTTTATTTTCTGTAGAATAAAAGTTGATTAAACTGGTTCGGTTTTCTCTAGTTTAAAAGCCGATAATACCCTCATTTGAATCTAGTTAATCTCAACTTTGAACTGTCCATTACATTAATGTGCTTACTTCTGTTTTCCCAAGTCACCTTGAGTTCTTTTTCATTCTTCAGCTGTACTTGCATCTTTATATTCAATATGCAGTACAAAACAATCTCAATTCCCTAGTTCTGAAGGGAGAAAATTAATTCTGTGTTACACACGTGTTTTTTCAATAAGGTTATTTGCTTTTGCCTTTTCACTATTGAAGTGTTGAAGTTTTTTGTCAGCTTGTTTTTGTTTATTCACTTTTCTGGCTTTCTATTTTGTACAAAGGGAAATCTAGTTTCTACCAATTTGGAATTTTTTTCCTGATATGAGAGGCAGATGGACAAAGTGTAAAGCAAAAAGCTTAAAACCAATTTATGTTATAATATTATTCCACTTAGAAGATAACCAAACTTTAAAAAAACCCAAACAATTATTATTTTTACAATTGAGGAGCAGTCCTCATTTTTAAAAAGTCAATCACAAATTTTCATTGCCCTTTGCTGGAAAGATATTTTGTTCTCTGTTGCAGATTAGACTGGTCTGAGGACTGTGATTTTAAAAAGTTTTAGTGTCCCAGCTGAAAGACTCAAGACCTTTAGTTGCATTTCTCAGGTGAAAATTCTGGGTGTCCTGCGTGAAAACAGGTAAATTCCTTATGGGTCATATAAGTCCTTTGTTACTGGCAAGTATTTGACATCTCCTTGGCTCCTAATATTCTACCGAGAAAGTAGTTTCTAGGTTTTTTCCCTTTTCTTTTCATACTTCCATAAAAAATTATAGAGACAAATTTTCTTCCTTTGCTTCCCTCACAGTATTTACATGACAAAAAGTCCTTTATGTTCTACATAAAGTAAATTGTGACATTTCATGACTGTTCAAATATGTAGTTAATTACAGGTAACAATGGCTTAAAAGGAGTTTTCCTAATTTACAGCCAGCTCAAACAATTCCTTGATGCATATTTTATTTACATATACTACCTGCAAATAAGAAATAAATATATTTTTAAAATAAATAAATAAGATCAGGTCTATGCCTAAAATTTACAAAAGCCTGGTAATTGTAGTGTCACAGCATCAATTTGGTCCATAGCCCACTTGTGGTGTTTTGATGTCGAAGTGCATGAATTGAACAGAGTAGAAGAAAGATTGCCTACTGTTTGGAGAGTCCTGAAAATATCTGCGCCTGGTACGAAATGTGAGGGACAAAGCGTTCCTCTTCAGAACAACTTGTCTTGATTTAGTATTTTAAAGTGTGAGCTTTAATTAAAAGAAAAAAACTTCAATGACTAATTGCTATTGACACTGAAATACATTCTTACTTAGTAAATAACTGACTAAAACCAGCTTTTAAAAAACACCTATTTCTTACAACATTCGAGGACATTGAATGCATCTACCAGCAGGAACTGATGTTTTAATGATATAACACCGTACCTTCTGTAAAGAAGAGTAATGTCAGGAAGCACTGTAGGAAAAATAATTTATCAAGACTTGAAAAGCACTGTACCAATAGATTCAGATAAATCTGACTGCCACTTAGGTTTTTAAGGCAAGATTTACTTTCTTTCAGATCAATTGAGCCTCTCTTACTCACTTTTTTTAGCAAGACAAAATTAGACCCAGCCTTTTAATGATACTGTGATGCTAGTTTCATTACTGTGTTCAGATAATACAGAATACACCTCCAACCAAGATTTGCAAATAAAGTGAAAGCGCATTTACTTATTTTATATTTATATATAAGTATATAATATTAACAACTGTCCAATTGTGATGGAATCTTCTTTGATAATTATTTCAATTTCACTTCATCTTACAGCAGCCAGCGGACTTCTTTCTTTACTAAGAAGTTCAAACACTTAAAAAACATAGTATGTCCACATTTACAATGAACATGCACCTAGGCAAAAATAATGTGTAGGCTGCACACTATTCCTCTGATCTGCTCTGTATATTTGTTCTCCAATACTGCCTGTTACCAGCAAGGCTATAACCAATAAACCCCACAATTCCAAGTTATCCCACTTTTTGAACACAGCAGTATTTGAGTGACCCTTACCTTTATGTAACAATATTTTTCAGTTGTCTTTACAAATCTTTTCATGTGCAATATTAAAATTCCACTCAGTCTGTGAATGAAAACAGGTAAGTAGTTTTCTCTCAGGAAAAAACTATTTAGGTAGATTAAAAGCAGCACGTATACCTGTGTATATATGAAATAGCAAAGCTTCACATGCTAATAGCCCTTTTAATAGGTAAAGTTACAGAAAGAATTTGAAGTAGGGGAAGATGAAGAGTCAGCACTGTTTAAAACATTGCAGTCTGTCTGCAGTATATTTCCTGTGCAGGCTCAGTAACACAAAACAAAGGAGAGCTCCTGATCAGCATGTGTTGCTGCTTCTGCTTAGGGTGTTGTTCAGCTTGCCTTATTCACAAGTTATTAAACAAGCTTGGTGTGCTGTTTTGGCTGGGATAGAGTTAATTTTCTTCACAGTGGCTGGTACGGGACTGTGTTTTGGATTTGTTCTGAATGCAGGGTGGATAATATAAAGATGTTTTTGTTATTTGTGTAAGCTGAGCAAGGCTTACACAGAGCCAAGGCCTTTTCTACTTTTCATATGGCCAGACTGGCAAGGAAGTTGGGTGTGTGGGGAAGGAAACACAGCCAGGAGAGCTGACCGCAACTGATCAAAGGGATATTCCATCCCATAAGACATCATCCTCAATATATATAAGTGGAAGAAGAAGAAAGAAGTGAGAGGATGTTTGGAGTGATGATGTTTGTCTTCCCAAGTTACATGTGATAGGCCTTTGCTCTCCTGGAGATGACAGAAAATCTGCCTGCCCATGGGAAGCAGTGAATTCATTCCTTGTTTTACTTTACCTGTGTGCATGGCTTTCATTTTCCCTATTAAACTGTTTTTATCCCATGAGTTTTCTGTCTTTTACCCTTCCAATTCCCTCCTCAATCCTACTGGTGGGGGAGTGACCAAGCAGCTGTGAGGAGCTTGGTTAATGGCTGGGGTGAAACCACAACACTCGGGTATCTGTGAGCTGGCAAACCTGCTGTGATTTCCATCAGCCCACGACACTCTGTGAAGATTCAGCAAGTTAAGACTCACAGGTGCTGGTAGAATTCTCTTGAAGGCCTCCCACTAGCAATGCAGCAGAGTCTCTCCCCAGCTCCGGTGTGGGGTCCCTCCCACAGAAAATGGTCCTGCAGGAATTTCTCCAATGCGAGTCCAACACACAAACAACAGTTCTCCACAAAATGCTGCAATGTGTATCACTCTTCCATGGAGTCCAGCCCTTCAAGAACAGCTAGCTCCAGCATGGTACCCCCACAGGGTCACAAATCCTACCAGGAAACTTGCTCCAGTGTGGGCTCATTTCTCTATGGGTCTGCAGGTCCCTGCCAGGACCCTTCCCAGCTCTGGTCTCCCACAGGGTCACAACCTCCTTCAGGGAATCTGACACTGATCCCTAGCTTCCCAGGGCTGCACAGCGTCTTTACTGTGAGAGGTGTCCTGAAATAGGACATAGCTGCAGCGTGGCAGACTGTGAGAGGTGTCCTGAAATAGGATTTAGCTGCAGCATGGCAGACCGTGCTGGCTCCCTGCGAGGAGCAGACAGCGGGTCGAATGGCAATGGAGCAAAGGCAGAGGCAAAGGATGAAGGAGGGACTCTCTATGTGCTCTCCAATCCTTTAATCCAATGGAGGGTCAGGGACAGAAGAGCCAAAAATGATGATTGACAGAACTTTTTATATGGGGTGGAGCAAGGTGGAGCGAAGGGATACAGCCAATAGGGTAAGGGCAACTGGGAGGTGACACGGAAGATGCAGCCAATGGGTTAAACTCAGGGGAGGGTTCAACACGTATCAGCCTGTGAGAGGCCGAATGTAATGGAACCTTCTGGAAAATATGAATATTCCATGACGGACATGAATAAATACGAGGAATTACATAACTTTGGGCAGAGAAATCTGGGACCTATACCTAAACAATATGCAAACTAAGTTCCCAGGGGATCTTGGGAACTCACCATGACTGAATGTTACACGTCGGTGCCTTGCATGTTGGACCACCAACTTTCTGGCTGAGTGGACTCTGTGGCTCCGGCCACACGCACTGCAGCAGGCATCCATCTGCTCTGGTGTGGAGCTCCACCACAGGCTGCAGGCGGATCTCTGCATCCCGATCCTCCTCCATGGGTAGCAGGAGCACAGGTGTTTCACCAAGGTCTTCACCATGGGCTGCAGGGTAACCTCAGCTCTGGTGCCTGAAGCACTGCCTGCCCATTCTTCTTCATTGACCTCGATATCTGCAGAGGTGTTCCTCTCACATATTCTCATTTCACTCTTCTCTGGCCACAATTACATCTATACAATAATTTTTATATTTTCCTCCTTAAGTATGTTATCACAGGGTCTTTACCAGCATTTCTGGTTGGCCCAGCCTTGGCCAGCAGCATGTTTATCTAGGAGCCAACTGGCATTGGCTCTGCTGGACATAGAAGAAACTTCTGGCAGCTTCTCACAGAAGCCAGTCCTGTATCCCCTCCACTAACAAAACTGGGCCATAAAAATCCAGCACAGAGGTGCATAAGGAGAGATATGGTATGCTGAAAAGATAAAACCTTCTTTTTCACTTATCAGAACAGAATTAAGACACACAACTTTTTTCTGTCCAAAAAAAGCATTTGTGCTTTGTTGTCCAAAGCATTTAGCTGAGATTTATCATGCAGAATTATTCAAGACAGCAATCAAATATTCTTGTATTTCTTAAAAAAAATTCTAAAAATAAACATACACACAGAATAGTTTTAATAATGAACTAAAATGTTAAATACAGACTCCTGTACTGTAAATTGTGACCTTTAGGGTCACAAAACTGACCTAAAACTGATTAATTTATACACAGACATTGATATAGCTCATTTCTGAAATAAATATAGTGGAATGTAGATAACAATTACATTACCTATTAAGTTCCTTTAACTGTACCATCTACCTGCTTCCCACATTCTGTCTCCACCCTTCTCTAGTGTTTGCTTGATCATGGCACTGTTGTCAGCATGACAGCAAAGTTGACCTCTTTTCAGAAGGCAAATTGGTTGTGTTCCAACAGCAAACAATGAGAGGGTGGCCATTTTTATGAGTGGCTAATCTTCATTGGCTTGAGAGTCTTTTTTCTGTGAAAGACTTTGTTTGCTGGCCTAAAAAATCTAGTTATCTTAAGCAATAGCTCCGTATTTAGCTATGTTTTGATTTAAGAAACAGTGCTTTGAGCCTTCTTTCTCACAAACTTTGTACAGACATGTATTTTTAAAAATACATGCAAAAATGCAAAGAAAATTCTAATTACATATGAAAGCATGGAAAATTTCACAGTGAAAGGCTATGATTTTAAGGAAAATCAGTAATTTTATGTTTAATATTAAGGTATGATGAATCAAGAATTAGGATTATCCATGCAGTTATAACAAGAGTTTACTTAATATAAACAATTTTGGGGCTGTATCTTATCAGACAGTGCAAGTTAAAACTGTTTAGAATGCCTGTTTCCTAATAAAGCACGGGTTAAAATGAGATGTCTTAAAAATTAAATGTATGTAAACAGGTTAACTTTAAATATTTGTCAAATAGTTTGTGAAAATTAATTTGCACTTTGAACACATACTGAGCTTTCTACTATTCAAAGAAAACTTTCCTTGTGTTTACATTTCTGAAGCTCTCACAACTTATCAGAAGGCAAATTTACATTGAAATAACTTAAAGCTTTAGACATCTTGGCAGTTTATGGAGTCAGTACAGATGACAGAGTAATGAGCTTTTAAGAACTTAATCTGAGTCAGGGGGAAGATTCATCATTTATCTTAGACTTTTGAGAGTGATTCTTCACTGATATCTTTTGTGATTAAAAAAACTGCACTGTTAAAGAGTCAGAAAAAGTTTTGTGTTCTTGCTTTCTTGCTTTTTTTTTTTTCTATAAGACGTTGATTCATTGATTACATTGGAAAAAACTTGCTCAAGGCACCCGCCAGCTCTTACATTTCCCACTCTGACAAGTAAATTATATAAAAGCTATTCTCACAGCCACTTAAGGTTGGCCCCATTTCCTATGCAATATCTCAGAATTGCTTTATTGAGAAGAAATGGGAGATGGAGTTAAAGAGATTTTGCTTACAAAGCAAACTGATGAGTTTTCCTCCAGAAGCAAGGAAGCTCTTGGGTTCACTAAGAAGTCAAGGCAAGCAGCAGCAGTGGCCCTCTGCCATCAGAAAGCCCTGTGACACTTATACTACAGCAGTTCTCCAAGTCTCCCGTCCTGTTTGATGCCAAATAAACATTGCAAAGGTCATTACCCAGCTCTACAATCATTTACAACAGGGTAACAGTGTCTGTTTTGATGATTCAGATGCCATTGACCGATGAGAAACTGAGGAAGAACAATAGATCAGAGAGGAGTTTCTCAGGAAGTAAGACATTTAGATTATGATCTACTGTAGAAAATGGTCAAAATGGAATAGGAGAAGGAAGGCACTTTTTCCTGATATCTTAGACTTTCTTTTTCCACTTTTTTTCTTAAAAAGAAACTGTAGTTGAGATCATGGAACCAAAGTAAAAATGTGACTGATATGAGAGACAAGTTAGATCTAGACAGCGCAGTTTGGAAAAAATGGCAATTACCAGGAAAAAAAAAAAGTTATGCTGGCTATAACTGTGTTTGAGTTAATTTTTTTACATTTTTTCACTAGAAAGACCACCTACCTTGAGGGCAAGATTTCTGATGCTACATTTCATTTTAGGCAAGTTTTAATCACATGTATCAGTTTCTTATTTTTGTGGCTGACAAGAAAGTTATTTATGATACTATTACACATTGGAACTTCTCACACCATACAGAAGCAGCAAGGGAATACATTCCATACACTAACAGCTAAATAACTAACCATGAGCCAGAAGGATGCAGTCACAGCAATTTAACATCTTGCTGCAAGAAACTTATAAA
>VYXC01004500.1:232137-247135 GCA_013397175.1 Platysteira castanea
AAATGAATATATAAAATAGTTTTTTTTTTTTTTTTTTTTAAATAAGATAGCTGTAGGTAAAAGATAGGGAAAACAAAAAAAAAAAAGAAGGAAATTATTTGCATCTTATTAAGATTAAGGGGTAGATTTAGTAAGCAGTATACCATGTTTTCCTGCTACACCCTTATATTGAGGTACAGCATGATAAAAAAGACAAACCCTAATTCCTCTTTGAATAGTAAGGGTATACAGTGTATTCTACTGTTATTTTTTTCTTTCTTTTCCATAATCCTATGGAAATTAGAGTTTGAATATTGGTAAGCAAGTTGTCCTCTGAAACAAAAAAAAAAAAAAAGAAGGAAAGGGAAATTTTTGTGGGTTTAATATACATGATATAAAACATTAATTACTTTAGAAGTTGTTTAATTTAAAATATTTGTATTTTTATTTTGAATAAACAGATGTCTCTGCTCACTGTAACTATTCTGAGAAAAGTAGACAGAAACACGGAAAGTTAAAGACTTGGTGTGTATGAGAGAGCAAGTTAAAATACAGCATAATAGGAACAGAGCTTTGCACCATGTAGCTCTTGCAATGCACTGGCTGAGTTACAAGGAGTAAAGTGAATGTTTTCTTTGCCTAGTTGTCTTCAACAAAAGTTTACAGTATTTGAAAAAAAGAGCATGACTCCAATCTGCTTTGAGAATAAAGCTCACAATGTAACAATTCGTTAACTTTGTTTTGAATTCATCAGTTCCCTTTCACTACATGTTCATCAACTGTGCAATGCCTTTCTGGCTTCAGTAGTGTGGATCTTGGATGTAGAAGTATTATTTGCTGCATTGTGATGCACTTTAAAAAACTGCCTGAGCAGATGTATGGTTGCTTGGGTTCTTGTGTGACCACAGCAAATAGGAACTGTAAATACCACAGAACTGTCTGAAATACTCTGCCTGAAATCTTCTTAGAGAGCCAATACTGAAAATAAAGGAGAACAGAAAAGCCACAATAATGATGGCATGTGAGGCATCTCTGTTTCGGGAAGACACAAATAATAGGACTGAAAAGTAGCGCTAGCAACCTCAGTTTGGAGACTAAAATAATGCAATAATCCTAACCATAGCCTGAGATCTCAAATTCAGGCTCCATACCACAGCTTGGTAAACATATACAAGGAGATCTTATAGTTCTTTATCTACCTTAGAAATCCAATTTTTTGTTAAAAAATAGATTTTTAACCTTCTTTAAATGCAAATGTGTATCGAATGTGTTTTATGTTCAGAAGCTGTCATGTTGTTTAAATCTTAAAGCTATTTCTTTTGCTGGTAACTGCAAGCTTATATATATTTTTTAGAATATTTAATATTTTTGTGTCATTCAACTCCATCTGTCTTGGCTTTCACAATTTACCAGGTACCCATTTCAGAAGATAGTACTTATATTCAGTGACTAGCAACTAACATGTCCAGTCCAAGATAAAATTTTCTCTCTCAGTGGTTTAAACTGCCAACAGAACCTTCATTTAAACAAATGAAAAATGGTAATAGAGAATAATCAAATACTTCGTAGTTCATCAGAATTATAAATTGCTTTACCAAGGCATAAAATAAATTTCAGCAAACTGTCCATAAAATTAAGTTGTGCTTCACTTAAAAATAATCTGTAACCTGCCAGGAACAAAATTCATATTATCTACCTGTTCCTGCCTGTCAGCCTAGGGCATAGAGCAGAAATCCAAGTAACATGAGATAATCAACACCAGGAAGATATACCTGGCAGCAGTGAAGATATATCTGGTATGTTAAATCATTTTTAAGATTAAAAGATAGGTATTTTCTAAAGTCTTATTTAGGGCTAGAAATATTTCTCATTGTTTATATATACCTCTTGCCTTTGGATTTCTCCTTTTTCAAATATATGAAAATGTAATTTCTTTTTCTTGATGATCCATTTCCAGGCTTGTGCTACTTCTCTTTTGTTATGCTTCAAGAAGATGGAAGTAACTCACGATTTCAGGGCACCTTAACTCTGAATTACATTCTTGGGCCAAATTATCTTTGCAACTCTTACTTAAGGAAACATTATATTAACTGCACATTAAGAGTCCAGTATTCCCAGTTCTCTTTCCATGTATACAATTTTGGATACACAAGGCCTTGCAGAAATACACACTGATAATAATTATTTGTTTCTCTATTCATTAAGATAGAGTTATTATAGGTGTCTGTTGGATGGAGTAGTCACCGCTGCTGACAAATAGTTTTAAGTTAGCTATTTAGTGATCTCAGTCTGATATCAGTACCCACTACTTTCCACACATATCCTGGAGAAGTAGTTGAGATGAGTTACTTTATTTTAACAGTCAAGCCCATTTTGCTATTTCCATCAGTTAATAAACATCCTTAAATTTTCACAGAAATTTAGGCTTTTGGGTTTCCCCATTTCACTGGGTGAAACTACTCTGCAAATCAGATAAATATTCAGTCTGAATACTCTGGTTAATCACGATAGCATTTTGTGACACACAAAAAAAGCACTATGCTTAAAGAAAGCTTAAAAAAAACCTCCAGTACCTTTATTTCAGTGTTATGAAACTGGCCATCCTTTAAACATACACACACCTGAAAGAGACCTCATGAGGCAGTAAGGGCTATATTTTGACACTGTTCTTTACTAAATAAATTAGTAATAAACACAGGGACATTGGAATAGGTACTGATTTAAATGCTAGTTAAGACAAAGACTAGTAAAATCTTAAACATCACACATTATTAACAGTCACGTTTTTGTATTTTATGACAAAACCAATGTCAATAGAAAGCTCAGGCAAATTAATCAAGACTTGTTACTGACTTACGGCCAAGTATGAGATCAACCACATAATCTGCACATCCCCAAGGAGGTCTTTCATAATATGAGAGGTCTACATAAAATACCAACAAAGAGTTCAAGGTGACAGTCTAGTTTAGGAGGAAAAAATCATATTCGTAATACAAAGACGAAAACCTTTTGTTGCAAACTTACTATTTTGCTAAAGAATGTGCATATTTGAGTCTGAAGGTATTAGTGAGATCTTTTGCTATTAAAGCAACTCTAAGGAAGTTCCATGACTGCACAGTAAACACACAAATAGTTCAAGAGATGTGATGAATGCAATTTTATTATGACTTTGATTTATCATAAAGATACCATCACAGTACACACAATAGTATTGATGTCCTCTCAACAGACATGTGTTCAGCTGCAAAATCATGTGATTGCATTGGCATTGTAGTAATTGACAGTATAAACCTCTGTATCTACACACCTCACACTCTTGCCCTCCACTGCAATTTGATGCTGACTTAATCCAGTAAGACACTCTGTTGTCTTCTCCCAAATATCTATTATCCTGCACTTTTCCCTACACATCAGATATGCTTTCCTCCAGCTCCAGCCATCAGCTTTCACACACAAACAGCACTCCACATCCCTTCACATTTCCAGTTTCATTCACCCACCATCACGTAACTAAACAGTCAAATTTTTACTGTTAATTTTGTACTTGTCCAGTCTCAAAGGAACCCTCAGCAACTGGACCCAGGGGAATCTTTCTTCAGTTAAGGCAAATTAAACATAATCATTTCATGAAGCTTATTTTCCTTTACTCAAAGTACATACTTGGATGTTTCTAGCTGTGATTGAAACAATGCCACTGTCCTGGAGACTAAAATGACCACTGTTCAGGGCTGAATTCTGTTTGGTTTCTATTTTAAAAGGTCAAACCTATGGGAAAACTTCCAACTGTTGAAAGACAGAAGATTTATCATGTAGCAGTGTAGGAGTTTCAGCACTGAGACACTTGGTAGTGATCATGGCAGTGATGAATCAGGGGGTAGTGTGAGAAACAAAAGTTCATAACTTCTGTCAAAGAAGTTGTTATAATTCATAATCATAGACAATTCTTGTTAAACTCTTGTTTTAGGTAGCTTTGAAATAAAATTTAGAAAAAAATCAACAACAAAACTGCCAAAACCCCCATATTCCCCAATTTTAATGTTTTTTCTCAATTTTCAGTAGCTATTAGATTTGCATATCTCCATAAGAAAACTAATAGGTGAGAGCATTTCCCTGGCCTGGCACATTTACTATGTAGAACATTTAGCAGAGCTGGAATAACAGAATAGGGTTATTATTAAATTGACTTCCTAACTAACCCTCAATCCATTTCTTTCTTCCAGGCCACAAGATTTTCTAAATGGCAGGTTTTAATCCAGTATGGCCCTTGTTTTAAACTGAAATTACTAGATACTACATAAATCCTAATATCACAGCTTTTTTGTGCCATTTGTATAACATTTTTGAACCCCATGGCACAGCTCTATAATAAACATTTGAGTATTTTAAATGGCAATTTAACAGATTTTTACAGCATCAGCTGCCCTTTTCTCCCCTGTTTCTCAGTGTTTTGCTACCACTCTCCAGCACAGAATCCAAATGAAGTGACAGCCTCTTCCTATTTGAATCTCACCCTACAACTTATACACTGCCACTGATATTCAGGTGATTACCTAGTTTTTCTTAGAAAATGATGCACAGTTTCATTCATTTATTGTTTACATTGCTTAAAATCTATTCTTTAATGCATTCAGGAGAAAAACCACCATCTTTAGGAACTAAACTAGTTTGCTAGTAAAGTAGCAACACACTACTATAGAAACTCTTATGGGTAAGGTTACAAAACAGCAGTTAAATAACTAATTTCCACAACAGGCTCATATCTGTGGGGACATTTGTTTGTTCTGACTGAGCATGAATTAACCTTTGAGTTGTGATGGCATTTAAGGAAAAAAAAAAAAACTATTAATCCCATAGCCCAAATTAATCAGAGTTAATATTCAGTCTGGGAAGCATCCTATCTCTAATTAACATGAAAATAAATATTTTAGCTTATTTTTGATTCTCTAGGCACATCTCAATTATAATATATTTCAGTCAAACTCTTTTCCTTTACCCTTCAGACCTGTATTCTTGTGAGCTATTTTCTTTGGTATTTTCGATGCTAGACAAGAAATCACTGCAGTTAGTTTTAAATAAGACTGCATAAAGGAAAAGATAAATGGTTCTAGACAGCCATACTGCTTTGTGAAGTACTGAACTGTGCTATAGGTTGACATATCCTTAAAACTGCTGCTAAATCATGAAGGCTCAAAGTCAGAACAGATTATTGAAATGCTCTTAAGTGGATTTTTGACACCATTTTTACTTGAGCTATGAGGATATACTACAGCATAAGGTGACATTCAGAAGTGGTTTTTGACGTGAAATACATTACTACTTGTCAGAGTATGCAATGGAGATCATAGCATGTATAGACTTTTCATATATTATGTGATAGATAATGGATTCTTTGAAGGCATTTTATGATGTAGTACATTAACCTATAAAGTAAAATATGACTATATGCATTTTAAAGTTATTACATACTTCATTAATAAATTATTAAATACTTGGAACTACTGGATTTCTTGTAGATTTCTATCTAAGTTTCTAATAATAAGACACAATTTATGTTTTTGTTTTTGTTTTTTTGTTTTACTGATTAAATAACCTCGAAGTAGTTGAAAAATACTGGTTTTTCATTCCATTTCTCTATTCCTGAATTTTCGGTAGCCACTCCATATTCTACTTTGTGACCTGTGCATGTGTGTTTCACAGTTTACTAAAATAATTATTATATAAGTTGGCCATGGTTGTTATCCTAACATGCAATGCCCTGAGCCACTGCAACATTTCAAAAAAAATCACATTTTCCTTCCAGTTGCTGTTAGACTAAGCACTCCATTCTCATTTCTTCAGAGTGCATTATATATATATTTTCTAACCTGGTGGGAGGAGACAGGCCTCTGGACCTCTCTGATCCTTTTTCCCTTTGATTCTGTATATCATCAATGGTAGAAGTCTACAGAGGTTAAAATCCAAACTAAACTTCTGTTTAATCATTTAAGCCACATTAACAAAATTGAGACAAATATCTACAATAACAAAATCGACAACTATAAAATCTACAAGTAGGAGAAAGCTTTCTTGAGCAGCCAAAAGGAATCTTCAGAGCCTTCAGAGGGTTTTTAAGAGTAATTTGCAACTAGCTAGGTCTTTTCACGGCACTTCTTACTAGCTCTAACTGAAATCTGAGCCACTAAAATGATTACTTTTAAAAGGTGGGGATTTTCCTTTTTCTCTTCAGCTACAGTTCTTTTAAACAGACAAAAGTTCATTCCCTTGAGCTTGCTGATAAACAGTTTTTTATTAAAAAAATAAATATACATCTTATTTTAAACAACTGTTGCGTTGACATGCCTAAGACTTCTGTTTCTGCCGAAGTCATACTGTAATTCCTTTTGATTTACACAATACATGTCCAATTTCTTTTCAATAAAGTTGAACTTACTATCACAGCTTCATTTATTTAGCTTGTGCTGGTATGATCTCTACTCAGTAATGTCTTTCCTTCAGGAAAATATGTTTCCATGCAATATATATAACACACCTGAATTTTGAAACACATTATAATTAACAAGGGAAGGACACAGCTGTAACAGACAAAGCTCATTTTATAAGTGATCATAAGTATAGGTAAAAATCTTATCATAGTAGTGCACACATACTGCAGTTGAGGATACTTATCTAACAGCAAAAGATAATGGAACTCATAAACTTTAATCTTAGAGGAAATTTAGTTTATGATGTTGAAATTCTAATAACAACTCAGTGACTTCAAATACACGATAGAAATAAGCAAGTCTATTTAAACCCTGTTTTGACAGAGATTTTTTTGATGCTAAACACCCATTAAACCCCAATAGGATTAGAGCATTTTACACTTTGCAACTCCTTTGAAAATCCTTAGTGCTCGCACGGTGCATAACTTGCGATGTACTACAGGCAGTGTAAATTTAAGGTTTTATTCTTTCAAATGGTAAGTTAATGGGAATCAAATGGGCAAATGTACTTTAAAGGATAATTTTAGTTTACTTCACTCCTCAGAAGAAAACAGGTATCTCATACAGAGGATGAATTAATACTGAGCACAATGTGTGTAGGATCTTCACTGAAGAATTTTGAAGAGGAATTTCCAGAGGAGAACCAGGATTGATGGAGTCACTGAAAAAGTACTTCCTTTTGTAGTGGGTTGAGCCTGGGTTGATTGACAGGCTTTTTGAGCCAATTGCTTTCACTATTTTGCATATATAAAAGTCTGTGCAGCACGGGAGATTTCTCTTTGTCTCTGGGCTCAAGAGCCAAGGGGTGGCTGAGGGTAAAGGGCCCCAGGGCCCGGGTCCGGGCCCAGGTCCAGGCCAGGCCCTTCCCCTTGGCCCCTCAGCATGGCGGTGGCACGGGGCCAGCTCTCATCTCCGGTGAACCCGGGCTCAGGCTTGAGCCGGGCTCCTCTTGATTTTTCCAACGTGCCGGTGGCGCGGGGCCGGCCTTCTACTCCCAGGGGAGAGTTGTTCTCGTTCTGCAGGCAACGTGTGACCGGAATCACGTGGTCGGAGATTTGAAGCCGCTGAAGCTCTGTACCGGGACTGGCGGGGCACTTTTACATCCCACACAGCTCTCGCTAAAACTGAAGAAACACCACATCGTAACCAATAAAAGACACCTTTTCTTTCAAGTCAGTGAGGAAAGAAGAGAAAAGTGAAGTCACATGGGACAAAGCTGAACATGGCGGTTCCAAGGTCAGAAACAGAGGGAAAGGGATGAGATCACATGGAAAGGCAGCAATAGCAACGGGAAAAGAGGGCTGCTGCACTTTTTTTTGTGCAAAGTTTAAAAAAATGCTTTTTGGAAAGCCATAGAAAGGGCTTTAATCCATTTGGAAAAACTTGGGGGGATCAGAAATTCTTGTGCAGCCTGTGTCTTTGAAGAAAGGCCCACGCCAGGCCATATAGAAGTCATGAGCAATTGTTAGAGATTTGAAGTAAAGAATTTGTGCCTTCAGACTGAGATAACTCATCCTTAAAAAATTAAAACCCCATTTTCTCCTATGGCCTGTGATTTTTGCAGCACGGGAAAACTACGAAAAATTCATGGAAAAGATACCTTTTTTCACTTCAACAGATTTTTCTCCGGGCGGGACTGTTGGTTTGTGAAAACTCTATGGCACAATAGAAGAAACCTCTTTTCCTAAAGCATAAACAGACTCTTAAAAAGTGTAACTGACCAAATTACCATGTTCTTGTTTTGCTTTCACCTCTGAAAGGTTTATGGTAAAGGAAAAACACTGGGAAAGAAAAAGCATTTTAAAAGTTTGCTTTATTTCCTTATCAGTTTTTTTTTTCCATTCTGCTAATAATAAACTTTCTGTTACATTGCAATTGTTTAAGTGTGAACCTTGTTTTGCCCCGAAGTTTCTTTACATTTTCCTCAATGTATCCATATTCCCCTTATAGACATAATTAGATTTTGTGTGTTTGACATTTAAACCAGCGTCAAACCATGACACCTTTGCATTCAAGTACTCCAGATACCCTCTAGACAAATAGTATGACCCTTAGCTGTTATTCCAGAAGGATACACATCTTCTGCCAGACCTGAGATAACCTTTCAAATCATCTTCTGTGAGAGTAAACAGGGGAAAGAGCTGCTGCCATTGACAGCCATCTTTGACAAAACTTGGCTGGGCAAGAGCCTGAGTCAAGAAAAGTGAGAAATGAAGGAGAGTTGGAGGTCGTGGTCACACTGGGGATGGAGGGCTTGCAAAAGTGTTCTTGCTTCATTTATAGATCTGCAATTTTAGGATAGGTTCATTTCCCTGGCTGCTGGTGAGGACAAACAAGACCTGTAAGGGGGTTTATCAGAGCTGACTGCCCCCAAAGCTTTTGTCTACACAAAAGAGAAGAGGCAAGTTATAGTTATTGAAAACTCCCACCTGTGGGGACCAAGGCACCAGTCTGGTGGCTTGACCCAAGCTAGCACCTCGAGTTCATTTCTTTGCCAGGGCTAATTTCCAGGATGCTGCAGAGGGACTGCTGAGGCTTGTCTGCCTCCTTGATGTATTGCTTTTCCATTTGAGCACTGTTGGTACTGCTGGGGGTAATGCAAAGCATATTGAGACCAACCACAAATCTCTGAGGGCAAGGATAGAAGGCATGAGGGGGACCATGTTTTGTTTGCTCAAGCCTGTCACTGAGGCAAAAGATGAGAGCAGAATTGGTCTCATCTAGCAGGTCAACAACTCTCTGTGTGTGCCTGGTGTCACAGTCAGGGCTTTGGCTGTGGGATGCTTTCTGTACCCTTGCAGTAAGCACTGCCTGCTAGGCTCTTCATAATGGTTCACAGTAGTAGGGTGAGAGGCGAAGAGCACAAGTTCAAACATCAGAAATTCTGATTAGGTATTAGAAAAACATTGTGTTATGCTGGTGGAACATTGGAACGCATTGCTTAGAGCAGTGGTGGAATCTCAGTCCTTGGAGACTGGTCTGTGCACAGCCTCGAGCAACCTTATCTAACTAGATCTGTTCTGAGCACAATGTTTGACTTACAAAGGGTCTTTACAATCTCCATGATTCTAAATGAAGAATGATAGGCACCAGCTCTGCACACCAAAAATTACTAGCTTTCCCTACTGGTTATTTAAAGGGGTCTCAAAAGACTTGCTCAGATGCATTTGTTATGGATACCTAGGACAGGTTAGATAAATCTGAACCCTAATTTCTATTTTGCTGCTGTTTGAAACCCATAGGAATTTAGGCACCTGAAAGCCTTAGTTTGCCTTTGATATTTTATAAGTTCAAATCTTATTGAAAATAATTTCTGAGACAGAAAACTTCTCTTTATAGTCCTTACAGTATTTCTAAAGTATAACAATTGTTTTTACCCTATCACTGTACAAATTATTCACCATTTCACTGATGAATGAGAAAGGCAGCTTTTTTTCACCTGAGTTTTAGGAACAGTTATACTCCAATATCTGTAAAGCTGTGTCACTTACTCACTAGAAACAATTACAGAACCAATTCCTCTTGAAGCAGAACATCTCTGCGTTAAAGCCCTCACTGGAATACTTAAATTCTTATTCTGTGCACTTGTCTGCTAATGCTTATTCATATGAATAAAATCATTGATTCAGTTAACTTTTTTGAATTAGTGACTTATTACTGTGCTGGAATTCTTGAGTAGTATAATGGCTACTTTATATAATAACCTTTACAATATCCTTTTGAGGTTTTTGATGCTCATATAATTCTTCTAAGTTGGTTTAAGTACAGAATAACAGAGACAAAAATGCGAGCAGAAAAACAAGACAACAGAGGCAGGGGTGACTGTCTTTTTCCTAAAAGCAAGATTAAAGGTTCTTAAAAATTGAACTGACATTTACAGAAACACACCTTTTGGCAGTATTACCTGACAAAAATTGTTCAACCTTATATTACAAAAATCATCTATAAGTTGCATGCTACATCCCTCTTTCAATTATATAATTCTCCAAATTATTATGCATTTCTAGTAAAAAAAAAAAAAAAGTATAGATCCTAAACTGAGAGTGGCACTGTTGATAACTAAAAAAAGTAGAAGAATACAGTTCCTAATTCCTGTTTAATTGCTGAAACTAGTAAGAATTTAGGCTAAAAATAGTAGAAGAATACGGTTCCTAATTCCTGTTTTATTGCTGAAACTAGTAAGAATTTAGGCATCTATTCCTCACAGGAATTTGAGATCTGGTTCTACCTGATGTAAAATCTAAAGGCCTAATGAAAGTCCCTATAGTAACCACTTCCAAAAATGAAACCAAGTTAAAAAAAAAAGTGTTAGCAAGAGATCTGTTGCTCCAGCTGGTAAACATGGGCCTAAATCTGGACTTGTTAAAAGTTCTTTTTACAAGATGTGAAAAGAAGTCTATTTTGGCAAAGAAATTAATGCTAATGTTTTCACATCAGCATTTCTTATCACCCCAGTAACCAGGCTTCACAGGCTCTATCACCCCAGAGCCCACAAGTGTACTCCAAGATTAAATAACGAGGTTCCTTACAAAATTCATTCACAGGTGGGGCCTGGTTACACATGGGCACTGCAAGGAAGTGTCCATGTCACCACACTTTATGCCAATAGCTGAAACAAGGGAAGAGAGCAGAAAAGATACACTGACAGAAAAACAGTAGGAGAACTGGGAAGTAGAAGTGAACCAGAGGTGGAATCAGAAGGCTTGATCTAAAAATCGAGAAGTTGAACTAAGACAAAAGAGACAAAGGTGAAAATGAAAGACTGAAGAAGAGGGCTCATCAGTGATGCTGAAACACAGACTCAGGAAGGTGATAGGCTGTCTCCATGGAAACTGCAGGCAAAAACCTCTATAGACTGGTAGAGATCAAGGCCAGACCAACTGAAAAAGGAGCCTAGAGTTAAGGCTGTTTATGGAGAATATGAAGTACTACAGATCATGAGAGTGGGTCTGTAGGTAGGTGAGAACATGAAGAACCAGTCTAGGAAAAGGCTGTGGAAAAGGAACCTGAGCAGGTATAAATAAGGAATGTATCTGGGGAAAGATGGTGGAGTCTTTTGTCAAGAAATCCCTTTTAAATGGTGTCTACTAATGATTCATTCTTCTTTTACTGAGTGCCTGGTTTTTATATATGGAGGATTACCTACTATTAGGTGTTCGGAAGAATGTGATCATCACCTCAGATTCGTCACTCATAATCTTGAAATGTCTCATGAAATATTTGTAGATTTTTGTCATTAGTAACTCTGAGCTTCAATTCATATGCTCTAGGAATTAGTTCAAAAACCAGCACACCTCAGACTAGAAGCAGTATAAATTCTTTAGTGGTAGTAAGTAAAAGCAAGAGAAATAAGAATAAAAGAAAAAAGAGAGAAAAAAGCAAAAAAAAGGAAAGAAAAAAGCGGGGGGGAAAGGGAAAAGAGGAAACAGGAGGGAAGGGGGCAGGAGAGGAGAGGAGAGGAAAGGGAAAGGGAACAGGAAAAGGAAAGGGAAAGGGAACAGGAAAAGGAAAGGGAAAGGGAACAGGAAAAGGAAAGGGAAAGGGAACAGGAAAAGGAAAGGGAAAGGGAACAGGAAAAGGAAAGGGAAAAGGAAGATGACTGGTGAAAATATTATTGTGAGGCATAACATCCCAACGCACAATTTATTCAAAGGGGTGTTTGAATAGCAGGGGAACTGAAGAAAAGCAGTATTGAACAGCTACTCTACTAAGTGAGCCTATTGTATTCTATATATGGTATCAGACAGATTTTCTGTAGACAAATATACTCTATAGACATATAATTAAAACTTATTTAATATTGTACAATGTATTTAAAAGATCATATTGTTTGCACAAGAAAACTTAATCCTGACATATTCTAGAGCATGAAATTACTTTTTTCTCACCCATCTGTTGTGATGCTGACCATCTTTTTGTTCAATTAATTTTCTCTCTTTCTCAGGCTGAATTCCACTCTGTATATGTATGGATAGCAACTTTATTCTTCTGTATCTTCATTTAGATACTTTCAATACGCCAAGTTCCTTTAGACCTATCATAAAACCTATCATAAAAGCCTCTCCACCCTGTTATCCTTATCCCTCATACCCACTGTTTGACCATTTCCCTGTCTGAATAAAAATATTTCAAACCTAGGTCTTGAGCAAATACAAATGTTTTATTCCTGCTTCATGGTGGCACAGCTTCAGTGAGAAAGAGAGGTGATATCCTCCCCTAGAACAAAAGGTTTTATACTTACTGTAGAAGACAATTTCTTGAGTCTGCAAGTTTCTCTTGGTTTAAGTGTTTTGCCCTCACCACAAATCCCCTTCTCTCTGCTCTGGCCCCGGACAGTTTTTTTCCATAAAGACCTAAACAAAAGAATAAACAGTTTTAAAAGAAAGTGACTACTACTGTGCTTCATCTGTGTTCCAGGTCCAGTGCTATTAGTATGAGATAGATTTCCTTTAAAATCATGGGCCAGATCAGGCCCATTAATGGTCCAAGAAAAAAAAAGAGACAAAAAAATAAAAGTACTAAATAGCAAACAGAATTTCCAAGAGCTCTTCTTTCTTCATGTGCTCAGGAGCAGGTGTGTGAGCATCCAGAGAGTATTGCCATTAAATGAGGGGTGTTCAATGAAAAGAGATTGAATCGGATCATTTCTGAAACGCAGTTTTGGCACTTCAGTTCTGCCCAATCTGAGTGACTGAGATCCATGTTAATTGAAGCTGAATTTTGTATTTTTATATGTTGTATTTCAAAGACCTGGATGTAGAATTTGGGCCCTTTAATCACAGTACATTATGAGCATTTCATCCTTGGGTAATTACTTAAGCTGTGGGATAACTCTCATTTTTTACAGAATGTTATAAACTAGACTTTGCACTATTGTCAGGGGAATTCACTACCTGCCAAGCTACAACCTTTTTTAAGCATCTGAAGTGGGTGGAGTGTTTTGTTGGGGTTTTTTTTGGTTTGTTGGTTGGTTTTTGGTGTTTTGATTGGTTGGTTTTGTTTGTTTGTGTCTTTTTGGATTGGACAAACACAGACAATAATCTATTGGCAAAGTAGTCTGTTATGAGAAAGAGTCTAAAACTTGATTTACTTTTTGCAAACCTAAGTGGTTGAAAAACCAAATGACAGTTCTGGAACCAGGAGTGTTATCAGGTGGAAAAAATCATCAGATTCTGTCTCCCATAGGTTATTGACTAGAAACTATCTGGTCTGACCTCACTGATAAAAAGAAAACCACATAGTAACAGCAAAAGCATTGCCTGTAACATTTAGGGTCATTATAAACATACAGCTGTTTACAGACAGAGAGAGACACACTTAGTTTTGTAACATCCTGCCCAAACCCTCAGAGATGAGCTTGAATCACCATATTCTTCATCTCACAAAGGAGAGCAAAAATTACTTTTAAGATCTCTACCCAAATACTCTGCATAAAGGAATGTGGCCGTGATTACCTTTTATGGACCAACTGCTTTCATTCTCTTCAGTGATGCAAAAGCAGCTGCAAAATCAGTCTGACTAACTGGTTAGCTGTCTTTACTGCTCTGCTGTGACACTGAGGTGCTGTAAAGCAGCTGGAATTTACTGAACGTGAATGGGGTTTTGTATTTCCAGGAGTCAAATCCTGGATGTCTTTACTTTAAAAAGTGATGTCTTTACTTAAAAAAAAAGACACACACAAAAAAAAGCAAACCCAAAATACAAATTGATGCTGATATTCTAAGTAGCTGTAATAAGATCACTCTTTTAAAAAGTTATGTTTCAAGTTAAAACAAACAAACAAAACCAAAAAAAACCTGAGGGGTAGCAAGAGAGTTTTGTGTAATTCTGACCCCTCTAGTCCTCCAAAGTAATGTAAAACATGTTCATCCACGACAATGATCAGGTCTAACAAACAGATAACTATAAGAAAAACTGCAGCATTCCATGCTCATTTGAAAAAAGAAAAAGTAACCTTCAGAAATGTGTGAGCTTAGAAAAATGTAATTATATGAATCTTTGGTTAGGATTATGAATTCCTTGGTATAAAAGACTTGATATCAAATGATATTTATTCTCCTTTCAGCTGTTTCAGCAATTTGCAGACAGTGCTTATAGAAACTGAGGGTTAAGAACCTTATATATATCTAACTTGCAATATCCCAGCAACAGACAAATTCTACATACTTTTTCTGAAGAAATCATTTGGTTACTGGTTCTCTTTTCATGTGTATGCATTTCTTCTGGTGCATGCATAAGAAAATCAAATAGATAATGGATTCATTAGCAGAATTTTGACCCAGACCTAAAAATCACATTTAATGTATTTTTTTACTCCAAAAACTTAGGACTCTGCTATGGGATATGGCTTCCTGTGGATTAGACACTACAGAAGTAGGCAAAAAAGGGAAAGGGAAGTGTGGTTATGCATTTTCCTTGGAATGGTTCGTTCTGTTTCCCCCCGCTTCTAAATGTATTGCATATCCCAAGTTGTAACTGTCTATCATCCCTTCCTCGGTGCTCCAGTTGGTTCATGTTATCTGATTCCCCCTACCCTC
>VYXC01004500.1:247354-265895 GCA_013397175.1 Platysteira castanea
CCCCCGCCCCGGGCACGGGGCAGAAGAGAAATAAACGCGTTACAACAGGGAAGCTGCATATCAGCTGTATATTGGTGTGATAAAATTTTGTATCAGCAAGAGAGAGAAGAAGCCATTAAAGAGTGAGGCACTTGAACAGATATACACAAAACAATGCACAGGATAAACAGCCTATGTATTTGGTGTCACTTATTGCCATAAACTTGCATGTCATTTATTAATTCACATAGGAAGCCTTACTATCTGATAGCCTGAAAAAGAAGGTTAATTCATCTGGAGCTCCTCAAGCCTCTTCATATCATCAAGTTACTAGAAAAAATGTTTGACTGATGAAGGATCTTCACTTTCCAGGTAGACATCATTGAATATTCATGCTGAAAAATGGTGCAGAGTAGATTCCTTAAATATCCTCAAGATGTAAGAAAATTAAAGAAAGACAGAATTATACATTTTCTTGGTGTCAGCTCTATCAGAGTAGATAATTTTAACTAGACTAGTAAGATTTGCTTCCATTAGTCCCTTATCAAATTACATTGAAGACAGAGATGCCAATTGGTAAGAACATCCATGCGGTATATCACAGATGATGATGTATCAGCTGTCTGCAGCAAGAAGTAATCATTGCACAGTGATTAGAAAACAGAATAATGACCCTCTTCATAATGGTGCCTCAGTCATAAGGGATGACAGCCATTAGTTTCTGTGGTGCTACAGGACATTTGGCAGTAATGACTGAACAGATCAGTAAGAGATCAGCTGCATGAATGAGTGGTTGTATCGGTGCATGATTTATTCTTTTTTAAACGCTCTTGCATGGCAGCACAGGAATGCCTGAAGAAACAAGTGTCAGGAGGAAGGGGTGATAGATAAGGAACTCAGAAGCAATAGAAGCACAGCCTTGAAGAGATTCATCAAGCTAGATATGCAAACGTCTCAAAGATGCAGAGGTCACTGATGTGCAGAAACCTAGGAAGAAGTGCACTAACAGCTGAAGGGGAAGTCACTGCATTATTTGAAGCCAGTCAAAATTATTGCCAAACATCTGGCAGCTGATGGTAGCTTAAATTTCACCCAGTACCTGTGTCCATGAAATTAGCTCAGAAAAGAATAACCTGGAAAAAGATGAAATAAAAAAATAAACAGATAAACTAAGTCTGCAAGGTTCAGGACTCAGAAGCATACAGGTTTCTCCTGGTTGAAATATTTTCTTACAGTGTATATACTGCTTATTTAAGCTGTGACCCTGGCCTGGAGATATTGTTTGTTTCCCAGACCCTACTGGACTGCAGAGACATGACATTCTCACCCCGGGGGCGAGTAAAGCAGCGAGCTGGTTTCTTGCTTGTTTTGTTTTGTTTTTCATTTGCATTTCACATAAAAAATACAAACTGCTCCCTTTCCAGAAATACTATGGATCTTATTAAGCTCAGCCTATCTGGGTTTTGTTTTGAGATTGACCAACTGCTTTTAAACTTCTGTATCTGCGTGGTAGTTTTGTCCTTTGTTAGAACTTTTTTTTTTTCTTCTATTTTGCATTTTAATTTCCAAAGCACCCCCTTATTATGATCCACCAAAGTCTAGTATTTCTGGTTAAAAGTATTTTATGACCAGACCCATTGCTGGCTGGTGATATACTTCAGGTGTCTCTTCTGTAAGTAAGTGGGGCAAGGCTGTATCTAAAGTGAATTGTTTTTTGAGTAATTGTCCTGGAGGAAAACTGTCATTGTTAGAATGGGGAGAAACTTCTTACATAGCTTTAACATGGGTCCTGTCATTTATCATTAGTACAGTCCCTAAGTTCACTTAATTCACGACCTTTGCTACTTAAGCAGTACATGAGGTTGTGGAGATTTACTGATCAGGAGGAACCCTGCTAGTATTAAACATATCTGTTCAGAGAGGTTTAAATAAGACATGATGTTCATGTAAAAAGAGTGCTGAGGGTTTGACATATCCAAAGCATGCAAATACTACTTAATTTTTAATCACTGATTGCTAAGTTTCATTTATGACAGAGTGGCCATTGACTTAATCGCAATATTATAAGTGGTCCTTGTTCAGAAAAGGCACTGGGATATGCCCTGAAGAATGTGTTGCTAAACATAAGATTAGCTAGCCTGTGAAGCCTCAGCAGAAAAGCCATTAATTTGTGAAAATGGGGCTCAGATTGCAATTATTTTCTGTCTTTCTTGATAAAGGTGACTTCCCTGAGACTCCTCTATCTTCATAATGTGCCTCAATCCAGTCATTATAATAATGCATTTTCAAATTGAAAGGATGTTGAATTCTCAGCTAAGCTCCTGCATGTGTAATCAAGTATATTATTATCACTGATTTAAGAGCATTTCGCTTGGATGCTGTGTAGATGCACAATCAGAGGGGAAATTCTATGAGTCTGTTATAAGTTTAGGAAAAAAATGTCAATTTTTGTGTGTTCAGGATATAATGTAGTGTGTTTGTGTAGACGTATGAAACTGAAATTCTTCCGCATCTCCTTAAAGGAGAAAAGGATAAGTTTTGTAAAGAGCATTATAATGCAATCTCTAGCTGTTTTCCTATTGAAATATATGAATTTAAAATAGTGTGAATTATATTGTTAAATACACACTTGAAGATTATTTGAAGACACTGTTTTGGCTGCAGCAAACTTGCTAATCTAATTTTAAAAACCATAGAACCACACTTCTAGCTTCAGAAGACTATTCACATTGCTCAGGCAAAATAAATTCAGCTACAGATAGATTTTTCAACAAACTTCTTTCATCTTAGTCTAAGAGCATTCAAAACCTAGTAAGCCCAGTTCCCACTGGAAAAAAAGCAGGAATGAATTTTCTTTCTGCAACATAAAAAGAAAATTTTTTGAAGCACATACACAGAGAAATGGCCATTTCAGTGTTGCTTAACAGGATTTCACTTAAATAAGAGACAACGTGGGGAGCACATGACTGGCATGTGTATATCACAAAAAGGAGTCATTTTGTCTACAAGTGTAAGTCAAAAACAGGACTATGCTTTGCAACCTATTCTTCATTTTTTTTATCCCCACTAATGTGTCCCACACATTTCTTACTCCTGAGGAGAAATGCAAGTTTTACCCTCCACTGCCATCTGTAGCCTTGAAACAAAGGGAGATAGAGGTGGGTAGTAGCAATTCTGGTTGGCACAATCTCCACTACATGAGATTTTGTGTCAGACTCTTGCAATATCACCATCCATAGCCTTGTTTACCTTTCTATTTTATAATGGTCTCCACATTTCCTCACCAGCATCACAACTGAATACAGAGAAGTGAAATTACAGCTCCAAGGTTTGCCGAGAAATGGTAGGAAATTAGTTAACAGCATGAACAGCCACTGAAACAATACTTGCTCCATATCACACAAAGCTATGGATAATAGATATTTACTGGAAGAGTAAGGGACATATTGGACCTTTTTATTATAGCTAAAAATAAAATTGCAGAACCTATGATAAAAAGAGAAAGAAATTCTATGACAAATATTTAAGTTAATCCATAAAATGCACTTGTTGAATTAGTTTGTCACTGTTAGAAGATACTGAATATTAATTCAGGCATTAATCAAAGAGGAGCTAAACCATAGAGTTTTCAGTCAGATATTTACATGGCTGACACATTGGTTATTCAGACCAAACCATTTCTGTAAGATAGGTTGTAAATGGTTTCCAAAAATTACACCAGATTGTCAAATACTGATAAGTGGGGTTAGGCATCTTGTATTTCAAAACAACCTGCATATAAATTCTCCACTGGAACAAAGAAAGGCAGGGTAGAGGGAAGATGCCTAGGGCAAGAGAGCATGTTGCGATGGCTAAGTCCACATTACACCCCCCATGTTACTACAAAATGGTCTCTCCCCACATCACTGTGCCACCAAGTTCTTCCCTTGCTAGGACTCCACTGGCCCCTGGTCCTCTCTCCCTCCCCTCCCCTCTTCCACTGGCCCGTTATGTCACTCAACCTTGCCTCTACCCGCTAGCCCTCAGATTACTGGTTACAGATGCTCTGCCTGCCCCTGGTACCCCTCGGGATAAAACCACGTGCATGCGAATGTTCTGGGTTCTTTGCCTTTGTTCGCCTTCAATTGGAGTTGTTTGTGGTCCGTGGTGCGGACCCAATAAACGCCTCAGAATTGCACGCAAAGAATCCCTCCTGCCTCTTTGTCTCTGGAATGGGCGGAATCCTTGTGTGTGAGTGGCTGCTTGCACCCACCTGCAAGGGTGAGGCTGTGTGCACGCATGGGTGCTAGCGAGGCACCGCTGAGGCGTCTCCACAAGGGACACTGTGGGAAAAATGCGACATTGGTCCATCGACCCCACACACTGCATTAAGAGAAGACATTTGAAAGGGAAAATGTTAGGGAAAAAAGCACAGCAGTGTCCTGGCAACACTCCTAGTTATAATTCTAAATGAACATTCATTCAAAATGTCATGGTTACTAAAACAATAATAAAGCAGTTTTACTGATATGAATAAGTGGGAAACGAGATCTTTGCCACTAAGTATTTTGCTTGCACCTCTGTCCCATCATGTCAAAAGGATTATATGCAAAACTAATGATTGCCTTTTTAAAAAAAATATTCAGTCCTACTGCAATTAATAAACAGAGAGGTCCTCATAATAGCTTCTTAACACCAGTGTGTGTGGTGAAGGATAATATAGGGCATCAGCTCTGTCCTATCTAAATACAGAGTTAGGTCCTTCTATGAACTCATCATCTGCTGCTCTTGTTACAATTAAGATCTCCTCTCATAAAACTGTACCACCAGAATCAATAAATAAGACATGCAAATAAAACATCCTTAGAGTTATTCTGAGAAACCCAGTTCCATTGCTGCTAATGAATAGCATCGAGAAATGCTTCAGAAAAAGAGTGGTCATTTTAGGCTGGAAGATGATGCTTGCAGAAGAACCAGTGGGGTTGATTTGGCCATACCTTACTTTAGAGCGAAAGTCAATCCAGGCCAAACAGACCTAGGTGTGCTTCCTGATTCAAAGTCCAATAGTCCAAAGATATATCCACACCACCTGCATCATTTGAAGCACAGCCAAAATTAATCGCATCACAACTGCATACCACTCACCGTTTCTGATCCCAGAATCACAGGGATGGTGGAAAAGGTCTTTGCTAAAAGTGGAAAGGGGGAAATTTAAGCATTGTTTAAAGGCCTTATGAGGCTCATTTAGTGTTAAGGACATTTGAAGAATTCTCCCCCAGATTTATGTTCTTAACCAAGGAAAATAATCTGAATTTCAATTAAAGAAACCAAATGAGAAGAGTAGTTAGAAGGTTGAAAACCCAAATGTTCAGAATAATTTTTACTCTGATAATACTTGAAACAGTATCTATAAGTACATACAATACTGGAAATTCTTTCAAGAATCAAGAAAACACGTTCATTGAGTTTCTGAAAGAAACATACATTTCTGAGAGATTCATTTGGACTCATTGAATAATAAATTCTCAAGTTTCGCGCATTACTAGGAATAAAACAACGCCCCCAACCTCTACAGAGTATGGTCCAAATATGGTCCACTAAAATTCATCTAATATTTCTTCTCCTTCTCCTTCTCTTCTCCTTCTCCTTCTCCTTCTCCTTCTCCTTCTCCTTCTCCTTCTCCTCCTTCTTTTCCATCTCCTCTCATTCTTCTTCTCCTTCTCCTCCTTCTCCTCTCATTCTTCTTCTCCTTCTCCTTTCCTTCTTCTTCTCCTTCTTCTCCTCTACTTGCTCTTTCTCCTCCTTCACCATGACTGTCATTATCATCATTGAATATCAAAACAACATTGAACATTATCAACATTGAACAATGACATGACTGTCATTATCATCATTGAACAATTAATATGGCAAGGGATAGTAAAATCTGAAAACTAAGAGAAATTAATGTGTACTTGTTTGTGGTGACATAATTTGTTGTATTGCTTTTCCAATTTTAACTAACACAGAAAACAGGTAGACAAGCATTTAAGATTGCATATTCACTGAGATTGTTTTTCTCTCTTAACTGTGCTATTCAATAATGGATTGAATAGTATGAAAATGGACAACAGGCAATGGGTAGAACTTTGAAACTGATGTTCTAATCCTCTAGATTTACAGGCCCAAATTTTCATACATTGTCTTTCACCAGCACTGAGGCAGAAAAATGGAGCTGGCTAAGGACTGAGCACGGTTACAAAGAAAACTCCTAGACTGCCTGCTAGCAAGTGACTCACTTCCCAAAATGCTGGGTGACTAGAAAGCAAGGTAAAAAATCAATGAAAACTGCTGAGAGGTCTCACTGAAAAAAATAAAATACAAAGAAATATGTCACTTTTTCTGAACACTAAATATAAAAAAATAAAATTAATTTTACACTATATTTTAAAATGTAAACATTGGCATGAATATTTTTCTTCTTTCTAGCCTGATATTTTTTTATATTTCTGGCTAAACCCCTTTACAAAACTTTTGCTCCTATCAAGACGTAGATGTCTTCACTAGTGCAGACAGAATTGTGATGATAGCACTTTGCAGTGCTGCAGACAGCCAATCTGTATAATCTCTGTTTTAATATGGTTTAGCTCAGGCAGCTTTTCCTAATTCATGTTCTGAGTCTGGCTAAATATTGGAACAAGACAAATGTTATATTGTTTGAGTTTGGAAAGACAGATGGAGCATATTTGCTGCATATTGAAATCTAGCAAAGAACTATTTCTTCTGGTAGCTGTAAGGCAACTGCTGAATAAGTTGAAGGGGGAAAAACAGGCGTGGAGCAGAAGTTTTAATTCACTTCAGTTTTGTGCTTCCTGTAATTGCTGATGTTCCTTATTTACTAAGCCAAAAAAAACCCAAAAACCCTAACAGTCTCAGTCCAGTCAAGAAGACACTCTATGTTAGAAATAACATGGAAAATAATTTTCATGTCATATTGTGAAAAAGCTAATGTATCAGCATAGCCTGAAAAAATTAAAAGAAAAAAAATGCCTTCACCCTTCTTTTTTCTTATTCAGGGCTTGTTTGATATAGGAAATCCAGCTTTTTTCTGTTTCAAATGTATTTCCTCACCATCTTGAACTGCTATAGTCACCAAAGATATAACTACACTTACATGTTTGATTCCACTGTTTACAGTTTGTGTGTTACCCCTTTTCATGTTGAGCCTTGTGAAACTAGTGATTCATATATTGGAAGAAATGCACGACAGGGACTCAACTCTACAGGCGTAGGTGTACAGGCAAAGATGATGTTTATCCCATGGATATTTAACTTACTGTTTCTGATAATTTCTCCATTTTCTTCTTACCCATCCCCTTGCCTGTCTCATGGAAAATCTGATTGAACAGTACACCAAAGATTCTATTATATCACCTGTACCCTAAGGCAAGATTAAACATACCAAGTTCATTTCTGATAAATCTGGATGTAGTGTGGTCTTTGAAACTTCTCATAAAGACACTGTAATCTTGAAGTAGTCTTTTTGAGCTCTAAATAATCTCTGACATTTTCCTGCATATCTAACATAATATCTAACATTCTCTTGCTGCAATTAATTTTGTCCTAAAGATTTTGAGAAATGATTACTGCCCTTGGCTTTAAAAAAAAACTTTAACAGAAGACTACTATCATATCTCCTTTGGATTATTTCCTCCAGTTCTTTACAAGTTTCCCTGCCGGCCCCATTCTCTAGACTTCTGACAACACAGTTATACTGACATCCACTGAGATATATCCATTTCATTATTTCCCAAAATGTGATGACCAAAATGGGGTCGAGTACTCCTTGACTATTACAATATTTGATAAAGTAGAAATCCTTCAACTGACAAACAATACTCTTATTCATTCTCCCTAGTATAATCTCTTTTTTTTTGATGACAGAATTTGACAGCAGCTTGTGACTCATGAAAGCACTGGATGCAGCTGATTATTCCTTTCTAAGTTAAGAACTGAATTGAACACTAAAAACATTTTAATTCTTCAGTGTGCTCGCTATCAGCCTGCTTCTGTAGATGAAGTGAATTTCCTAATATCATGCTCCAGGAAAGTGTGAGCTCACAGGTCCCTAACTTAATTTATTGATCATTGTGAAGCAAACTCCACAGAAGGATAAACATTTTAAAGATGTTTATGTTCTTGCAAGCGTGACTCAAGTATATATCGAAGGAGAAAAAAAAGAAAGTAGAAATATTACAATTGCTGAACATGCTTTGCTGTGATCTCTCATTAGACATCAGTGAATCTGCAAACACCAGACATGATCACCCTTTCATTCAAAATATTTCAGTGTTTTGAATAGACAGAAAAAAGTACAGAAAAAAAACCGGATCCAATTAGTTCTGGTGCTCACTGATTTAATATTTATTTGCAAGACTGTGATTTTTATAGTTCTGGTTTACTTATGTTGAGCTTAGTTGACACTGACATTATCTGTTGTCCAATGTATGATTTCTAAGTTTGGCTGTGACGGAGATAATTTTCTTCACCAGTTTTCTTCGATTTGCTCTTATCCTGAGCCCCCTCCACCCCTCACCCTGTCCCACTGAGACTTTAGGTGCCAGACAGACTTCTTCCACAGCACTACCATATTTGTGAATCTTTAATACTGTTTGGAAAACTTGACTGTTGATATCTCAGGAAAAATTAATTGATTTTTACTATTACTGTTATAGTGAAAGTATTTCTGTCACCAACCACATTCCTCTAACTTACATGAATTTGAATTTTTTTCATGTGCTATCTTCTGCCACTGTGCCTTTACTCCAAGGGCTATTTAACGTCTCTTTTTCAGATTTATTTTATGAAGTTTATTCTGCTTTGGAAAGTTCAATGGAATTCTATGCCATATATAAGGGAAACTATAAAAATTTAATCCACAGGTAATGAGAAATCAATGTTGGTATCATTAAGCTGAACTTGTAAACACAGAACTTTAATATGAATGTGAAATATGTTGAGAGCTGAAAACATACAGGTGAATAAGGACATAAATACTTAGAGCTGGCTCCTGTATGTATGATATTTTGTTAAGAAAGAAGGAATATAAACACTAAACTTTGAACCATTACTTCATTCCGTCCTTTAAATAAACAAAATCCCCAGCAAGTTAAGAACACCATTATCCAGAATGATGGAAATTAATAAATAGAAACTGAATGTCTCACAAATATTCAACTCTCATTAATCAAACAGTTTCCTATACTTTATAATTGGATTTTGTTATGAGCTTACTCTTTAAAATATAGAACCCCATTCCAAAAGAAGTATTAATGTCTAGATCATTCCTGATATGAATTAACAAAAAGTAGAGGATTTCTACGGAGTAATTCTTGGGATTAGTCTTTTCTAAGGCTAAAACTGAATTACACAGAAAGTAACAAAATATTGCAAGTAGAAATACCAGCTACTGGGAGACAAGATCTTTCTGGGTCAGGAAGAATGTCCTTGCAAAGACAAAAGAGGGTAAGGCAATGGTACTGCAATTATATTTTGGCTAATTTTTCCTTACATTACTTAAAAAAAATGATCCTATGCAACACAATGCTACTGATATCAAATGAAATAAAATTGGGAAGTCAAAAAATATTTGGAGGTATTTGATTATTTAAGAATTGTATTTTCCTTCCCAGTATTATCAAAATGAACACAGTGATTGTGAAAGAGCACAGTGAGTGTTCTTGAGTCCCAATGACTAAGGGCTGTATACATTAAAGTAATATTAGTACACGGACAAATTGAAACTTTTATTAAAACTGATTCACTGTGCATCTGAATATTAAAAGAAATTGTTTCTTCTGTAACTTGTGTTCACTGAGATACCTTTAATAACTTTTTTTTTTTAATTCCCTATTAAAATACAGCTGTTCAGGTTTTATGACAAAAAAGTCAACTTGTCTCTCAACAATTAATTTGAAATATGCCACTAGTAGTTAACTCAGAGTGCTGGTGTGTCAGCTAACATCAGATTTAGTACCATGCACAATAAGATTTTTATAGGCCTGTAGCAACATTATTTTTTTCTCATTTAAGTACATTTTGAATTAAACTCTGATCCATTTTCTTCATGCTTTCCACTCAGTGAAATACTTTGCAAATCAGTTTTTCAAAATTCTGTCTTTACTCTAGTGAAGTACTGTTATTTCCCTGGTTTCCTCTAGAATGTAGCGAGGAGAAATAACTCTGATACGTGGCACTTTGTAATACAAAGTCCATTCAGCTACAAAAAGTCTGTTCCACTTGGCAATTATTCCTTAGAGGGTACATCTGAAGAAGAGCTTAACAATAAGAAAACAAGTGGTATGTAATTGTTAGATACCTTCATTCTTCATTTACCTACTCTGAAGCCTAATGTGCATGGAATCCTAGACAGATGCTGCTAACAGAGACACTCAACACTTCCCCATTTACTCAGGAGTCAGACACTGTTCTTTATGAATCATATTTAAAACTATCCCTTGTCACATGACAGCATCCAAAATAAACATCATCTAGTCCCAGAAAAAGCAATAAAATTGATCCAGTCTTCCTCATTCATGTTGAATTCTTAGTGCTTTGTGCCGATAAGAAGACACGTGTATCCAGTAGAAACATTGGTATTATGCATTTAAGCAGATAGAGGCCTTCTGAATCTAGTCCTTTCCACAAAGTTACACAACTTCAGAAAGGAAGTGTCCTTTGCTCAGCTTAATAACCACGTTGTTTGCCTCTCTTCTAGCATAACTTTAAAGTCTTGTTGCTGAAGCATAAAAATAAACAAGAATTTCTGTAAGTACTTAGGCTTAGATTTAAAGGCATGGTTTCTTTTTTAACAAGTGTGGTTTAGTGAGTTTGGGAATCCATGCAAGTATATGGGAAAGCTCCCACACTAGCAAGCAGCATTTTGTACATCAGTACTATGAGCTTAAACTGGTGCACAATGTTGTACAGTGTAGCGTAGTCTAGTCTAGCCTACTATAGCCATAGAATCAAATGCTTATTCTCTAGTAAAATATTAAACTTAAAAAACAAAGAAAGAATATACTGGCAAGTTCTGCAGTGTTGGTACAGCCAGCAGATGCTATTTTTTCCAATGCCCGAGGCAAATTAAGCGTACAGTGATGGACTTTCACCTATTTAGCTACAGGGGTCCAACAGCTGTACTCACTGATCTAGCTAATGCAGGAAATGAGGAGGAATAAAAATTATGGTCTCAACTATATCTGGATTGCTCACTGAAATATGCAGAAAATATTGTTGAAATAACTTTTGGTCACTGCAGTTACATAATTTTGAGACATATTGGATTATTTATAATTTATTTTTAAAATATTATTTTTTATAAAAGACTTAGTCTGGATTCCGGAATTTTACCATATGAAATAATCTCATCAGAACCACTTACTATAGGGCAAGACTAAACTATATTTTCAGGAGGGCTTTGAATGGCACCAAAATTGGGATGACACAGAAAGGTAAATGCACACAGAAAATGGTGTATACTCCAGACATGTGCAAAGATAGTGTCTCAATCCAAAAGAAGTTAATATCTTCTGTTTCTCTGCCAGTGCTCACTACAAGATTCAAATTATAATTGAATAGCTATCTTTATAACACCTGGCAGAGGTCAGGTAAATACAGCATTTTTTCAGGAATAAATTAAATAAATCTTAGGTTAAGTTAGAGGCTTATATAAAAGTAGCTGGCAAAAACTGCTAAATATCACATAAGTAAAAACTCTGTTTTGGAATAATTGGAAGCAGAAGAGTTTAAAGTTCTAAGAATTAGCTTTCTTTTTTATTTTTAATTTCAGTTGAAGAATCTGGCATGGCATCCTCAAAAAAATAAAAAAATATTAACAGATGCCTAATGTAAGAAAGCTGTTAAAAATCTGTAGTTGACGGAAAAGAATATTTTCCAGAGTGAATCATCCCATCCTAAGAGATCAACAGGTTCTACCTCTTCCAGGGCAACTCATACCTGACACTGACCAGGGCACTTGAACTGAAAAGTTAAAGTGTCTAACTTTTAGGTATTTGATGGTGGGCAAGATATATCCCACTCTGAAGTTCTGTGGGAAAGTTTTCTTTAGCGCTCTGGAGAGTAACTATCTGCTGACAAAGTTTCTAGCTCAGGCTTTCTATCAAGCACTTCTGATAAGCAATCCATATTCAGGTGCATGAGTGATCCTTTAGAGGTGCTCATTTTTTTCCTGTTAACTAATAGGAATGTCATGACAATGAGCTTAAAGTAAATGCCACCTTTTGGTGACTAGATGGAGGTGAAAGGAACTCAATTTTAAGTGATATTAGGACATAAATCCTTTAAAACTCATGGCTGTGTAATTATCAGAGGGGATAAATTTCATAATATTCTCTTTTCATATTTTTATTTTAGTATCATCACCACTCTTTGCATTGTTTCTCTCTTGTTGAACATAATGGGAGGCAAATACTGTCTGAAGGCATCACTATTTTTGGTTTTCTTCCCAAAATAAAACACCTTTTTGCTACTTGTCAGTGTTTGCAGAGAGGACAGAGCTGACAGAGTACTGGAGAAACCCTATAACCTTGTACTGAAAAATGCTGTGGCAATACTTGCCTTATTACAAAAAATAGCTTATTATATGCCCACTGGGAATATGGTAGGAAGATAAATATGTGCTGAGGATAAAAGGCAGAATACATTAGATAAGAGTGCTTTTATGATGAGGAATATAGCATCTTTTCTACATGTAAGTGAATTTTGCAAAATTTGACTTCAAAGTTAAAAGGTGTTAACTACAGGAAAGATGTAAGGGTAAGACTCACATATCAAATAAAGCAAGAAGACAAAATATATGTTGTTATAGCAACTCTCAACACACATGTTTTTTCCATTTACATCAATGGCAATTACACGTTTTGTATAGAGAGAAAAGTCTAAGGTAAGCAATCCCATAAAAGCAAAGCAATTAAAAGTTTTACTTGAAATAAAAATTCCATATTTGGCACACTGTGTTGTATCTAGGTTTATCAGCACAGATGGCATATTCTTTTATATCCTTTTTTGCTGCTATCTACAATAGTTAATAGGAATATGTTCTTTGTTTGCTTTAATAGAGGGGAGGGAAGAATTCATGTGCGTTTGTCTCTTTAATGAAATAAACTATTTTCAGTAGAAGATTCATAGAAAATGTTTTTGGTAATTGTAAAAGACAGCTGTCATGATCATAGAGAAACTAGGATTCAGAGACACTAGGTAAGACATTTATGTCAATTAGATTGTATGTATTGTCTTGGCACATTTTATTCATGGTGTTGTTTAAAGTCTATTATTTCACAGCTCATTGGTTTGCTAAAAAGAAAAAAATCCACAAAATATTTTCCACTTTTGAAAAGAACTTAAACTCCAGAGGTATTAGTTATTCAACTAATAACTCTTAGCAGTTGAAGCAAGGGCAGATTTTCTCCTTGAAATATCTTTGTCAAGATTTTTTGGGTCTTGTTGTGATGGAATTTGGTATGTGTTATATTATAGTTTCAGACCTGTGAAACAATGAGAAATTCTCTTACATGTAACCAAATCTTGCTTACTCACTGGCCTTGCTCTGATCCTGGGTCAAAGAAGTCAAAATCTTGCTACATTTTTGTGTAATAACAGAATCGATGCCTTAAAAGTATATAAGACCTCTTGAAGCGTTTGAAGACAGTTTTATCCTCCCGCTAAATAATAAAAATTCTTATTAACCATAAATTATTAATATAGACAGATTCTCATATTATTCCCTTCCTGCTCAAACTGAATATTGAAGCCTATTGCAAAAATTTTGCTTCAGGGATAAGTCATTCATGGAGTTTAATTCATATATGTGATATGAGTATAATTAACTACATCCTAAAACAGGAGAAAAAAAACCCCAAACTTCTCTGACTGAATTTCTATTGTTTTATTTCTAACTTTCTCCACTATATTTATATTTTCCATGTCTTTGATTTGACCTTAAAAAGTATTGAGTACTTTACAGAAAAGTATGATTTTCTGTATTTTAGGAGACTTTGTTAATACATGCAAGATTTATGGATATTTACTCTCACCAATCTGCAAAAATATGATGTTTCTGCAATGCTAACAGAGAAATTCTAATCTTTTTCTGAACTTCTGAGCTGCATGTCTTGCTAGAAAATGCTATTGTCAGTCTTTGTCAGATAAAAAAACATAAGTTTACACATGCAGTCGATTCACCACATAAAATTGTGAATACATGAAACATTTCTGATTTGATGGACTTCAGGAGCACCTTTTCTTTTTTCTTTAAGATTTGCTTGAAAGCTTTCGTAACTGTATTTTTATGCAAAACTATTGCTTCAGAAAAACAATTACAATATTGATAAATATTTGAAAGTAGTTTTCTACACTCTTATATTTTTGGAAAGCAGTGGACATAATAAAACTATATATTCAGGTAATATCCTAATTTTGCTGTTCCAGTTTCCATTACCTGTAAAATGGAAAAAGCTATTATTTTTATTGTATATTTTTCTTTCTATTCAGATTCCTCTAAGATGTTTAACTTTGGCCCTGAATCTGAAAACACTTCTTTTTATGGCTAACCCCTAAGTTTAAGAAAATTACCTTTACACAATATTCTTATTTGAGCAACAACAAATTATCCTGTCCAACCAGTGGTCCTCTGTTCTTACAGGTCGTGCTTCAGGAATTCTGCATAGATGAGGAAGTAATTTCAATCATACCACCAAAAAAAAAAAAAGAAAAAAAAAATTACAGTATATACAGTACAGCTCATGGGAACGAAATAAGAGGAAATTACAAAGAAAAAGAACTGGAATCAAAGGCTCAGTCAGTCTTTGCTAATAAACATGCTCCAGGTATCAGCAGAAAGTCAGAGGAATTTCTTGTACACTTCACGCAGGGAATTATGACTCTAATTCCAATACTATGAAAGTATTTTTTCCTATTTAACAGTTGTCCTGCAATGCTTCCATCAGTCAATTGTTAAAAATCAATGCTTATTTCCTTGTGGTGGCCTATTGTATTTTTAATTGAATCCAGATTTTAAAATAAATAACAAACACTATCTCTACTCATGTTCATGAAATAAACAATCCCAGCTTTGGCATTCTTACTAGAACACTAATATTGCATTTGGATATGAGGCCATTTATTTTTGGTTCTCTGCCTAAAATATTGGGAAAACAGACATGGTTGATTTCTATTTTGAGCAAGATTTATCTCTAATTTAAGACTGCGTAACTGCCTGGAGGTTAGAAATGGATAACTTCAGTATAGTAAATAAAATTTGTATCATCCAAAGCCTCTTTCTCTTTCTGGAAATCCTTTGCTTTTTATCTCCTCGACATTTTAAGCAGCATGTGTTTTTATATGTTTTCATAACAGTTCTTTTAAGTTTTCTCTTAGATTGGAACTGTTATATTTTCCTTTGGAACTGGTAATGGTAGACATTTCATGAAAAAGGAAATTATCATAAAACTTCTGGTCTATCTTCCTATACTTAAGAGTGCCTTGTTTGCTTCTTTGTTCTAAATACAGAAAAGTTTCTAGGTCAAGACATGAACTTGTTAGTTAAATTCTGTCCTGAGGCAGATTTTTATTAGAAGAATAGGGGTCATATTAACTGTAAACATCACCTTTAATCACAAAAATAATATTAAAATTTTGAGTGATGTTATTAGTTCAATTTTCCTGAACTAAGTATCTATAGATTTTCAGTTTCTAATCAGGATTTTTATTGTTAGACCAACTATTAGGTCTTCAAAAATTAGAGCAGGCTGGCTTCTTAGGGCTTTTAGTGATGAGTCTTTCATCAGGACACTTTGTACAGCCAGAACTGAACTAGAACTCTGTAACTAGTTTAAATCCTTAAAAAAAAATAAAAATTGTGCTCTTCAGAGTTTGCTATGTGAGAACTGAGATTTGAGTAGTAAGCTAATTCCAGTAGATAACAAATGCAGTGTGTGAAGAAGCTAGCCTTAGGGATTTTCTTTATTGTGCTATTGGTATTCAAAGTCATGTAAACAATTACCTATTTCAGCTGAATATCATCTAACATATGGATCTAATAGCTTTATGCCCATTTTAAATCTAATCAGTCTTCAACTTGGCTGTCATTAGGTGTGGAAAAAAACCAGATTTGAAGCAAAACAAAATAATTCAGGTCTGAAAGGACATTAAAGGAAAACTTGTGATATTTTCTAGAGCAAGACAAGTATTTTTGGCTCCATTAGCAGTGCTTCTAAAGGGCCACAGCACATTCCACTAAAAAACAGAGTTAAATTGCTAAAACTAGTGTGTTTACAAGGTTGCTATTACCACTGAAGGTTTTCACTTCAATGGAAACAAACCCTGTTTTTCCTACCCCACCCAGACTCAGTTTATATTCTGGTACAAACCTGCCAGGTGGATGGTAGCAAAGGGGTTTGAGAAGGAATGGCCAAGATAAAATGTACTGGGTTCACAGACATACTAAAGACTTTCAGACTGATAAAAACACATCCATTTACTTGATGAAGGCATTGTTGTCTCTGCCTGAAAGATAGACAGGCAAATCACAAATATTTGTGCTGAAACGTGCTTTTTTTTCTATCAGGAACAAATAACTTTCTCTTTGTGATAATTTTTCTTTTTTTTTTAAACAGTATGAATTTTAAATTTTATTCACTACTCTGATCATGATCAGAGAGAGTTCTGTGAAGTAGCAGAGAGAATTCTAAGTAGCACTTTCTAAACTAGATGAATGCTAACAACCAAGTGTTTAACAAAGCCTGCTTAATGTCCTGGGAGAAGCAGAGAAGGTGTATTGGCTTTAGAAAATGAGAGGCTGTATCTTGCTAGAAAGTATTAGCTTTCACAGCTCTAACCAGTGCGTAGTCTCAGTGAGGCTGCTTAATTTTAAAGGCAGTTCTATTTGTAAAGTTAAACTGTCAAGGAGAACTGTAGAGGGACTGAAAAGATCCAAAACTTATGTTGCAGAAAATAAGTAAAAGTACATGCTGGCATATTTGTTAAATGAAAACTTTTTCTTAATCCTGAGTTTTTCATAGTAGCTCTTGGAACACTGCTCTTTCAACTCTAAGTGTTCAGAGAGTTTAATTCTGGTTCATCAGGTTTATGTCAGAACTTTTGCTGGTTTTATGGTCACCAGAACCTGGTCCATGGCTACAAGCAATGGCCACATGAGGAAAATATAGTCATGCCCTTCTTTTGCCTGTTCAACTTAGGTTTGTAGAAATCTTCTAAGATGAAATGATTCTGTTCTCTCCTCTGCTGGAAAATATTTAAGCCAATTGCTCTCACCTTCCAGAAGAATATCCCTATTCTTTCCTTAGTTTCTGAAGTAATTCGGTTCAGCAAACACAAGTTTTATATGTGTAGGGGCAGCGTGGGGTAAAAGGGAAAAGGGAGATTTACTTCTGCAAACTGGTTCCAAATGTACAGAATCTGACATCTTGAAGATTTAGTTATAATGTGCATAGTCCTTATGGATATTATGGATATGCCACCCATAATCATGGACACACAAACTAACAAGATCCTGACTTATGGCTTTTCCTCCATTATAAGTTTTTAATGACACCCTCTAAAGTATCTCTAAATTTTCAGACAATAATTTCACTGAGGTACAGACAGAAATTTATTTTGTCATGCATTCAAATATACACAAATCCATTTTCTACTCCAGCTTATGAGTATATATTTATTTTTGGAAGACATATATGAAGAAACACCAGAATTTGAAAGAAATTTTGTCAGGATCAAAACACAGTCCTACATATGACTGCAAAATTACTTGAATGCCTAAAAAGCTTTAAATGCTGGGATATCCACATGCCCCTGCAATTTCAGGGGAGTTAAAGGGTTATAGGAATACCTGTGTTGCTTTTGGATGACAAAAAACCATCTTGATTCCACAGTCACTTTGTGACAAGCACCAAACCACTTGCACTCCTTAAAGCTGTAATTTTGCACACAGTTTTGTGTAGCCTGACCCCAAGTGCAGTAATATATGTTCAGATGAAGTACCAGGGACCACCATTTGTACCTCTAAGAAACTATCAGATTAAAAAAAATATTAAAAACCTGACATAAAATTGTGAATGTCACAGGGTTTTAAACATCCTTTTGAGTACCACATGTGAACTAAAAATCCAACCTCTTGCTTAAGCCAGAGAAGAGGGAAAAAAGCAAATAAATTTTATTATCATTTTTATGTTCTAAGCATAGTGCCTATGTTTCCATTCTTCACTTCTGTGTCTTGAAACAAAAAGCAGATTTTTTTTTAATTAGGCATACCAAACTATATGTAGCTCTGTGCAGAAACAGTTTCAAGTTAAATTTATAAAAAATGTCTTCAAAGATATATTTTCAGTGGGATGAGGAATTCATAAAATTTTCCAGATATCTTGGATCTTCTCAGTGGTTATGTCATCTTTCAAGGTTATGCTTTATCCTGATTTCTGAGATTATTTACTTACCACTTCCACTCTGAAAGCAAATCAATGGTACCTGTCTCGATCCATCCTCCTACGTAATAGTTTGAAATCAAACC
>VYXC01004504.1:0-62590 GCA_013397175.1 Platysteira castanea
TTAAAAACCCAAAACAACAAAGATTGGCTTAACAAACTGAAAAGAGAAACAAGTCTTAATTGCATGCATTTCTCAGGTTTACACTTTATTGAAAGCAAATGAGAGAACTTGACATCACAGAGTGTACAAATTTATTAATTTACAGAATCACAGAATATGCTGAGTTGGAAGGGTCCAACAAGGATTATCAAGTCCAATGCCTGGCCCTGAGCAGGACCATCCCCAAGAGTCACACCATATGCCTGAGAGCATTGTCCAAATGCTTCTTGAACTCGGTTAGGCTTGGTGCTGTGACCACTTCCCTGGAGAGCCTGATCCAGTACCCCACCACCCTCTGGGTGAAGAACCTTCTTTTAATATCTAACCTAAACGTCCCATAACACAATTTCAGGCCCTTCCCTTGGGTCCTGTCACTTATCACCTGAGAGAAGAGACCAGTGCCTGGTCCTTCTCTTCCCCTCATGAGGAAGTTGTAGCTGCAGTGGGGTCTCCCCTCAGTCTCCTCTTCTCCAAGCTGAACAGACCAAGTGACCTCAGCTCTCCTCATACGGCTTCACCTCAAGGTCTTTCACCATCTTTGTAGCCTTTGAACACTCTCTAATAGCTTTTTATCCTTATATTGTGGCCCCCACAACTGCACGCAGTACCCGAGTTGAGACCTCACTAGTGCAGAGCAGAGTGGGATGGTCCTCTCCCTCAACCAAGTGGTGACACTGTGCCTGATGCCTGCTTACACCACAGCTGAGCTTCATACTGCACAATTTTAATCGCAGGATCATGCAGGACTTAGTCTACAGTACTTGCACACTTAATGCTATTAGATGAGATATAAACTGACAATTATTATTTGTATAAGGAAACCTCTGCTAAATGTAATTAGACATCAGAAACAATACTGAATCAATTAATGAAATAACATCTGAATTTAATTTAATGGTTCGATGGAGGTTACAAAAAGAGTTCTAACCCATTTGACTATAAGAAAATTTTATGTATTATATAAAATTAGTACCATTCAATTTCAGAAATGGAAAATGAAGTGGTACATTCTGTTTTTCCACATATATGCAGAGTGTGCAGCAGAGAAATTCTATCTAAAGAGTTAAAAAATGCCCATATCAATGTGGTATTAAATGATCAGAGAATCTCAACACTGGTTTGTAAACAAGAACAAGTTATGCAAATTAAATGGTGGTAGTTTTGAAGGGTCCATGCACATGCATTATAAAGATGAAGACATTCTGAGCTTTTAAGCAAAATTGCATGAGGAAGAACCTAAACAACCCCCACTGATACCTAATGCACCTCAATTCCATAGACTCAATAATGTTAAAAGACAAAAAATAATTGCATATTTAAACTATGTATTGATAGTGTATATATACAACAGTGTTGAATTAATGCCTTAGAAATCTTTGAGTGCTAGACTTTAAAACCTTCATAATCCTCTTCTTACAAAGGTTTCAAGTTTAAAACTAGAAACAAAGCTATGTACTTCCAGTCTTCTTTGCATTCATCAAGATGGTCAGATGGATTGCAAAGGTCTGTACTACATGAGCTAATAAAAGTCGTAGGAATAGAAACTGATACCAGCTGTCCGTAAGCTGGAGAAGGAAGACTAACTGTAAAAATCCTGCCAATGTTTTTACAACTTTTTCCTGAGAGCAGAAGAGTGAATTTCAGGGTTCCTTTCTTGCCATAGACGGCAAAGTTTTACTGCTGGTAACAAATTTGCTTGTCTCCCAATCTTCCTTACCCCTACCTCCAGTTTTGTGTCTTTCCCCTCTTCTGAACTATAATTGTCTCAGATTGATCTTACAAATCAAAGATTCCTTTAACCTTTTGTTTCCTCTCCTATGTCAGTTTCCTCTCTCCAGGCTTCTAATTCTTGTCTCAGTCTACCTATTTCATGCAGATATATTTTTACTCTCTAGGACTGTAATTCATATAACTCCTTTTTCACTTCTTCTAACCTTTTCCACAACAATTCTTTCAGGTCCTATGTCATGTTCCCAGCCAGCTAAGGTTAATACTATTTTTTATCTCTCAAGGCCTAGCATTTTGAGCTGTCCCTGTCCCCTGCCCTCCAGGTCCATTCCAACATTTCAATGTTGAAGAAAATTCTTACTGCTGCTCCAGTCTTGTTTATAACACATGCAGTGCAGACATGCTAAAAATCTAGAAAAAAGAAAATATAGGCACACATTCATATGTGAATGTGCCTGAGATTACGGAAACTATTGTGAGAAATAATGGAAAAAGAGGAGTGGAGAATGATGAAAAGGAACAGGTTTTTGCTAAAACACAGCTTTGTTTGTATTATACTCAAAATTTTGTTATGTGCAAAAGGGGGAACATATCTTATATATGAAGCCAGGAATTCACTGTCATTTTAACTGAAGTTCTTTCCACTTTAATCAAAATACGAGTTCCTACTTTCCTTTCACTTACAATGATAACAACTCTCAGCACATAAATATACCAATATACAAATATATAATAAAATTAATATGCCTGTATATTCATATATCTGTTATTCTAAAAACAGGGACTACAAATGCCTTATCTGTGACCTTCCCTCCCTCTGCCCACATCCCACAAACTCCATGTAAATTAATTTCTGCTGTAAGCGTGTTTTCTGCTCACCTGGACACTCTCACTGGGCTTCCTGAAGGGATCCTGGACTTGACTCATTACTTTCCTTTGTTCAGTTTGCCACCAAATGGTGGAGAGAGCCTGCTGTGTTCACTATCCCTGTGTGGCTGGTGCAGTTACTGTGCAGTGATCACCTTGGCTGCTGCCTTCTCTTCCCTTGTGGAACAGCCTTATGGTATATTGGACAAGCAGGGTACAGGAAACCACATTCAAGAGCAAATTAAATAAAGCCAGTAACCACAGAAACACAGGATTTGCTGAATACTGCACACAATATTCAAGGTGAGACCACCCAGTGCAGAGAAGAGGAGACAATCCGCTCCCTTGCTTGGCTGGCAGTGCTGTGACTGATGTACCCAGGACACTGTTGGCCCTCCTGGCTGCCAGGGCACTGCTGACTCATGTTCAACTTGCCATCGACCAGGACCTCCAGGTCCCATTCCACAGCGCTGCTTTCCAGCCCCTCGTTCCCCAGTCTGTCCATGCATCCAGGGTTTCCCTGTCCCAGGTGCAGAATCCAGCACTTTCCCTTGTTCTATATCATATGGTTGATGATTGCCCAGTCCTCTAATATGTTGAGGCCCTCCTCCAGGGTCTCCCTTCCTTCAAGGGAGTTAACAGCTCCTCCCAGTTTTGTATCATTTACAAACTTGCTCACTATCCCTTCCAGTCCTGCATCCAAGTCATTTATGAAGCTGTTAAAGAGCACAAGGCTGAGGATGAAGCCCTGCAGAGCTCTACTAGTGACAAGTCACCAGTCCGATGTCACCCCATTCCCTATAACCCTTTGTGCTCAACCCATGAGCCAGCTGCACACCCATCGCATGATGTGTTTATCCAGCTGTGTGCTGGGCATTTTATCCAGAAGGATGCTGTGAGAGACTATATCAAAAATGTTACCAAAATCCAAAAAGATTACATCAACTGGATTCCCTTGGTCAACTAGATGGGTTACGTTGTCATAAAGGGAAATCAGATTTGATAAGCAGGCCTTTCCTCTCATGAAGCTGTGCTGGCTGTGACTGATGACTGCTTTGTCTTTAAGGTGTTTTTCAATACCTCCCAGAGCGATCTTCTCCATAACTTCACCAGGCACTGAAATGAGGCTAACAGGCCTGCAATTTCCAGGGACTTTCTTACCACCCTTCTTGACATTTGCCAGCTTCCAGTCATAGATATCTATTCATTAGTCAACTGCTGCNATCAAAAATGTTACCAAAATCCAAAAAGATTACATCAACTGGATTCCCTTGGTCAACTAGATGGGTTACGTTGTCATAAAGGGAAATCAGATTTGATAAGCAGGCCTTTCCTCTCATGAAGCTGTGCTGGCTGTGACTGATGACTGCTTTGTCTTTAAGGTGTTTTTCAATACCTCCCAGAGCGATCTTCTCCATAACTTCACCAGGCACTGAAATGAGGCTAACAGGCCTGCAATTTCCAGGGACTTTCTTACCACCCTTCTTGACATTTGCCAGCTTCCAGTCATAGATATCTATTCATTAGTCAACTGCTGCTCTGGCTACAAAAGTTACAAGAAATGTCCACTCTCAAGACTATGAGATGCTGAGTAAAGCCTGTTCCCTGTCCACAGTGATGTCAGACCTGTATAGATTGATACACTTATTAACCAGACTGGCTTTTCCCCACTTTTTCTAATCCTACTATGTGTGTTTAGAGCTGTAGCTACTTTAAATTTCTGCTCTGTGGTGTAAGTTGCAAATACTTTTCAACAGCTCTCTCTTTCCTTAGCCATGCACTCAGTGAAATTGCTTCTAGCCTGTGAGGGGCTGTCCAGCTAAAGAGATCAATATTTTGCATGAGTATATATTGATAGAGGATTTAAGAGGAATGGTTCTTTTTCTAAAACTGCAGAATCAGGGCACTGACATTATTGTGAAATCTGATTGAATTATTCTCAGCTATAGTAGTAATATATAGGACTTTTTCTGTCAATGTCTCATTTGAAAACAATTATTTGAAAATTACATTCATCCTTCTAATTTACTTAGTTATATTATACATTGTACTCTCAGCCTCTAATGCATTTCTCAGCCTTGACAGAAAATTGTTCAATACTGTCTCAAATCCTGATTATTCTGAATTGGCTCATATAAAGCCTCATTGGTCCTGATTCTTACATCTAGTGATATGAGACATTCATTTGAAAGAAAGCAGAAATTGGCTTTATGATGACTCAGCATTTCCATAGAAGTCCAAAGATGATTCATTTCTTTAACTTTACAAAACTCTCAGCTGTGGTTTTCCTCTACAGAAAGGGGTCTTTTTGTCCAGTGACTGCCATGGTTCCCTCCAAAACCAAAAAACTTAATTGAATACACTGTATTTATCCTTGAACAGGACTTTTCAGAACTCATGTGTGATGTAATTCTATCTGCATCCCAAGAGATGGAGATGGGAGAAAATTCCTGGGTATTAGTTATGTTATACTCTCTCCCATATTTCTACACCATCCAGGCTACTGTAAAAATCTCATCTTCTGTTGCATATAGACAAAACCTTATAAAATGAAGGTCTTGTTACCTTTGTAAAATCATGGCTCAGGCCTGCTACTTCAGCTAAGTAGAGAGGGACTGTGAGAAAGAGAAATAGCTGAATTACAGGTAGAAAAACATGCTGTGTGACCATCACGTGCTCACATTGTGGTGTATGGTGGTTGGTTGAATTATATTTGTTATTCTTTAAAACTATGTCAACAGATAACCGGCTAAGTGCTTTAAAAAGCCAGGTTTTTGCAATAAAGTGCTGACGCTTGCCACCATCTTTAGCATCAGCCATTTGTCCACCACCAACCTTCTTATCAAATAGCTAGCTTTGACTGCTTTGATGAAAAAGGCTGTTCAGACACGACAGGACAGAGTGGTTCACTCTCTATTGTGCATGTCAGCCAGCTGAGAACTTTAGTGTTAGGGAAATCAACCTGGACATTATATTTTGCTATACACTCCTGTAAAACAAAGGTAGATCACTCCTGAAAACAAATAAAAAATTACTAGCTATCCTTCCAACTCTTCAAATACTATTATTTTTAGTTTGATATACATGATATAAATGTGTTTCTTTAGGCTCAGCTGCTTACTTTTTTGCTTTAGAATATCAACTACAAGTACAAGAGTGTGGGAAAAAAAATCTTGCACATCTGAGTCAACTGTAATGCAGAAAAGGCAAGAAAAATGTAAATAAGAGACACCTCAGGTCACTTTATACAATGATTATCCAGTGAAGGATTATAAGAGATTTAAAATCCTTTGATTTATGTGGATTTTATGAAATAATGAAAAGGCCGCTTAAAACAGCAAAACATAAGTCACTGGCAATCTGCCCTTGTTTTCAAAACTTATTCCTATTCCCTATGTCCCACAAATCTCTCTTCCTTTGAAAAGTTATGAGGGAAGTCAGTAGAGAGAAGAGAGCCCTGTGTTTAAATCCTGAAGTACATTTTCTAACAACTGGTGTTCAGTAAAGTCAATGAATTCACTGATGTGGAGTTTTCCCCTAAAGTCTCCACGTCTTGGTAAAAACAAATGGGTTTTTGTTCTACAGATCTTCTAATATCATTTAAAGTACTAGATGAACCCCAGTGATATTATCCTTTTTAATCTGCAAATAAGACAAAAGAAAGATTTACAGAATTTATAAGAATGCTTTACACTGGTTAATACTTACCATTTCATTAGTTTTATTTCAAATAACAAATTCTGTTTTCTTGTATTTGTTTTGATATCTTTCTACTGTAAATACTGCACAAAGCAATGTTGTTGTTGCTCTAGATTTTTTTAGCAGCCCTTCATTATTTTTTATGTAAAAAAAAAGAAAAATAAATTTAAATCAAATAAGTTAAAAATTTAACAAGAAGCTTCTTTTTTAAGGAAAAAAACATCAAAACAAAAATAAAGCAGCCTCATCTAATAAAAATAATGAAGAATTTGTGGTTCATTAATTTCATTGTTATTCAAGTTGAGGAAAAAAAATTCCTACCCATTTTTTACATTGCAATTTATGTTGAAGTAGAAAGCTGAAGTTAGAAAGGCACTTATTGAGTTTAAAATATACACAGAAAATATACCAAACATTTCTACAATTATAACTTGGAGACTTCACTGAAGGGATTTAAAGTTGAAGAAGCCAAACATTTCTATGTCAATTCAGTAATGAAAGTGATAGGAAAATAGAAACCAGCCCATAATGGCTATAAAGAAGAAAACTGGGAAGAAAACTGCCCAGGAAACTGCGATCTATCTTTGGTCAGATCACTAACCAAAACTGTGTCAGGCATCTTTTGGGAGGATTAGAAGCAACCTGTGAGGGTTTAGGGTGTAGACATCATCGCATTCTACTACACAACCTCACTGAGGTATTAATAGCTATTATGAAGGCATTAGAGACCTGGTCCTTCAGTTAGTACAGGAAAATATGATGTCCTACATGATTGAACTTTTAAATATTTTTATTTCAAGGCATGCAAGTAACAGTGATAGCTGTAGCATAAAGTCAAAAGTATAACTACAACAGAAACCGTCAAATTAATGAAGAAGAGAACATTTTGGTTGTGAAAGAGATTTAATAGAATCAGAGAAACATAGAGACATTTAGGTAAGAAAAGACACATAAATTCATCAAGTCCGACTGATAACCCAGCACTGCCAAGTCCACCAGTAAACTGTGTTCCCAAGCGTCACAGCTTGTTTAATGTCTTCTAAATACCTCCAGGGATAGTGACTCCACCACTTCCCAGGGCAGCCTGTTCCAGTGTTTGACAATCCTTACTAGGAAGAAATTTTACTAATATCCAATCTAAACCTTCCCTGGGGAGGGAACGATTGAGGCCATTTGTTCTCATCTTGTTTCTTGTTACCTGGCAGAAGAGATTGTTGTGCCACAACCTCCTTTCAGGCAGTTGTAGAGAGTGATAAAGTTCCCCCTGACCCTCCTTTTGTCCAGGCTAAATATCCCCTAGTTCCTTCAGCTATCCCTCATAACACTGGTGCTCCAGACCTTTCCCCACCTTCATTGTTCTTCTCTGGGCTTCCTCCAGCACCTCAATGTCCTTCTTGCAGTGAGGGGCCAAAACAGGACACAGCACTCCAGCTGTGGCCTCACCAGGGCCAAGTACAGGCGGGAAATCACTGTCCTGGTCCTGCTGGCCACACTCGTGCTGATACAGACCAGGATGCTGCTGGCCTCTTCAGCTACCTGGGCAGATGCTGGATCACGTTCAGCTGCTGTCAACTAGAACCTGCTAGATCCTTTTCTGCTGGGGATCTTTCCAACCACTCTTCCCAAGTCTGTAGCATTGCGTGGGTTTTTGGGAATCAAGTGCGGGACCCAACATTTTGTAGTCTTGGATTTCATATCATAGTGATAATAATGAAAATAATATTTAGTAATATTCAGTTTCTGAATTTGTTTTGGTTTAAACAAAAATCTGTGTGCAAATTTATTATGGAAAAACTTGGTCTTACTGGGATAAATGCCGGCCTTGTTTTTGTATCTTCTGACACCTAAATAGATTGCAAGTAACATAGTGAGAAACATTATGGGGACTGAAAGCAATCTGACTCATTTGGTTTTGTCCCTCAGGTTGTATATAGCTTTTAGGTTACCTCATTTGCCCCTTCACCACCATCCTGCCTTTTCCATAGACAGAGACCGACAGATCTCTGAAAATCTTCCTCTGGAGTCTACACAAATATTTTAGCTTAGTGCAGAACATGTACCTAGAGAAGCTTCCAAAGACTCTTCTTTTCATTGACTTCGTATGAAAAGTGACTAGTCTGAGAATCAAGTCTCTTGCAGAAATGTTAGACATATACACACTGGCAGGTTGTTACTAGATATGCAATCCAAATTAAGAGTTGATTCACAGACAGAATTGTTTTATCAAAAACTATGGGGAAAATAATTTAAATATATAATATTCCCTGTTCTTTTCTTGCTTTAATCTGCAAGTCGGACTATATAATTTCATAGACTTACAGTAAGGTTACAAGGCATAGGTATTTTAAAGTGAAAGGAAGCTGTAGGAAAATATATGAAAAAATAAAAAAGTATAATCAGTCTTAATGCAGGTGATTTCAATGTCTTATGCTTAATTATGATTGCAAAATAATAATATCTGGTTTTGTATTTTATTTTATCATAAAGTAAGATACATTAAAAAACCCAGTTATTATCTATGTCTATCCTGCCAAAAAGAAAAAACTTATTTACTGTAAAATTCTTCTGTGTAGAAGCTTCAGATAAAAGAGGAACTAAGTAAGTAAACATCAAATAAACGATTATCCTGGTTTATAAGGAGTCTGTTCTAGTAGGAGTTATAAGCAGGGACCTTGAGATTAAAATGACAGGGTAGATTCCTAGGAAGTTAAAAGCAAATCATCTGGTACTAATACCTCGTACAGATTTCAGTGAAGGATTTAGGTGGGTTAATATATAAGATTAACCATAAACAGAAGCAAGTCGCAATACTTAACCAGTAATCATGTTTAAAAACTTTTTGTTAATAACAAGGCTTTGAACTCATATTCATCTTCTGTTCTACTAATCTACTCTGAAATAGAACAGTTTTGCAAAACATGACCACTTCCTCTCCAATTCTTAATTTTTACAAAATCCTTTGCTGCACATTGCCAATAATTCTCTTCTTCATACGTGCAAGAGCGAAGTTGTATCTTGGTTGTGTCTCCATTACTTGAAAAATATGGAGCATTTGTCTCTAAATTACTTGATGGCCAAAAAGAAAGGGTCATGCATCTTTTTGGAAACCAGCAATGACATATAATTTTATAAAACATCTATTCACTCCTTCCTAATGAGATTAAACTCCTAAAGAAACTGGGCAGAGGAAATGATTCTCTTATTGTTTACACTGAAAAGGCTTAGACAATTATTTTGTTGAATCAATCCACACTCTTCTTGAAAACAGTCCTTTAAGTAACATCATGACATCCTACCTTCTCACTGCTTGTTGCCTTTCCCTGGGCTTAGAATTAAAAGCCAAACACAGTTAGAGGGGAAAAAGTGTTTTACCTCGGTATTTATTTAGGATCTTCAGGTGCACCACATCCAGGTAGAATGCACCTCCAAATGCACAGCGAGCATGCACACCCGAAAGTGTCCCCCCCGGAAAATGCACCCCCCCAGAATGCACAGCCCGAAGAATGTACCCACACGATGATTCACATATACAGTTGTAGACCTTGCACATTAGCATATCTATCAAAGATTCTCCAATGAGAGGCTCGAGAGAAGCCCCTGTCCTGAGGAATGTTCCCCCTGGATGGGCCTATCTCGGTTTACAGAATGTGTTCTGGAGAGGACCTTGGTGTCGGGGCTTTCTGACCCCCAGCTGCGAGGCTTCCAAGATGTTTAATCTCTTGGCTTAACGAACTTTGGGTCTAAGCTAGTTATCAGAGCTAGGGAATTACAAGTATGTGGGCTAAACGCACTAAGGATACATAAAACCTGTATAAAAGGGTATATGAAAGGGTTTATAAGAGGGGTGTATGAAAAAATCATCATGGCATCAATATTTTCACAATATTTTAATTTCCACTGGTAAATTTTATTATTTCTCTAACAGAGAAGTTCCCTAAAAAGGAGTATGATAATGGCTCAGAGACGATTCAAAATAGGATATGACTGCAAAGACTAATGATCTTACTAAAACAGAGCTGATTCTACCTAGTAACTAAATAATTCTGTTCTGTAATATTGCAAGGTGATAAACTAAAAATTTGCTCATCATGTAAGATTTATAAAGCACAGATCTGTCACCTAAAACCTTACTGTCAATTGTACCACCTTGGAAGTCACAAGCAGAAAAAACAACCAAGCAAACCAAAACCAAATTACTCTAAAACAACAGAAACCAAAACAAACATGGGCAGATAGACTGCACTCCGAAAACTGACAAGGGTGAAAAACTCTATGCCTAAACACTTCTGATACAACATTCTTTACAATACTTTATAAAGCTTCCTTTAGTATCATCAGCAATTACTGTATTCAGGGAACAAAGACAGTGCTGTGCTCTTATTTATAAAAGCAAAAAAGCATTTTATTCTATGAATGCACTATGGATAATTAGACTTAAATGAAATATCTTTAAAAAAAATTAATTTACAATATCTCTTCTACTTTGCTCTTTTTCTTCCCCGACCTCATGTGTTATCCGCTATTGTAATTTATTAAGTCACTTTTAACTTACTTTTGGTTGTTCCTTGTTTCAAATTCCACATATGACTTAATTTGGCTTTAATACCTTAGTTCTAACACTGTTATTCACCTTTTTAAAGCTACAGAGGTCTCTTTGCTCCTCTGTCCTACATGTGATTTCAAGCCTTATTTCTAGTCAAAATGAGGTGTTTTGATTTATTACAATATATAGACATTTTTATCCCTATGGCTAGAATAGTGCTTACACATGAGTATTTCTGAGATCTAGTAAAAGTACCAAAAAGTCTTGGCATTGGTTATCTCTCACGTCGAAAATGGACCCAGCTGTGATACCTCTAAGGCCTGGGGATGATGTATAGTCTTAAATAGCCTGAAAATTAAACACATTAGAATAACACTATGAACCTAATAGCTGTGTTTCTGGATACATTTATTTGAAAATTTAATGTCTAGTCTTAGAAAGTGGTGTTTTCAAACAAAAGGAGTATGAGAATTTTTTTTTGCAATGACTTTCCCACGGGTCAAGACATATTAGATACTAGTTGAGTAGTTTTTAGATTCAGCCAAAGTTCAGCTGGTTTTTGAGTTACTCTGTTCATCTTTGCTTTGTGCTGTTTGGAACAAGTAACTTTGAAAAGTTGTTAGGTAATTATTTTAAGTGACAATATTGTACTGGGATGACTACTGGCCTTAACTGTTTGTGTGTCCTGCCTCTGATGCTTCATCCCAAAAACTCAATATGGAAGTAATTGAATCATGACAAAACTGTAATATTTTTAGTTATGTAAAGAAGAAGTCCATGTGCACCTGAAAAATTTTGCTATTGTTGCCAATTATCAATTTGAAATGAAAGAATTCTGTGGAACTGGCCTCTTACTTCCTCAAGAAATAGGCAGTCTTGAATTCCTGTGTTCATTAAGAGATATGCATTTGGAATCTTCTTTTTTTTTAACTTTTTTTGTCCTTTATTCCCACCTCCTAACGATTAAGTCTCTCCCTGTATATTCTGCTCCATCCTGCAATATCATCTCGCAGCACCCTGTGAAAATTGATACATCACAGAAGATGCAGTCTTTATGTCCTGTCCTCGATCATGTTTAGCATGCTCCCCTAAGCTTCCTCGAGATCTTCATAATTCAGATTGCTAAGTGGTCATACACTGAATCTCTGACAGGCTGACAGTTGCATGTTAAAGTTGAAACCAGGTTTTATAAGTAAATGCTCAATATTGTTTTAAATTAATTTAAAATGTGAGCTTAATTTTTATTTCTAACACTGTAAAAGGATGTAAACAGGCTCTGAAACTTGTGAAGCTGCTGAGGTGAATTGGTTACCAAACTCCTGCAGAAACTGCATTCAAGGAGTTGCATGTTTTCCTCTATCATCTAAAAATGTTTGTTTTCAAGCTACAAACTTATTATATTAATTAATGAAAGTTTTACACCTGTCCACTTCTCTATATTTTAAGGAATGAAGTAAAATGCAGAAAACAAAGAATGAGGAATGCAGGAACAAGCAGTATTAAGTGAATTCCAGTTCTATGTCTATATAACTGGTTATCCTTTTGATAAGCATAATATAAAGGTAAAAGTCAATGTCTATATACTGAGATTCTGAAAGACACAATCCCCTTCCAGGTGTATAATTTCTTGTCGTGTTTAAACAGCATGAGTAAAGACTTCACACTCCCTACCCTCCAATCTGGTTGCTTTTCCAAACACAGCTCTCTAGAGGCCTTTTACTCCTAATGAGTAGCTTGCAAAAAGCAGTAAATGCTACTTTGCTATGAATGTGCAAATTGTAAGTGACAGCACCAATACAGAATAAGAATCATCCTGGACATCTTGGAAATCATCTTGCAGATGTCCTAGATTTGCCAGGTGATTCAAAATAGTCACTAACAACAGAAGTTAATTATTGACAGGCACATATTGCTATCCTTGCTCCGTAAAGGGTTCCTTTAAAGGGCAAGACTCTAACATATCTGGCTGCAAATCTTACAAAATCATTCCTAAAATGTGTGTGCATATGTAAAACTTCTGACTATAAAAATAATTGGAGGTAGGAATCATTGAGTGTCTGCAGATTACAGACCTCATTTTCATAATATAAAGCTGGTCTCACACACAGGTTTATTAAATTTAGCAGCCTTAATTGAGTCAGATAATCACATGGTTCCCACTTACTGTCCTGCCTTTACCTAGATGGTAGTTCTTACCCTGCAAATGCTTTGAGTCAATTACAACCTTTTGGGTTTCTTTATTTTACAAGATATAAAATAATTTTTGGGGTTTTTTTAATGCATTGATTAGAATCCAGCTGTATAAATTAAAGAATTTGTAGCATTACTGGCAGCATGTCTGGGGCTGTGCCTGCATCTGTGAGTTATAAGGCATTAAATCCTATTCAGCATCTTAAGTTTTTCCAGTGATGCTTTTTTACAGACTAACCTACAAGTAAAGGGACATGACCAGACCTTATGTAAGGTAACACGGTAATCTTGTGTCCGTATTCAGCATTTTTAAAGAAAATGTTTAAAGGTCTTTAAAAGTGTTGTGTTTTTTTTTTTTTTAATTAATTGAAGGGCACAGTTTCACCAGTAACTTTCTCTGATATATCCTCAAAACGTTTCAGAAGTGTTCATTGCCATAGTGTCCTAAATTTATGTGTTGTGCAATCTTACTTCCATATCATAAAAAGAGGCTTCTTGATAATTCGTTCAAACAGATAATAGTGCACAGCGTTTTGAAAAAAAAATTCTGTAACTATTAAAAGATCTCAAATCCACGATGGTCAACTAAGACAGGGAAAATATTTTCAAATATCAAGACTGCTAGAAATTGAAAAGCTGTATTAACTCTCCCAACCTAGGCATTAGGGTTAAAAAATTTACCTTGAAGATTTTATGCAGTTCAAAACCAAAAACATTTTCCCATTATTTTAGATATATGCATATTCTAAATATATAAACATTCCAGCATTTTAACATTTATAATGAAATTTGTCATTATAAACTTTTATTTCTGCCCCAAGTTTAAAAACTTGGTATTATTCACAGAGAATTTTTTTTTGTTTTAATGAATCATTCTAAATATGTTTAAGGAGAAATAGAATATTGGAGGAAACACTACTACTGTAATGCATATTACAGTCACAAAACACCCCTATGATATACTCCATTTTAGACTTGAGTATTTATTCCTATTTCTTCATTCATCTGACTTTACAGACCTCTGATCTTTATTACTGTATTATGTGTTATTATTATCTTATTATTTCAACTGTTGTATATAATTAATTTAAATCTAATAATAGAATATGATTACACTATATAATTATAGAAAATTATTTCTATTATTAGAAATAATAATAGACAAATAGAAACACCTAAATAATAGAAACATCTGAAATCCTTGTTCTAGGCTGTTCTTTATAAAGCGGATTGTTTTGCCTGTTGTTATAGAGATCAAATATAACAAACCCTGCTTCTACTAAAACTTAGAAATAGTACCACATACTTTAATGTATAATGAAGTATCCAAAATTAACACAGTTGAATATCTGTAACAAAATAATTCATTACTACTCTCAGAATAGACAATGTGCCTTTTCCAATATCTTCTAATTAGGACACCTGCTGCAATTCTATAAACTGTTTAGGAAGCCAAATGCATCTTCTTTTTTTATTGTAATTTATATTTTTACTTTTTTTCCCCAAGGAAGACATTTTCAAAATATTTTGTTTTCTACAATAATTCAGATAAACTACTTCTTTAATGCTTATTCTCCTTGGTTGTTTGTTCAGCAAATCAGCTTAATTTTAAATTATTTTATTGTATTTTATGACCAAGTTCCATTTTTTTTAATGAATTAACTAAACCTATCAAGATTAATCATTTTTTGTTCATATTTTTGTATGGAAAACTAAATTATGTATTTGATTTAAAGAGGTTATTACAATAAGTCAAACTACTATCAACAAAGAATTGTTATATCTGAGAGTCCAAGTTCTCTAATTGTAAATAATGGCAAAATCTCAGAGGTTTGTTGTGGCTTTTGCTATTCCTAAAAGATGCGATTTACTACTTTTTGCATATAATTCACATAACCTGGTACCTTTTTTTCTTTTTTTTTTTTTTTTGTTGTTAATTTATTTGTTTAGAGAACTCTCAGTTCTTATGGCTCTTTATGTGCCGTATTCACGCTGCTGTTTTACAATTGGTGTAAGACAATTCAGTGTAATGGGTAGTGGATGTCTGTTCCAGATCAGTCTGAAGATATGTAAACTCAGGTGTTGTAGGTGGGTGCTGCATGACCCTGTGGAGATGCTCAGTTCAGTTCAGCTGTTTGCAACCCACTTGCTGCACTGGACTCAAAGGATCACTGTCGTATGAGATCTTCCAATATCCTCTGCCATATCTGCCACTCCTGTGCATATGCATACAAGTAAGACAAGATATTTCAAATGGGATTAGGCACCTGTGACTATGGAACTGAATCCTTTCTCTCTGCTTAATGACACTCCAAATTTCCCTTAGACTCTACTGACTTCTTTGACCGCCATGGATTGTAACCAAGTCCTGTGCCCACAAACAGGGAAATGGAGGCTCAAAATGTTGATTGAGTCTTACCTTTTCCTATCAGTAGGGTGAAAATGCTGTACTCCTCTGCTCCATTGGCCTCCAGCATTGCTTTTCCAGATGGCATATAATATATTTAATCTTTTGGTTGCATTTGTTTCTTTGGAGCTCCAGGTCACAGACCTCAACTAACCAATGTGATGAATCAATTTCTGTATTTCTGTACTTTGGCCAGTATAGAAGAGATTCTGTGATCATGAAAATGACTATCCTAGGACTGCTTTGGTCTACCAAATGTATAGAAAGTAGCTCTCATATACATGGAAGTTGACTGTCAAATCACTTTACTTATTTTTTCTAAAAACCGAACATTGCCCACTTAAATTTCATCGTTGAGGATGGGAAAAAAATGACTTTGAGCTTTTTGGCAATAAATATCACTATTTTTATCACTATTGTTATTATTTTAAGGGGAGATTTTATTGTTCTTCTCATGTCGAGTTCTTGGACGATTGTCTCATCAATAGTTGAGACAGTTACTTCCTTGTAGAATATAATCTAACTCCACCTGAAATAGCAATATCATTTTTCCCAGTGTATGAAATACATTACCAATCTGTTTGGAAATCAATGGTTTGTGAGGAATACATGTACATTATTAGAGAAAAGTAAAAACCAGAATGTAAAAACCAGAATATAAAAAATGCTCTGATCCATTTCACCTGAGTTGTATACCTGTCTGATTCTACATTTAGCAAATGCCTTGCTTTTTTTCTATTCCCATTTAAGATTTCTTCTAGTAGAGCTGAATTTTAATTATAAAGGATAAGGATCCTCAGGATATTAGTGAATTGGACCCTGTGTATCTCTGCAAGAAAATGAAAAGTATTGGCTACACAGAAAATTTCTTCATCTGTACATTAAAAGAAAAATAGAGGACAGCACTGTAGTAGCCTTTAACAGAGATAAGTGATTTCTTAAGAATGAACTTTACTGCATATAAAAAAAATTTAGCTTATCTGCTTGTGCTCTCAACCAGAGTGGATCATAATTTTTTTCTGTCCAGAGGGAGGCTGAAACCTAAATTGAGATGTAGATGCTGTGGCAAATATAACATCTATCAATGGATGAGGGTTTTACAAGCCAAACGGAATATTATTCCATAGTTAATCTCTCTTGGCAGTACTTTTAACACACTCACACACACCCCCTTAAAAAGAACACCCGAACCAACCAAACAAGACAACCAAAAAAGCCAGTTCCTGTATACTCATGAATAAAAAGAACCATTGATATGCTGTAAACAGCGGTTGGTAATCAGATTCAAATATCATCAATAATTCAAGATCAGAGGGGTGCCAACCCCCAGTAATATTGCAAACAGATCCATGCTAGAATTATTTGAGTTTCATCCTCAGAAACTCATCTAAAACTTTTTCTGAATGGTAGAAGGACTGTACAGCGTTTCATGATTGTTTACTTATGCATAATTAAACAATCAGCTGCACTTGGCATTTTCCTATTCTGAAGGACTATTTTGCCCATCTCAACCTGTATCAATCAAAATTTTCCACTGAGAAAAATGTAGCTGTGGAAGAGGATTTTAGGAATGTCATTCCTAAATACAACCTCAAAATATCCTAACTTGATTTTTTTTTTTAATTTATTAGAGACAGGAAAACTCTATTAGGCTGCAAAAATTATTCCAATAATCGGTTACCATATTGAATTAAATTATATTGGTATGAATTTGCAGGTGTCAAGTTTCAAAGTTACTTAATGAAATGTTATAAATTATACATGTACTGCAGCGTCAAAGGATACACGTATCAGTTACACATGGAATACTTAGTATGTTTTATATCTATAGCCTACATTATCTTTCTTGTATTCATAAACATTTCCATTGTTACCTGAAAATCTAACAATTCTACTCAGCACATACACGTTTTATATAGTGTTTGAATAATTTCCTAATCTTTTCTTGTCAGATTAAATGGATTGATTTTTCTTCATGACATCAAAATTCTTTCTGTAATTCCATGTTGAGCCCCTTCTAATAATTTAAGTATTTCAGCAGTTCTTTTTCTTTCAGTGAACACTAAAAATTAATAGTAAATTAGAGTAATGTGAAAAGTGGGATGCAACTAAAGGTCAGTTGCTGGAAATTAAGCAGTGTTACCAACATCAGCTACAGAGGTAATACGAAATCCATGTTTCTATCAGGGTTCTTTTGTTCATTTAAGCTTTGTTTAGCGTTTTTGACCACAGCACCGAAGCAGGGTCTTATCCCTAGTAAATTAATCATCATGGTCACCAAGTTTTTCAGAGCAAAGTGCTAAGTAAGGAATGAGACCCCCATACTTTTAAATATGCCTTTAGTTTTAGGATATGTTTGACTTTTCAAAAAGACAGGCTCCTTGGTATAATTGAGTTTATGAAGAGTTCCAGCAATTCAGGTAAAAGTACTTTTCCCCCAGGGTCATTGTCAACATGCTTTAGGATTAAAAAGTGGATCTGTTCAGTGGAAGTTTCTGAAAACAGAACTGCTTGAAGATAATTCCCCATTAAGAGTACAATATGGATTTTGATTTTGTATTGTTTTAATTTCTTTAGCAAAGAAATTGATTTGAAAATAAGAATCAATAATAATAATGGCAACATAACTGATAAATATTGCCTCTTGCTTTACAATATATTGACTAGTCATATTTCATGTCATTAAGGTCCTTAGTGTTACGTGAAGCAGAGGCTCTGTGGAGTTTTCTGAAGTGTCTTGTGAATAGTTACAGAGATAATACTTCTACAAGTAATGTCACTTTGGGAACTTTACGGCACCTTTATGTTTCAGAAAGTCCTGATATATCTTTCCTTCTTGGAAAGTGAAGTTAAAAACTAAATAATGTTTATTGTTTGTTGCTTCTGTCAAAGAAGGTTACTCTGAAAAGCCAACAAAACCATTTACTGAAGCAATTTATTCATAACCTGAAAACATAGCAGGATCAAAATTTATATCGCTCACAGTTGTCAAAATTTTCATGTTGTTTCCTAAGGGAGTATATAAGTACAAGTACTGGAGCAGTGTGTTGAAAAGATCTGTAAATCTCATAGCAAAAATTAACAGTAATCTGAGGGTAGTCAGAAATTCCACAGACGGGGGGAAAATTGCTGATTGTCAAAGAAACTTGTCTTAGTGATTAGCAGAAAACATAAATCAAGTTAAATTTCACAAAGACTAAATAAAGTATCAAAAGTTCTTAAATAAAAAAAAACAAAAACAAAACCAAAAAAAATTTCCCCAAAACAACAGCAACACGAAAACCCAGCTGAAGAAACAAAAAACCAAAACCAAAGGCAGACCTATGGATAGACATTGTAGTTAGGGTATGACCCAGAATAAAGTTATAATATTGCTGCAGTTAAAAGGGAGCAAAAATAAAGCAGGTAATGAGAATAAATTTGCAAAAAACAAAACCAAAACATCAGCCCCCACACAGAGTCCAAAAAACCCTTAGTGGAATCAGAACTGAAATCTTTCAGTTCAATGAACCACATTTTCTTCTCAGATCATCAAATGAACTTTTTCTTGATGACATCAAGGCAATGACAAAGCTTTCTGATTAAAAATATCAGCTCATGGAAAGGTAACAAATACTGTACTTGTGAGAAGAGTAAGAATTCTTTACTAAACTTATCCAACAGATAGATATCATTCAATGCCAGTTTTAAAGAAAACAGCAATTAAAGAGATAGGAACATTAGAAATAAATTTAAATGGTTTTTCAGAGGTTGCTCCTACCAGGATAATCAGATAGTTTTCTATAGTCAAGAGAATTGTGACATATCTAATCTAACCAGATTTTAGTAAAACATTTAATTTAGCACCACATGGGAAATTATTAATGATGATGAAGAATATGGGCCATAGAACTGTGTAAATTGTGGAATAAACTAGAGACAAGAAAATTCTTCTAAAAGAAGACTGTGAGACTTGATAGAATTTATTTATAGAGTTCCTTAAGCTTTTGTCTTTGATCATTTTAAGGTGACTGATATTAGTGGCTGGCTCAAAGATATATTCTAATTACATGGTGATGTGAGATGCTATTAATGCTGAAGATTAAAATAGCAAATGGAAAGATTTGGATGACCTTGAAAGGTTGAGCAATAATTTGACATTAAAAGGTTTATGTGCAAGTTGATATAAAAGGTTATTTTCCAGCTTTTTTGTGCCTACTGTACATATTATTCATCCCACTACTTCTGTGTTGGTCTAGCCACCGAAGTATAGTATGAATTATGAATAAAAGGTGGTTGCAGAGATGCCATTTAAAGCTGTTTGTGAAAATGCAAGCCCACTGTAGGAAAAGTGACTGAAGAACTTGTTAAATGAGGTAACATCTTTGGAAAGATAAAGGTTTTGTGTGCCTTATCAAAAACTAATTCAAAATAAAATAAAAAAAACCCAAGTCAAAACCTTTAAAATACACAGGACATCATTTACATGAAATTTTTTAAAAGTTACATATAATCATAAAAATAGTACTTTCTGTGATGAAATTAAATAGTTTAATGTTATTGTACGTTGACGCAGGAAAAAAAGGGCAAAAATATTAGGTACTTTTGAGATGTCGCTTTCTCTCTTTCTGGAGTTCATGCATAAAAGAATGAGTTGATGAAAGATTTCAGCAATGCAAGAAGTCCGATCTAGTATTTTGTTTCTAAAATGTATTTTTATATGAAATAGAATACTTACATACATCTAAGAATTGACTCAGGGTTGTGATATATAAGTCATGTAATCTGATGAAAAACTGTAGAAATTTGAAAACAGTTTTCAGTGAATCAGTACTGATTTACATTTTCTGTGTCGCCTATTTTAAATCCTTTAGTCTTGGAGTCCTCATGAAATGTTCCAGGGTATTCCTGGGATCAAAGCTAGTTTATGGACAATTAATTATATAGCTCATCCTGCTTGTCTTTTTGAAATATTGACCCATTAGATTTCTTCCAGTCCTCTGGAGCTTCCCTGGTTTCCCAAGACTTATTGAAAAATCAATGTCAATTGTCTAGGGAGTTCTCCAGCCAGCTTTTTTAAAATTATTGAATCCCGGACAAATTTTAAAATACCTAGTTTTAGTGGCTGCTGCTTAACAGCCTCCAGAGTTATTGTGGGAGTGGGAGCTATTTCATCATCATCATCATCACCTGTTTGAATCTACTACTTTGAGTTTTTCTAACTACAAGGAGAGAATCATGAGTACATTTCTGCTTCTTATGCGTTAATACCATAGTTTTGTGGTTTTCTTATATGAATAGATAAATACAAACACTAGGATTGCTTTACCACTTGCTATTTTATTTGTGGAGAATTCCCAGTTTCTGATTTATATCTGTTATCAAATTCAATTTTATCTGAATCTTAGTAATTAAAGTAGTTATTTGTGTATAAGTTTTTTATTAAGTTACTGATTTCTTTAAAGTTAGACTGTTTAGCAAAAAATACCAAACCACAGAAACCCACAGAGCAACTTGTCTTAACAGCAGAGCCATCTTGCCTTAGAATATTGTGGGAAAAGTATTATCTTGCGTTTGGTTTTGTTACGTGTTCAGGGTATAATCACAACCTCAATCTGATGAAAATATTCCTTGTGTTTCCCTGAAGTATTTCTTTAGATACAGCATTTCTCAGTTCTCTTTCCTGTACCTTAGGGAAGTTTCATTTTCTTTCTCTCCAACAAATGTCCCATACTGGGCAAGCTTCCCCTTTTCAGGAGCTCAGGATGGCCTTTCCATTCTTTAGGATAATTATAATAATGCCAACTGCTTTCCTAAGACACCTGCAACACTGGAATTATTATTAATATTTAGAAGTATCTTACTCATGGACTCTTAAGGGATTGTTCTTGTATTCTTTTCACAGACACAATATGAAAGATTAATTTGAACAAGTATTCATTATTAATGTGCATTTAGAAGCTGATTCATTTCATCCTAAAGCAAACATTGGAAATAAGTCAGATGACTCATGCTTGGATAATGTTCATCTCTTTTTACTGCCTCTGAGTGTAATTTCAAATGGACACACATGTAGCTAAAACAGGTGAAACTTATCCTATTTGCTGACCACACTGAGAGTGCTGCCATTGTATACCTTTTCAAGAGCAATTTCAAGTTCTGTGATAACATAGCCATATTCAAGTCAAAATTCTCTCATCATAATTTATTTTCCATTGTCACTAAGTCTTTTACCTTGTTAATAGTTTAGGTCTTGGCTATCACAAATGCCTTATCCGAAGTTCTGCCAATATTGTGTCTGAAGCAGTTTACACAAGCTACACAGTCCTCTTGATTTGTTAGCATGTCAAAAAACTAACATGTTTCACACTTTAAACATTTTGGGTTTAGCTTCCTTAGTTCTTTCTGAGATGAGGCTGTAATTTTCTTCTAACAAATCTTTCCGGGGATTTAGTCCAGAGAAAATTCATAAAGTTGTCTCTGCTGACATGTGTCTTGATATTCAGATTAATTTCTTAATTTCCACTGACCAATACTTGGAAAACTGTAGCTGATTCTTTATGATCATGAAACCAAGCACTCTTTAGCTATACTTGCAGCATCTCCAGAAACCTTGTGAATTAATTTTTCAGAGAAAATTTACTGCTTCCTCTAAGCCCTTTCTACTCCTTAGAGATTTCATCTTTGAATCTTAGATCACTGTAATTCTGATAAGTCAATAGACAGGCAAAACTTTCTCACTTTTCCTTCCTGTATAATTCAAAACTCTGATTATTCTTTCTTTACCTGAATCTTCTTACTATTTAACCTTACTTTCTGACTATCTCTTTCTGTGATGGCTTTTAAGTACTGTGAAGGTGTGGCAGAAGCCTCATGTGCAGCCACGAGGTGAACATATCAAACTGTGCAATTGTGCAGACGTTGACACTCAATGAATAGAAGCCATCTCTCAAAATAAATATACTATCTCTCAGCTCATTACCTTATTCCAAGGACCCGGGGAGAAAGAGGTGTCTTCAGAGAGTCATTTCACCTTTCCCAGGCAACTATTTTGAAAGAGATGAATTACTGCCCTGAAGAGTATAATTCATTCTGGTTAACTTTAGGAATGTCAGACAAAATGATCTACATGTAAATTAATTGCCTGCAACTACTTTCACAGAGGAGAAATGCCTATTGCATGTTTCTATTGATTATTTCAGATCATAGAATCATAAAATCATTTAGGTTGGAAAAGACCTTTAAAATCACTGCATTCAAACCTAAATCTATTAAGTCCACCACTGAACAAATGTCCCTAGGGCCACATCTACATGACTTTTAAATACCTCCAGGGATGGTGACAACCATTTCCCAGGGCAGTCTCTTCCAATGCTTGACAATCCTATCTGTGAGGAATTTTTCCTTAACAGGCAGTCTGAACCTCTCCTAGTAGAAGTTGAGACTGTTTCCCTCATCCTATAACTTTCTGCTTGGGAGAAGAGACTGACACCCACCGGACTCCAACCTCCTTTCAGGTAGTTGTAGAGAGCCATAAGCTCTCCCCTGAGCCTTTTTCTCTCCAAAATAAACAACCCAAGTTCACTCAACTGCTCTTCATAAAACTTGTTCTCTGGACCCTTCTCCAGCTGGTGTGTATTTTGAGATGAAAGACATTGTAAAGGACTATTTCTTTTAGGAGACTATTGTTATAAACTACACTAAGCAGCAATTTGAGCTGTGATATTGATGAACGTATTGCAGACATTGGTCAAAGAAATCCTATCCAAGGAGATTCTTTCTGTCTTGAAGAACCAGGTGACTAATTTAGGCTCAAAACCCAATATTTAAGAAATTTCACTAAACTGAGATGAACTCCAATGTGTGTGGATATGTGCTTCTTATACTGCTACTAAGGAGGGAGATACAGACCCCACATTCTTCTGGCTAATATCTGTGTAAACACTGTGGTGGAAATGTAGTTTAATTAATTCTTGTCTGGCATTGACATTCTGTTTATATTTTGCCTCTAATTCTATTTACCTATCTTTCTATAAAGCTGTCTCTTTTGGAATACCAGCACAGTATTTTGTTATTCTGTGTGTACATAAAAATGTAATCCAGTTATATTCAGTCACACATAGCTCCTAACAGAGAAGTCAATCCATTTTCATTTGCCAGGGTTGTGTCCTAAAAGAAATTCTTTTGAGTTGAGAATGAGAATCTGAGTCAGGAAATCTTACCATACTTTATGCCAGGCACATTCGAGTACAGAGAGATCACAACTGGCACAGGTGCAACACAGGGGCCTTGACAATGCAGTTTCCTGAGTGTACTTTTTTTCAACTTGACTGTTTGTGAGGATTTGTTTGTTTTTTGTTGGGGTTTTAGTTCAGTTGGTTGGTTAAAATATATATCTGCAAGTAAAACATAAACAGAAGTTTTTTAAAACATATATTTACAAGTAAAAAATAACTGGGAAAACTACTTCTAAATAAACTGAGATAAACCAATGAGTTATTTACACTTACTCAAATTTATCACAGACTAAACTGCAAAGTTCAGAATATTGCTGAGTTCAGGAATGTCAAGAGTAAGAAAAGAACTTTTAATTAATTATTAATTTAGATTTTTTTTTTTGTCCATGAATGGCCCATGATCTCTTCTCTCATTGTTCATTAATCTTTATTTTATTTTTTTCCCCTACAATATGAGAAATTTCTTTCAATAGTAAGATCATATTTGGTCTTGGTTATCCAATTAGCTTATAGCAATTGTTGTCTGACTAAAAATATGTTGGCCATTTTTTGTCCAGAAGGAAACAGTTTCTCTCAAAGTTTTCAAAAGATTTTTGCAATTTGTACTATTTGCTCTGTATATTACAGATAATATTTAGAATCTAGTTTTTGCCTACTACATACCACTCTATCATCAAGTGAGATTTTGTATTCTTACCAACAGTATCTGAAGGTCTAATGTAAACTTTACAAGTAATAATGGAGTACAGTACATATAAAATTTCATTACACTGAACTATTCATTCAGTCATAACATTCATAATTATTTTCATTACAAACAGGCAAAACAGTTTTCATTAATATAAATGACATAAGTTCTTTGAGGCTACTTTAATGTTCTCTACTACTGATGTCTTTGAGAGAATATCTGTATACCATTTTATGATTTGTGAAAACATCAGTAACCATTGTTGATATTCAGATTAGAGTGATATTAGATTAAAATTTCATAATATTGTAATGTTGTGGTTTTCTTTTTCTCACTAGATGATCATACTTAAATTATTAAAACTCACTGAGTTACTAAAGGAAAATCATTAAACAACACTAACATCTTTTATGACTAGAAAGAAAGAGGATCTCTTGTAGTATTCTTGCTAGCATTATCTTTTAATTATAATCCCAGCCTCTGCCCTGGAAAACTAAAAAACAGATGTTATAGAAAAATTATGTTGGAAAGTCTTCTAAATGCATATTTGTTGGGCAGCTAATTTGTTTTTCAGAAGAATTTTAAAACACCTATCAGTGTAACTACCACTATTTCATCAGAATCTTCAATAAATTTCACTTTCAATAATTTCTATATTCATAACATTAAGTTCATCATGTCTTTAAAACCACTATATAAAATTCCTGTATGGCAGAAAAACTTGCTGTGATCTCTCCACAAACTGTCTTAAATTCATTAACTTAAGTGTTTCGATCCCATAAATGATCAAATTTCAAGGCTTCATACTGAGAATTAGAGAGTTAATGGAATAAGAGAATTAATAAAATAAGAATTAATAATTAATTAATATAAATTAATAATTTCAATCTCTAGCACTGTATTTTCTATACCAACCAAAAAAACTCATAAATAACAATGTTCAAGAATCTTTCTTATTTCTACTTACGGTATCATAACTGCTGAAAATATTTGGTCAATAGCAAAGTTATGATTTGACAGGTGTCCATAAGAAACAATAAAAGAAATACTATTATTTATTACAAGAGCTATTGATGATTTTCTGATTGAATACTGACTCCTTTCTAAGATGGATCATAAAAAGTTATTTTAAAAGGATTTATCTTGCACCTGTCCATCAGGTTCTAACATTAAATGTTATCATGAATTTTCCTTTGTGTTCCCTTCTAAAGGTGTTGAAATTATTTTCAGTACATTTGCATTCTCAGGAAACAACGTGACTCTCATCCACTATGATACCCACCAGACCAAAAAACCCCCTCAATTTTAGACAATATTTTGGTTTTCTTTCTGCAGGAAAGCCTTCTGTTGTACATCCTTGGAGCCAAAATTTAATAGATATTTTTGTCTGAATAAATCCAAAATTAAAATCTTAGTCCTGGTTTTACTCCAAGACCTGTAATTTATCTTATTAAAACAGCATTCTTTAAAACATCTACACCCTTCATAGTATAGCAAAACTATTATTGCTAGCGTAAGTCTCATCCTAAGTGAAAACCTTCTCTAAGTGTACACCAACATGAATGAACTGGATGTCTAAACACAATAGGCACCTAATTATTTTTAATTTGAGGTTTTTGTAACTATTTCCAGTAATGACTTTGTTAGGAACATTGCCAGATCAGCTTCTAAGTGAAACACAGCTTTTATTAGCAGTAGCCCTTGCCGTGTGGAGAAAAAAAAAAAAAAATTATTTTTGTTTCTTCTTCTGAAATTGCTTGGAGTCCTTTCCTCTTGAGCTCACATCAATATAGGATTTTACTTTTTCTCATATAATCCTGAAGAATATAGAGCTGGGAAGACAAAGTAATTAAATTTAGCAGACATTTAAATCACAGATATTTTGTTCTAAGGTAAGAAAGTCTGAGATCACTGAAAAAAAGTCTATGCAATTCCTTAAGAGGTAATCTTTATCTGATCTCAATGCTCAGGATATTGGTGGTCATTCTTAGGCCAGAAACTTTTCTTATGGTCTTAATCTGTTCTTACTTTTTCTCCTCAGAAACAAACGACTCCTCCATTTTGCTCTGTTGCCTCAAAGGGATTTTGTAAATTCGGCAAATTGTAACACTCTATAGACAATAAACTATTCTTATCAAGATGGTCATGGTTCAAATGTATTTGCTGTGTCCAAACAGACTAATTACGCTGCTAGTTGTAAAGATGACACTGCATATTATATTAAAATGGGACATTCAAAAACTATAATTCCGAATTTCTTATAAGCACTACAAGTAGGTGAAAATAATGCTGATTAATTGTCATTCTCTTTTTCGTGAGCCACATTTATAGAGCTGGTAAATCACCATCAAACATTTAAAATGTTTCATTATGTCTTGCGTTGCATTTTGCTCTTAGTATTGGGTTTTGTATAGGGTTTGGGGTTTTTTATTTTGTTTTCTTTTTCTCCTTTGCAAAGGGGGCAGAACTGCTGCTGATTTCAGACCCTTTCAATCAGTTTAGGAACCTGACACTATTTTGTGATTTTAAAATACTGGTAACATTACTGTACATAATACTGTCACCTGTGATATATTCATTGTGATCATTGTTTCAGTTAAACATTATGAATTATTCCATTTTGTGGTCACTACTTACATGCATCCAACTGTCCTTTGTTGAGTATTGCTTTGAATCCTTTTAACATGGCTTCACCTAGAATGGTATTTTTTCTTAGCTTGGCTTGTGTGTCACATTAAATTATATTGATTCTCTATCTTTTATTACCATTGCTGACCAATTTCTTGAACAGTCACTTGGACTGTTCAGCCTAGAGAAGAGACTGAAGGGAGATCTCATTGCACTCTTCAACTGCAATCCATCTCACCATCATGAGGTGAAATGGAAGAACAACTACTCATCTCTTCGCTCTCTTTACCAGTGAGAGGACTCAAGGAAATGACATGAAGCTGAGTTAGAGGACATTTAGATTCAGTAACAGGAAAAGAGTTTTTCACCTCCAGAGGGTGGTTGGGCACTGGAACAGGCTGCCCAGGGAAACGGCCACAAAAACAAGCCTGACAGAGTTCAAGAAGCTTTTGGACAATGCTGTCAGGCACATGGTGTGACTCTTGGTGAGTCCTGTGCAGGGCCAGGATTGATGATCCTGATGGGTCCCTTCCAACTCAGCATGTTCTATGATTCTGTGATCTCAATACTGATTAGCAGTATTACTCTTATACTACACAGTGTCAGTATACCGCTTTCTAGATCCCTATTTTCATTATGTAGAAGAATTAATTGTTTTTTGTTTCATACAAAAAATAATTTGCCTAATTTCATTAATGAAATATTTTTTATCATGTTTGCTTCAAGTCTCAGCTACTACTCCTTTGCTGGTATGGTATATAGAGCTCTACGTGGAGAGAAATGTTCTCATATTCAAGTCAAACCTGTTTTGTTTGGTCTTCCTGATCTAAAGCACAGAAGTTGCAGAGTTGTGTACACAATTGATGCATGCATTAAGCTCTGAGCAAACAGAAAGAGGTAAACTATTCACTAATATCAAACAGTAGGGTAGATCATAATCATAAAGTATTCACAAGTACAAAAATAAACAGGTCTGTCACCTCTGATCTCTCCAGCTCAGCTAGGTGACCAGCAAGAGAAAGAATGATCTGTGACACCCAAAAACTCAAAATGAGGTTTATTGCAACTGATTCAAAATCACTGCTGCCCATTTTTGGACGTTTTTTATTGAAAATTATGATTCCTTATTTTTTATAATCACCAGTTTTATCCAAACACCTTTAAATAATAACTTGAATTGGCTGAAAAAAAGGAAACATGATTTCAGCCTTTTTGGGAAGGGGTTCAGACAAAGTGGTGGTTTTGTTTTATTGGATTTTCTTCTTCCCAAATAAATCAGCAGTATAAATGTATCACTTATATCCTACCCTATTTGATTTAAAATACCAAAGCTCAACTCACGTATATTCCATTCACATTTTCTGAATCATTAGGCTCTTTCTTTGCTTCTCTCTGCCTCTAGTCTGCCCCTGCTTCTGGCCTTAAAATAGTAAAATATATATAAAATCCAATAAAGAAAAAACCAAAAACCCTAAGTAAGTTTTATTAAAACATATACATTTCAGAAAACAGATTTTGTTGAAATGGAATGAGATTTTCTTTTTTACTTAAAATAGCTTACTTGAAAACAGTCTAAATATAGCTGGTAATATATGATTAATATATATTTATGAGAAGATATTTATTAGATTATGATTTGACAGCAGAGAAAAAATGATTAGAAGTAGTTTACAGAGAAGTGGAAAGACTCACTACTATTACTAACTATAGACGCTCAACACGGTGCAAAATTTCGAAAAACCTTGACCCTCTGTTTTTAGTTATCCTATAATCCTAAGATAATTCTTTTCCCCTTTCTGTGTTTCTTGAAAAAAAATGTGTTTGATTAAAATGAAAATTTTAAAAATAGCTTTGTACGCCACTGTTTTGTTGGGGACATTTGCTATTTTTCCTAAAACTGCAATTAACATTCAAAAAACCCCAAGAAACCAACACCTGAAAAAAAGGTCTCACTCTCTTCTTCAAATAAGGTTGTAAAAACAGAAACCACCCAATTTGTTAATGATACAAAACTGAGAGGGGTGGCTGATACACCAGAAGCCTGTGCTGCTATTCAGCAAGACCCAGACTGGCTGGAGAGCTGGGCAAAGAGGAATTTCAACAAAGGCAAGTGCAGATTCCTGCACCTGCGACAAAAGACCTGGGAGTCCTGGCAGACAAGAAGGAGCCGGTAGCGTGTCCTTGTGGCCGAGAAAACCCGTAGTATCCTGGGGGGCATTAGGAAGAGCAATGGCAACAGGTCATTGCCAACTCCTCTACTCAGCCCTGGTGTGGCTGTATGTGGAGCACTGTGTCAAATTTTGTGCTCTCCAATCCAAAAAAGACAGCTACGGGAGTAGGTCCAAAGGGTTGCGATGATGGTCAAGGGACTGGGATATCTCTCTTATGAGGAGTGGCTGAGGCAGGTGTCCTTGATTAGCCCTGAGAAGACTGAGAAGGAATCTTATCACTGAACTTAAGTATCATGAGGGCAGGTATAAGGAAAATGATTCTTTACAGTGACACCCAGTGTCAGGGCAAGAGGAAATGAACACAAACGGAAAAACACTGAAAATTCCATCTAAATGGGGAAAAGATTTTTTGCTTTGAGGCTGAAAGAGGACTTAACCAGATTGACCAGAGAGGTCGTGGAGTTGTCTTCTAAGAGGAAGAGTGGAATGGTTATAGTTACGATATTTGTCATTCCAAGCAATTGTTATATGGAGAGTCCCTGCTTTCCAGAAATCACTAAGAGTCTGCACTGCTGATAGGAAGCAATGAATGAATTTTTCTTTTTGCTTGACTCGTGCACACAGCCTTTGATTTCCTTATTAAATTATCATTACCTCTATCCATGAGCCTCTTTGCCTTCCATTTTTCTCCTCATCCCATGGGAGAGGGGTGTGAGGGAGAGGTTGGGTGAGTGTTTGACTGCTGGCTGAGGTCACCACAGTGTCTAATAAGTAAAACTTTGTTAGTGCAGATAATGTAAGATGGATACGTATATGAAGAAACCGGCCTCTATGCTGGGGCTGTTGTGCAAACAAAATTTTCAAACCAACTGCGTACATACAAATCATGTTCAACAGAAATAAACATCAAGGTTAATAAATTGTATCTTACAGTATATCACTTTGTAATGATTGTCATGTTCTCATCTAAAAGTGCAAAACCCACAGGACAAAATTTATAACTCCACAAGAGAACAAATAGGAAATAGATGCAAATTTCAACATCCAATATAGGGATTATGTGATTTTGTGAGGTTATACTTACAAATTTATGATGTGATCTTGGTAAATCAAGTAGTTGGTGTTTACTCAGGTAAAAGACATTTTCTCACCTATCTAATGAAGATTACGATGTACCTCATGAGTCCATCAGGTTAAAGAAGTTCAAAGTAATTAGTAATATTTTACCAAATCAATTCCCTGAATAGGGATTCCCAGGGAATTAATTTAGTCCTATAGCCTCAATTAACAACTACACTTAAGCACTTGTTTAATTTTAAGTCTCAGTAATTTGAATGATATTAGATGTTTAAGTATTCTGACTGACTAAAATATGACTAAGTATACATTTAAAGGGTTTGGTAAACTGACGTGCCTCCAAGAGTGCACAGTAATTTCTGTTACCCCCTGTTATATGTAGAAATACAGGTGGATGTTTCAGTTTCTTTTGATAAAGTTTTAAGACAGAATTTGTGTTAATGCATCCTAAATAATTATCAGTGGTATTATTTAGTCTTCTGTAAGAAGTCTCCACTCTTCTTACAGAAAAAAAAAATCATCCTTCAAATAGAAAATTTAAAGTTTCTCTGAGAACTACACTAAAAACCACACTAAGAAAAAAACAATTATAAACAAAGATGTATCTTTTTATAGAAGACAGCACCCAGTGTCTTTGCTGCGGGGTTTTTATTTTACTTTGGTTTCTCATAAAAATATATATTCCACTGTACCTGAAACTTCATAACACATCAGAATGGCCAAATAAATTCTATTAATTAGACTTTAGTTGCTTCTATCTACACATGCCTTTTAAAGATGCCGTCTTGCCATTTACCCCTGTCCTGTTAGTTTCACAGTTCCAAGTATTTGTGTTAGGTTTCTGTGTCTATCTTTTCCTTTAATTTCTCTCCTCCTTTTAACTGTTCCATCATTCAAGAAAATATGCTTAATGTTATGTTCTCCTGATGTATTTTCTCATGTATCACACCGTTTTACTCTCTGGACTGTTATCTTTCATGTTTTTTACTGGTATTTACATGGTTTTTATCATCCTACTTATGTACAGTCTCTGATTTAATTTTAGGTTTCTCTAGGTTTTAGCTTACTTTAAAAAAATGGAAAAAAATCCTAAACAAACAAACAAGAAAGACCAAAACTGAAACAAAAAAATTCCTACAATTTCACTGATATGTGCTGCAGACTGTAATTCCTAAAGTAAAGTAAACATTATGTAAGATAAACTGAGCCAGATGTGATAAATTTTCAAGGTGCAGGATCAATGTTTTGCACATCCAATTAATTTGTAATATTTATAAAAAGAGATTTTATTGTTTTGGCCATGGGCAAGGTGAAGCACAACCAGAAATTAAATAATTTATATAAAATCAAAACTAAAACGAACCCCCTGCTAACTAAGAGCTGTGTCTTTTGTTTACCAAGATTTCCTTAAGAGTTTTGCCTAAGATATTGGTAGTGTGCCAGAAGTCAAAAGCAATTTAGATTTGTCACAGTGAATCTGTGAGCATATATGAGTAAGTGCACAACACATTGCATTATTAGGACAGATATTAGGTTTTGTCAGTTCCACTAAAACTGAATTATTATTTACTTCATCCAGAGTTTCAATGGCATTAAGACACCGGTTTGATTTTAATAATGTTTTTATTTTAAAATTTATTTTATTCTAATTGGTTAATGAAACAAACTATATTGATCAATACAGAGTGTTATAATTATATATTGTAGCCACTGGAACTAGGGTCAGCAGACCATTGAAAGTCCTGGAATTTGGTAACATTTCTGGGGGTGCAAAAAGTGATATGAATAAGTTTATAAATGTTATATAATAATTTGTGAATGTAATATTTCTAAAAGAATCTCAGCTCTGTTTGAAATATTTTAAACGTAGATAGCTTAAAATGCAGAAAACTTCTGTTGTGTTGGAAAACAACACTCATTCAAGTCACGAAACACACAATCAGAATACGTGCTCACTGGAAACAGTTCTGACTTCATGATAGATGAATCTACTACAGAATGCATTCATCAAATGAAAAATGCAATATATCTGTTTAGTTTTTTCTGTAGCAAGTGCTACCTGAAGAACTCCAGACACCATTTAACTCACTGTTTCCCCTTAGATTTAATTTAATACATAATACTAGTGGCCAACTTGCTGAAATAGGTTATGCATTTGAAATATTATATTTAGAAACTAATAACTCCCTTATAATATATTCCATACATAAAAGTGACCTTCTTCTGAGTTCAGTATAAATTTTGATTGAAACAAAAATGATTGACTGCAATTTATGAAAATATTGCTGAAGCTGCAAATCAAGTGTTCAGAACTGTAAAGTGAATATTTTTATTTCATGGTCATATATGTGATCAATATGAGAAAAAAAATGGAAAGATAAAGATATTATGTCTGCCTTTAAATATCTCAGTAATTGTTTTTCTCTCACTGTCTAGGAAACCTGCTTTGCGATTTGGGAAAAAAGGACAAGGAAGCAGAGGTAGTTGTAATGGATCATATAGCAAGTCCAATTAGAGGAATACTCTGTAAAAGACCATTGCTCATTGCTTTGGAAGGAGCATAAAAAATAACAATTAAACAATGATGGGCACTCCTGTGACCAGAAGTTAGGAAATAAGGTGGCCTTCCAAGTCCAAATCACTAAGAAGCTGGCATGCGTACTGAAGAAGGAAAGTGCGTATCCTCTTCAAAAATATTATTTAAATAGTTTTTTATAAAAAATATTGTAGAAATCTTACTCATTAGAAACATTACAATAAATTTTGCACCCCAATTTGTGCTTTGAGAAATTTCAAGCTTTTATTTTTCATCATCGTCAGGTAGAATCTCTCTCGGCCCCCTAACGTTATCTTCTTCCCTGCACCAACTTTGTCCTCCACCGCACTACTTGGTGGGCTGCTTCTGGACTTGAATTTAGTGGAAATATTTCCACTCTTTTGTCTTCCTACACATTTTTGCCTACTCAAAGTGGCAAAAATAACTTTGAAATTCATCAAGAAACAAGCACGGCAAAGCCAGAGCACCTTCAAAGAAAAGAGGAAAAGGAAAACAAAGGCAGTGACAAATCAGGACCAAGACTTACAGGAATTAGATTGGCTTAGAGGATATGTTGAAGTACAATCTGAAAGAAGACGTTAAGGTCTTTAGACATATATTGTAATTTCAAAATTGGGCCTAATTTCTTTCCCCACATGATAAGAAGGAAATATCACAGACTTATTGGGAATACAAGGTCATTCTTGTAATGGGTTTTGATAATATAGGCACTATCACTGTGAAACAGTATAGTTATATACAAGTACACGTGTTAAAACTGAGCAAAGGGACCTTCAGAGTAAGTGCAGGAAAGAAAAGGATGTGATTTCAGCCATGAAGGATATCGCCAAAATTCTTATTTTATCTCTAAGATAATTTTATAAATATATTTAACTGTTTTAAAACCATGCTGTGACATATTCCAGGGAAACAATGCCATTACAGAATTTAAAAAGTAACCTACTATCTTCTTTTTCTGAGAAGTCTTTGCTATATTGGTAAGGTAGTGTAAACCAGAGGCAAAGTTCTGGCTGTGCAGCATTTCACTTGTGATAGGGAAGGATAAAGTTTTTCCTAGAGATTAATGACTGGAATCTGACCTAAATAACTTCACTGAGAGGTCCAAGTAGAAGTAAATGAACTTTGATAGACAAGTTTATTTTCCATGAAAAAAAAATTCCTCCTCCATACATCACCGTCTCTTTTATTTTGCTTTGTCTTCTGCTTCCATTTGTTCCTTCCCCATTTTTCTTTTTATTGTTGTTATTGTGCCTTCCTTTAACAAAATTTTGATAGCTCTTTCTCTGTATGTATTATAATTAGGTTTTTTGCTTTCATATTTTTTTCTCTATGGAGGAGTAAATTCAGTACATGTAAGATGCCCTCTCAGTAGGATTGGTCTCACAGTGGCAATATTCCAACTTAATACCCACCTTCCTTGTCTTGCTTAACAAGAAGCATCAGCTGAGTGTTGAAGCCTATCCTAGACTAGACCATAGCATTAGACTGACATCCTGCACCAGACTGTGTGTTGTTGTGGGTTATGCATGTATGTGTGTGATTGTAGGATGTATTCACACATAATAAGAATTGTATTACACTTTTTCAGAATTGCACTCTACTAGGAGGTATTTTTTCTCACTCTTCTAAAACCATTTCTGAGTTATTGACTTTGACTGTTCCTTATTTATTACCAAGAAATTGTGAATGTCAGCCCTTCCTGTCCCAAATGTCTTCATTATTTTTCTTAAAATACTCTGTTGTGTTAAGATTCCAATCTATCTTATATCAGCACAGCAAATATGTTATTTTTGTAGTATTTTTTCTATGCTCAGAGCCCTTAATCATTTGTGGCTTCTTTGAGCATATGTATCTTAGTTATAAGTTCTGTGTTACTACCCTCAAAATAGAACATGCTTATTGTATGAATAAGATTGGAAATAATATTGTTAGTTTTAAGTGGTTATTTACATGAATAATTACCCACAAGATGCAAAAGATCAGAACAGCAGACCGTTTAAAGTTTTTGTGTAAGCCATGCATTTAGACGAAGACTGACTGGGAAGCACAGAAAAACTCAGATGAAAGGCCAAGGTTTTTTTATGATGTCTTAATAGAGGTAGCCACATAACGATGTAAATATTTATGTTTAATTTTCAAACCAGATTAATTTATTTTGTGATGTTTACTTATGTGATGCTTACTTATGTAATGCATATCATCAAGATCCTTAAGACAAGGACATTAATACAGAGTGCTGGCTGAGTTTGGTAAAACCCTTTAGAATATTCATGTAATTTAGGGTTCTTAGAGCTACGGCCAGAGTGTACACATGATGAAGTGGCTATATTTTTTTTGTTTGTTTTTCTTCTCTTTATAAATGAAAAAGCTGATACTTAACAATTTTTTTTTTGTTTGTTTTTCATGGTTACAGAACTAACACAGAAGCTGAAAAAGGGAGTGTGAAATAATGACTAAAAATTATGTTTTGGATTAACAATTTGTTGAAAAAACATATTTTTGTTTGTTTTTAAAGGGAAAAAAGTGGAGAGGAGAGAAGAGTAGAGGAGAGGAGAATTAATCAAACAAATGATGTGAAAGACAAAAATAAGCATAAAAGAAATAGTATTTTGAAGAATTCTGTTTGGGAATGTTAGCACAGCAAATATCAGGGGCACAATCAACATTTTAGAGGGTGGTTTATATTAGGTAAACAAACTATCTTGATATTACTAAGAAGGAAATTATATTAATGTCAGGATACTCAGAATAAAAGTTTCTGAAGTATATTGAACACTAAAAATGAAAAAACCTAATGATCAAAATTCATCTGGAGTAACACTTTGATTTTGTCCTGTGACATCTGGGGAGCTGTTTTTATTTTGTTGTTGATTTGGTTTGGGTTTCTTTTGTGTGTTTGTGTTTTGTTTCTTTTTTTTCTTTCAGAATTATTTTAATTTTTCACTATCTTAGAGGAATGGTTGTTCAGTATACATTCTTGACTGTTCTTGAACTGCATTATGAATGGCATAGCAATCGATAAAAAATTTCTTTTCTTCAGAAGTAAATATTTTCAAAATTCTAAAGAGTATAATTCCACTGAAATTGAGTGGCTTTCTTTGTTTGGATTGTTGATCTTGTTTCTTGATTTTTTCTATTTATTTTATTTTCTACTTGTTCTGTTTAATTTAGGAAATAAGATTACAGGATTTTTTAGGGGTGTTTCTGACCAGATTTATGTTTTCACTCCCAAGTGTCTTTTTCCTCTGATCATGTATGTGGTCGCTTCATTCAGCAGAGTAGAAAAATTGTTGGGGAAAAAATTAGATCAATATGAATACACCTTTTTTTGATGGTGTACAGCTTTTGTTCTGATCTTTATTTCATAAAAATTGAAGTTCTAGTGGAAGAAATTTGTTGGTATTTAGTAATAGAAAGTACAACAAATATAGATATATATTCCATTCATCAGAAAATAGTTGGTTTGAACCTCCAGAAACAGTTGGGATAAGATTTTGATCCTTTGGGAGATAAAAACCTTCAATTGGAAATAAATTTTTAAAGGACTGATGTGAAATTAATTTATCAACTTGTTTTCACTACTTATAAATGTCATCATTAGGCATAACCATTTACCTTTTTAAGAAATTTTTTTCTGGATTTAGTTTCTGCAGTACGTATTAGTTAAATCTGGGACATATTAAAGTGTAATGCAGAAGCAGCTGATTGTACAGAGACCTTTTATATGTTGGTTAGGACTTGCCAGAGTAATTTATATACATTTTTATTTAAATGTGTAATAAAGCCATCTGGCAAATGCTGTTTGTAGTTTTATAGGGCCACGAAGACCATGTAAATTTTGCTCTCAGTTATCTCATTTACAAAGCTGTTAGGTAATTCTTCTGTAAGGGCAAAGCTCTCTCTCTCTCTCTCTTTGCTCTTTCTCTCTTGATTTTTAGTCAATGTTGAGATTGGAAGATTATTCTTATCAAATATTGTGCTGGTTTGGAGCAAATTTCAGAGGATCGTCTGAATTTGAACATCTTCTATTAGGAGGCAGATTACAGCCACCCCTCCCCCACCAGGTTCAGGGGGGAAAAATAGTCCTTGGAAGAAAGTGAAGGAAAGAAAAAAAAAAATCATTTAACAAACACAAAGGAAAAGAATAATAATGCTAAATAATCAAACCTCTCGCTGTGGAGAGGTTTGGGAAGATTTTAAAAGAAACCTGGGAAGATTTTAAAATCCTTCTATGGGTGTGGTCTCCTCCTCCTTGGAGCTGGGTCAGCCTGGGCCCCCTCCGGGCCTGAGGTGGAAAGTTTTCCCAGTGAGTTTTGGTATTCTGATGTTGAAACAGTCCAGAAGAGGAGAAAGGAAAAGCTGAAGTCCTAGAAAGACTCCTAACTCTCAGTCTCTCTCCAGAGAAACAGAGCCGAAAAGCCGAGAGAAGCAGAAAGGGTGCTTCCCCCACTCCTCAGCAGCAGCAGCAGCTAATCTCCATGTTCTTGAAGCAAAACTGTTTTGAAAAGTTCGCTCAGTTTTTTTTCTCTCTCTCTTGCACCCAGTTTTAGAGGCACAGAAAGGCTCAGGATCATATCTGGGCATAGAGCGGTGGTAAGGGCTACAAAAGCATGAAGTCACCCCAAGACAGATATACATGTTGATTTGTTGTGTTTTGGGGTTTTTCTTCACAATACTACAAGAAGGCATAGATTGTAATTTCATTTCTCTTGTCACCTGACCATTTTGAAGTTTTAGTCAAAAGATGTATTTCATTCTGAAAGTATCTGAAACTAACATAAACATTAATAAATGGAAGAGGATCACAGGCAGAATTCACAGATGCACGTTTGACAGTTTGAAAAATGGTAGAAATGAACCCAGCTATGGTGTTTCAAATAGATTTAGTGGCAACAATGAAGATGCTAAGTGTGGAGGTTTCCCTGTGGGGGGAGGGGCCCTGGAGTGAAGCATGGTCTGAGCACAGACCCCTGCTCCCTGGTCACATGTACCCCAGTTATGGTCCTCACTGGCCATCTCAAATGTGCCCCTGCCCTGAAAAATCTGGTACTTAGGTTGGTTGCCCCGTGATTCCTGTGCCTTTGGCAGTGAGTCTGTGCTGAACCCTGGCCATATGTGGCTAAGAGGAATAAAATCTGAAAACATCTATGAAAATATCATCTCCTTGATTATTCTACTGGCCAAATCTGTCTTCTGGGAATGTTGCTGAGACCCCACAGCAACAGTTAGGGACAACAAAGAGGAAGATAATATAATAAGCAGAGAAATATTAAAGATTCTGCTAAGAGTTTTTGATTTCTATAGGAATATAATTGACTTCACATTTCACATTTCGAAACAGATAATAAATGTAAATGAGCTATAGAGATAAAATATGTATTTACTTTACATGCTAAGCTTTCAATTTATTATTGTTCATTGAATAGTAATATTTCCACAGAATTGTAAGATTATCCAGGTTGGAAGGGACACCATGACATTTAGTCAAATTCTCAAAGCACTGTTTAAATTTTTTTTGTATCAGATCATCTAGGCTTTTGTATACCTGGATGTTGAAAACCTCCCAGGAAGATGATTCCACAGCCTTGCTGGATATCCTGTTCCAGTGTTTGATTATCCTTTAGTTATCTCATCCATTTGGGGTTTTTTTTTTTGTCTTTTAATTTTCTCCTTATAGCCAGTTGGAAACTCCTATTTCAATTCATGGTGTGTCAATGGTTGTGTCCTATTTACATGCTGTAAAGCTTCTGTAAAAATCTGGCTTGGCATTCTTGTGACAGCTTCCTCCAAGGTGCTGGAATTTAGCTATTAAGTCTGCCTCAAAAATCTTTCTTGTCTCCACACGAATAATCCCTCAGTTCCCTCAGTCTCTCTTCACACTGACTCTGTCCTCCATCCTCTTACCATCTTAATGGTCCTCTGCTAAACTCGCTCATTTTTATCAGCATCTTTCTGAAACTGAGCAGCACAGAGCTGGTCACAGTATTCCAGATGTCGTCTAATGAGGGGACTAATAGCTTCCCCTAATCTGTTGGCCATGCTTCAGCCAGTCCCTAGATAACGCTCATGCAGAGAGCAGTTTTAGTCTGTTCCTCATGTAGTACTTTACACATTTTGAATTGCATAAAGATTCTGCTGGACCACTTCTGCACCATGTTTAAGAGCCTTTAAAATGCCCTCTGCCCTTCAGCATGTCCAACATGCCCATTCCCTGCCCAGTCTGACATCATCTCCAACCTTGGTGAGGGCATGTTCTGTCTCCTCCTCCAGGTCCCTGATGAATAAGTTACAGCGTAGACCTCTTCTACCCTACAGGATAGAGGAACTACACTTGTGTTTTGGGGTGACTTTATGATGTTGTATCCCCTATCACCACTCCATGCCCAGACATGAATCTTGTGCCTTTCTGTGCCTTTAAAACTGGGGGGAAGACAAAGGGAAAAAAAAAAGCCAGGTGTGGGGATACAAGAATCCAATACAAGGTGCAGGCAGCCTCAATTTTGGTAAGTTGCAGCTGTATCCCTGGGAAGAAGGAAAAACAACTTGGAATGCAGGTGTGTGTTGATTTCTGTATCAAGAAGTATGTGAGTGATATAAAGGTATAAAAGGTTGTGCTGTGGGGTAATAAAGGGTTGATGCCTGCCGATGCCTGCCGATGTTTGCCGATGCCTGCCACCCTCTTTTGCGCCGGTGTTTAGCAACTGACAAATGTTGCCTCGTGTGAGGAATTATGACTGCGGACCTAAGAGGAGTCTCCTGTCCACTGACAAATGGTGACCACAACGTGATGGGATCGTGAGAGCAGCCAGAGGTGGAGCCCAGTCAAGCAATACAGGTGGAAAGAGCCTAAGAGACATCTGGGTGAGTGGCTGGGAATATAGACATAGGATCAGTCTCATCAATCAGATCATCAATGAGATCATCAATCAGATCTGCAATAGAAGCAGAGAGAGCCTAGAAGTCCAGACAATTGACACACCTGACCCAAGGTGAGTGCCTGGGAACATAGATATGGAGACTCAAATATCAGCAGAAGGAAAATCTGTTTTGAACATTCTGTTGCGAATATTAGAGAAGAGAGGCAGCTATTGATTTTTTTGTTATTAGCCTATGGGCAGAGTTGTGAAAGAACACTTTGATGATATGTGCTGTATGGATTTAAGGTTTTGGTGATATGTGTTGTATAGATTTAAGATTCTGGTATGTGCCATATAGATTTAAGTGTGCAGTATAGATTTAAAATTTTGGTGTGTGCTGTATGGGTTTAAGATTTTGGTAGTGTAAAAATGCTTGCATTGTTGTTGCTACCTTGTCTACAAAAAACCCTATAGAAAATAGTAAATATGGCATTTGTGGTTGAAAAACAAAAAGGGGGAGTTGTGGGAGTACAAGAACGGGCTGTAGGCAGACTTTCATGAGTTGCAGCTGTGCTGAACTAGGTGTTTCTACTAAAGGCCAGAGACTAGCTGACCCTCTGGCAAATAACTCAAAAGAGAGGAGAGGACCCCAGAAGAGCACTACTACTGAGAGAGCAAACAAGCAAGCAGCACAGAAGAGAGAAACTGCACAAGCACTCCCAAGAAAGCAAGCAGGGCTGAAGCAGCTTTAGGTGAGAGCAGCCTCCTTTGTAGCTCTGGACTGAGAGTTGGGTTTTTTGTTCACCGTCAACCAGGCGAACTTTTTGAAGCAGTTTTGTGTTCAAGGACACAGATATATGCTCCCACGTATTCTCTTGTGGCTGCGGAGCTGAGGAAAGCACCTTTCTGCTGTTTCCCAGCTCTTGGCTCCTTTTCTTGGAAGAGAGAGATGGAGAGTTAAGCTTTCTTTTCCCTGGGACTTTGGCTTCTTCTTCTTTTCTTCTGGAACTGTTCAACAACACCAAAACATCATCTGGGAGGCCTGTAGGAACCTAAGCTGAAAACCTAGCTTGGAGGAGGAGAGAGAGAGACCACATCCAGAAAAAAGGACTCTAAAATCTTCTCAGGTTTCTCTCCACAGCGAGAGGTTTTATTATTTAACTTTATTATTCTTTTCCTGTGTGTTTGTTAAATAAATAGGTTTTTTCCTTCTCTCACTTTCCTCCAAGGAATTTTTTCCCCACAGACCTGGTGGGGGAGGGGTGGCTGTAAACCTGCCTTCTATCAGAGGATGCTCATTTCAGATGTTTCTCTGAATTTGTCTCAAACCAGAACAAATAATTAGTGGTGCCCAATGTGGGGCTTGGATGAAAGTGAAAAAAACCTTTTACTGATTACATTTTGGTTTGGTTTTAATTACTTTGTATTGGGGTAAAGTAGTCGCCATGTTGGTTGAGTTACTGCTGTCTTTCTGGTCCCTAGGCCTGTTTGCTTATCCACAGGTTGCTCTGTTTTTGTCCCTGGTATGTAACTTTTACAGAAAACCAAATTTCACGTGGAATATGAAAAATTAACCACTATTCTCTCAGCCAGTTTCATTCCATTTAGTAGTCCATCTACCCCTTTTCCATCTAATGTTATCTTGATTCTAACATCAAAAGTCAGATACAAGGATGCTGTGGGAGACTGTGGCAAAAGTTCTGCTGTAGTCAAGGCAGAAGATATCTGCTGTTCTCATCCTTGGCAAATCCAAGCTGGCTACTCCCAGTCACTCTTCTTTTTCACAGGCCCAGAAATAGTTAAGAAAAGGCTTTGTGCCATGTGTTTCCCGGGGACTGAAGTGAAGCAGACTGGATTGTAACTCCCTGAATTGTCTTTATTCCCCTTTTTCAAAATGGCTTCAAGATTTGCCATACATTTTTTAGTAGTGGTCACTACAGGCATGAATAAACAGCCAGGAGTTGTTAGTCATATAATAAGTAAAATAAAGTTGGTGTAGCGAGTTAATAATCCTAATTTTATTTTAGGCAAACCAGTAGAGCTGGAAATAACAGACAAGCTCTAGGTTTGTTTATTTAAAAGTTTGTCTGATTATACGAGTTTACTTCTTCATGTAAAAGTCTCTTAAAACAAGCCCCAAAATTTTAGAAACTTACAAAAAACCATTCTGTGCATGAGGCATATTGCATTTTTATAAATACAATGTTATGTTTCAATGATAAAATATGTGAAATAAAGGGGTGCAACTGAATTTAAGTGCATGTTAAAATATCTGTTCTTGTTTCACTTTTAAAAATTTATTTCAATATAAAATGTTATTTCTACTAGATTTCATACATACAGAAATTTGGCATCACCGGAATGCAAACTTTGTCCCATAAATAAGATGAATAACCTAAAAATACAGAGAATATGGACTGCATTTCAAAACCAAACTTTAAACTTTTTAAACTTTTTACATTTGTCAGTGGAAAAGTTATTCCTGTTATCATCCCTGAAACTGGGAAATCTTATCCTCAGCTATATCTGCCATTAAAAGAACAACAATGATCTTTTACTAGGAACATCAGCAAATAAAATATTCAGAGTGCTTTTTGGTATACCTACTTACTTCTGTGAAGAAGCGAAGCATACTCATTTAACAAACAGTTCTGTATGTCTCAGATATTTGAGAGTAATGAATAAGTCCTATTCAAGGATAAGTATCTGAATTCTATCCACCTCAATTTCATGTGATGTAATTACAATTTAATTGACTCAGATCCTTTGCAAGTTATCCAATCCCCGATGTATACAGCTCTAACTGACTCTGTGGTTCAATGCTTTTGCATCAGCCACAAGTGTCAATAGAGCTGTCAGCAAAGCCAGCTCTGCAAGGTGGAGATGGCTCTGCCAGGGTGCAGGGCCCGATCCTGATCTTGCTCTTTCATCCTGTCTATCCAACCATGGCTCTCTGAGAGCTGCCTCAGGGCTGGTGACTCTGCAGTTTCCTCTCCTGCCAGCTAAACCCCAGCTGCTTTTTGTCTGCTTAAGCCAAGAAGCAGTTGCTTTATACTTTGAAGGTGTATGTATGCTGCTTGCCCAGTTAAAGATTCTGAAGACGCGGACCCAGAAGAGGATCAGTGATGGCACCTGGCTGCTGCTAAGCAGTCCCTGAGCATCTGTTTTTACCATACTGATGAACTGAATTGACATTAAAAGGAGTAGCGCATTCCAAAGGATGAGAAGGAAAGAAATCCAGATATCATTATGATATCTTGTACAAAATCAAATTAAGGGAATGGACTCACGTAACACTTATGTAAGCAAGTTTTAGAACTGAATATAATCTGGAACTGTTCTTATTGCCTTATTTTTCTCATTAGGTTTGTAATCAAGTACTTTGCTTTCTATTTGAATAAAAATTTTCTACAATTTTCTTGGCTTAAAATGTCTGGTATTAAATGTGTATTTTGAAGAAACAGAAAACTTGAAGCTTGTGCTTCTTATGTAACCTTTTCCTGGCCATTTAATTCCACTGTAGAGGCTACTCAAATACATGTGGCCTATATCTGGGATTCCTAGCCCTCAAAACCCAGTTTTACTTCATCAGAACTGTAAGGGAATTTTAAAATGTCACATTTGTAGGAGTAATATCTTAAGTAATACGCCAGAAAACCTTTTTCTGGACTGGTTTGTATTAAAAAAAAAAGAAACAAAACCAAAAGGGTATGTTTTCCATCAGGACTTTAAAATTCACTTAGAACTGGACCTGTGATCTGGAGTCATTGTTAGCCATTATATTTAGGTCCTCTGAACAACTGTTCAGATATCTTGGAAGAAATTTTTCAGTTCTCACTCTGTTTATGTACTGAACTGCCTGTGGCTGTGGATTCTGTTGTGATGGCCAGGAGCCTAATCCCTGGTCTTGGCACTGGAAGATCTAACATTAGAGAATCTGTCCGTTTCCCACAGGAAGAGAACAGAACCTCTATCAGTTTCTCAAATTCCACCCTAGCTACCCTCTTGCTGTAACACTGACCTTCTCTCCTATTACAGTGCTTTTGCTGGGATAGAGTTAATCTTCTTCCTGGTAGCTGATATGGGTCTGTGTTTTGTATTCAGTATGAAATTAATGTTGATAAAACACTGATGGTTTAATGGTTGCTAAGTAGTGCTTACTCTAAATCAAGGACTTTTCAGTGGCCTGTGCTCTGCCAGCAAGCAGGTGCACAAAAAGCTGGGAGGGAGCATGGCCAGCACAGCTAACCTGAACTGGCCAAAAGGATATTCCATAATACAGAATGGCAAGTCCAGTATATAAACTGGGGGTACTTGGCTAGGAGGGGTCAATCATTGTGTGGGAAAGGCTTGGAAATCTGCCAGTGGGTGGTGAGCAACTGCATTGTGCATTATTCATCTGTCTTGATTTGTGATTCTCTCTGTGTCTTCCTTTTCATTATTATTAATATAATATTTTAATTTTATTTCAGTTATTAAACTGTTCTTATTTCAACCCACAAGTCTTACCTTCTCAGATTTTTTTGGATTCTCCTCCCCATACCGCTGTGGGCGGGGTGGGGTGAGTGAACAGCTGTGTGGTACACAGTTGTCAGCTGGGGTTAAACCACAATGCCTTCAAGCAGGCACGTTTCTTCTTAACATAGAATTAGGAAGCATGGAAGTTATTCACAGGTTCTCTTCACCATGATTAACTTTATGTAATTCAGTTCATATTCTCTTTGTTATGTAAACAGAAGTAAAATTGGCATTTGTCATATAACAGAAGGCATAGCATAGCATAAACAGCTTGCTCTGAGAATGGAAAGCTTTTTTGACTTGAAAAAGCAGTGAAACTGTTGTCAGTGATACCTGCTTCCTGCATACTGTCATTTCAATAAAGCATGAAAACCTTCTCACTTTGAAATACTGACACAAAGGCAGCAGGAAGTATTCTTACATGTCTGAAGATTGTAGTTTGCAGCCTGCATTTATGATAGGTACAGAATTTAAGATCTGTATTAAAATGTTTGCTGTCCATTTGAACATATTTAACAGCTTTTCTGATTGTGTATATATAGAAAAAACAAAAATAGCTTTCTGTCATAACTCTCCTAAAAGTACATACTAGGTTTAAATAATGGGTTTTTTTCTGGAAGCTAATTTGACAGCAGTATCCAAGGAAAACTTTCACGATGCCACAATTTTTTTCATACAAAATCACTGTGATTGCACTTGATTGGAACTCTCAACTGGTTTTAGAGATATTTTGAAATGTATAATTTTTGCCCTCTTAGAGCTGTCAAGCAAGGTGCTTTTTTCCATGTCTTAAAAAATTCTTTTGGGAAATATTTCTACAGTAATAAAATTCCACCTTTTCCCCAGCCCTTGCAAATAATGAGTACACAAGCATGACACCAGATTTGAAGCCAGACATCACAGTATTTGATTCATCTCTTGTTCAGTTCCTTAGTCTGGAATGAAGGTGATGTTTTCTTCCCGTTCAGAAATCTGGTATGGGCTGTCATGTTCACTTGCAATTAATACATGTCTGTTACAGACCAATGATTTTAACAATTGCAAAACTTCAAATATCTCTTCAGCTTCTCCTAACCAGATGTTGCCATGGTATCCAGTCTAGCAGGAAAAAGAAACATAGTTTGGTCTTGACAACTCTGTTGATGAGTATTACTGCTTTATTTTATAACTTTAATAAATATATTCTTATTGCTAAAAATTTTGTGAGAAATTTAATAATTCTAGTAAGGTTAAAACACTGCACAAAACTTGCTTATAAACCTGTAAATAATTTTATAGCTGTATACCCCTTGTTCATATTCTAACACAACGAGCAGACATTTTATTATACACTAATTTAAAATATCTGATATTGCTTTTAATTTTTAATGACAAACAATAAATATATATTAATAATGAATAAAAAAGCATGATATCACTTCAGGGCTCAAATTCTGAATGGACATTAATGAAAGTAAACTTCCTCTTCCACTGGGCTAATACTACAACTTTTGCAAGTGAAATGCTACAAGAAAGAAAATGTCAAGCCAGAGATTTTTTTTGTTTAATGACCAGAACTTCTAAAAACATGTATGGTTTTTCTCATGTTTTTTGAATTACATTTGAGTTAATTACACCCATATTCTTATGGTAGCTCACATTAAAGAGAAAGCATGTAACTTTTTATCACATTGAACAGTTTCTCAAAGTAATAAGCTTCCTACTAATATCCAAAACAACAAGTGAAACGCTTTTCAGTGGAAGATGCCAATAACTAGACTGAGACAATTGAGATTAGGTAGCTGCTTTTCCTGAAGATCATCAGATAGGTTATCTGGCAATGAAAAGCACAAGTGAATAGAAGAAAGCTTGGTATTGAAAATTAAGTAATGGAAATGTAAGATTGAGTCTCCTTCTCTAAGGTATTACAGAAATGTTCTTAGCATTTACTAATCAGTATTATTTCAAAAATTATAGTATAAAGTATATAGTATATTTACTGTACTGCCAATTAGAATTTTGCTATTAAAGCAAAAATTTTTGTCCTGAATGGAGAAAATCTTGTATCCAATTTTACCAAGAGAGGAAATAAAAGTGCACATCTTTATATGCTAGTCTAAATCACCTATAGATGAGAGGACATTGGCTGAAACTATAACTTCTTTTTACTAACTGAAGAAAAAAGAAAGAAGCAGAAGAAATTAAAATTTTAAATAAGATACTATTTTACATTTCAAGAGAGCTCTAATCTAAATTATCATGCTGTCAGGCAATTTTGATATATGTGCTAGAGGCTTTAGTTACTGGTCTGCATACAGGATGTCTAGCTGTTGGATTACAAATGCCCTGCTTGGCAAATACAAACATGTTTGTTAACACATGTAAAATTTTCATCTGAAAAATAAAATGCCACCTCCAGATCCATTTGTGAGTAAGCAAAAATTTGACAATTGCGTATGAAAAGACAAAGGCATTAATTTTTATGCATATAGAAGAGTGGCATGTTTGAAAGATATTTCTGAGTAAATATGAGCTTTTTTTTTAAATTAATGTCATAAATTAGCTCACTTAAATGAGTCAGGCTTACTGAGTCATTTAAATCTGCAATATTATCTACTTACCTTTAAACATTAACTTATCACCTGATATAAATTCTACAATTAAATTTGTGTCAATGTATTAGTTTTCAGAACTATTTAGTGATATTACTGAATTTTTGCTTCTTTATTGGTCTTCTGAAAAAAAATTGAAGATATTGTGATGTTTAGTTACACTTATGTAAATGTTCACAATTTAATTGCATTTATCGTTCATAATTTCTATTATTACTGCAATTATTACATTGCTTGAGCTTTCTTATAGAAGCAGAAGCAAAAATTTTAGTCACGTCTCTAGAGGAAAATATTTAAGAACAGACTGAATTTTCTGCATTGAATAAAATAGTGCTGCAGATACATTTACAACTCAGTACTTCTAGGTTCACTACTGAATCATCTTTTTGGAGAGCTGTACAGCTGTAAAGATCTATAGCTGGAGAGAAAATAAATGCCATATAATATGGAGAAATACTAAATGAAAACTGAACATCCTTGAAAAGAACTCTTAGGTTTGAAAGTCTTCATAATCTGAAAAATTGCAAAAATTTATAAGGGTCATTTTCAAAGAAAGATTAGATACCTAATGTAAATTTTGAAGAGACATTAAAAGCCCAACTTCAATTTTGTAATTCTCCTTTCTCTACTTTTCTTCCCCTTTGGAATGACCAAAACTTTATTTTTACCTGAATTGCTCAAAGCCCCATCCAACATGGACTGAACACTTCAAGAAATGGGGCACCTACAACTTCTCTGAATAACTCATTCCTGTGCCTCACCACTCTCACAAGAAAGAATTTCTTCCTAATAACTAATCTAAACCTACCCTTTTTCAGCTTAGGCCATCCCCCCTTGTCCTGTTGCTACACATTTTTGTAAAAAGTCGTTCTTCAGCTTCCTTATAGGCCCCCTTTAGGTACCAGAAAGTGCTGTATGGTCTCGCTGAAGCCTTCTCTTCTCCAAGCTGAGCAACGACAGCTCTCTCGACCTGTCTTCATTAGAGAGGTCCTGCGATGTTGGGGAGGATGATAGTTTTGGCAGAAAGATCTCTGAATGTAGAAATGGAGAATGACATAGAGATGAAGGCAAGCTTTGATGTGGAGTTTTGCTGAACCAGAGATCTTGAGTAAACTGAAGGGATAAAGGTTGAAAATAAGTTGAAAGGAGCTTTTGTGACTAAAACAAAGGGTCTATTTGACTACAAACAGAAAGCATGTTTCCTACCGAGTAAATAAATTACAAGAGCATAAATAAATAAAGAACATGTTTTTACCAAATTGAAAGGTATCATGGGTAAACAAGATGTAGTATAGCAAATAGAACAAAAAATCTAGGAATTTACCACTTCAAGAAAACTGAAAATTAACTTCAAGCTTAATTTGTAACTTACCTCTATGACTAGATAATAATGACTATTGTATGGTAATGATAGTAGCTATGAGCAAATGTATAGGTATTGTGTGTAGTGCTGATTTAGTGATCATGAAAAGTATATAATGTCTTGTAATTTGAACAGTAATCGACTTCAGGCACCAAGCTTTGACTTTAGGCCTCAAGCTGAGGCTTTCAGCTTCAGGCTTCAGGCCAAGCCTACATGCTGTAGCTAAACAGCTGTAAGGCAAGGCTCTGTATGCCCTCACCCTGGCCTGCTGTAACTTTGACTATGCAATAAAACAGCATTTTTGAGAGCCGCTTGAAGTCCAGAACATCCTTCCTCGACTAACTTTCTCCTATACTCCAGCCCTTTGATCAATTTAGTGGCCTTTTCTGGACTTTCTCCATCAGTTATATGACTTTTTTCTGAACCAGATGGAGTCCTGGTTCAATAATCAATTAAATGGACAGGATTGACTTAATTCAGTGGTCGGGAAACTCAAGGAATATGATGATTATAACAGTAAAATAATGTCTCCAAAAATTTGTCTGTACTGGCTATCACTTAGTGGAAGATGAATGTAACAATGTCTTTTACTATAATGATCTCAATTCACATCAAAGGATTGGCTGATTTTGAGTTGTTTGCTGTGTTTCACTGTCAATACTTTGTGAGAATACATCAATACTTGTGTATGAGACATGCAGCAAAGAAGATAAGAAGGGAAGGAAAGCCTCTCAAACTAAGAGAAACTCTTTAAAGTATGGATTAGGGGACCCAGGAGTAATGGAGGGTTGATAGTGGCAGGAGGGGGTTCCACTGAGTAGAAAAGGTAGCTGGGTACAGAACTGTACTAATGGTACTTGGCTGTTTTGCTGTGGGTGGATCTTTGTAAAAGTCATGATTGAATGGACTTACCTAATGAATATTAGTTCCTATCCTTCAGAACCTAAAGAAATAGTTACCATAGTATCATGGGGAGTACTGATATGACAAAGGGCATATCTTTTTAAGTTTTCAAATACTTCGTATCCTGGATTTGATTGTACAATATACTTCCTCTGTCTGATGGGTGCTCTACCTGTCCTGCATGGTCTACTTCTGGTTGCTGGAGTGGCATGTAACTTCCACAACATTTATGCTGAAGATAGGAGCAATAGAATATGGATTAAGCCATCAATGTCCAACTAGGCTATAACAAATATAAATTCTCTTTCTGACTGACTACAGATTTAGTGTTCCACTTCAAGCACAAAATACTTTGCCTCCTTCTTGCCATTTCTTTGTTTCTCAGCATTTTATTCAGTACTATTTTAGGTGGTGAAATCCTTGAAACAAGAAGCTTTCTGGTTGGTTGGTTGGTTTGTTTGTTTGTTTGTTTTTTAAATACAGGAGGCCATCAGAGGCCTGGAAGTGTCTTTATATAAACAATAAAAAATATTAGCCATTCTTTCATTATGTTCCAGTCCAGCATGACACTCTATGCATGAAAAAGAGTGGACTACTTCCATCCATATATAACAGCAGAATAATGACAGCACACAATATTGTTCAGAAGAACATCTATAACCCTAGAATTTTCTTTCAATGAAAAAAATTGAAAGAAATGTAGAAGTATGTAGCTGAAACCATACAATAAAGGAAAATTAAATAGAAGAAAAAACTTTACGTTTTTGAATGATCATTTTGATGTGATACTCATCTGATTAATAATAAAAGTAACTAGAAGTGCAGAAGTATAGCAAAGGATATCCAATCTTTTTCTATCAGATAAATTAGATTAAGAGCCTGTGAAAATTAAGAGTTTTGTAAGATGCACATGAAGTGCTGTACCTAATCAGGCTGTAGAAGGATCATGTCTCTCCTGCTTCTTGTAACAAGATTAAAATTTTAAATTATTCTTTTTGGTGGAAATTCTAAATTGCAGAGCAAAAGACAACTTTCTTCATTTTAGAAACATTCATAACACTATGAACTCCTCAGATTTATCCTTCAACTAAGGTGTGATTTTCAAGGAACTAACAAATAAGAGTTTCATTAATTAAATGAGAGAATAGTTAAACTTCTTTTTAAAATGTGCCAAAGTGCAATAAGTTTTGAAAAGGACCTTATCCTTCATCCTCTGTTGAGAGTCAGAGAGAAAGACAATTTATTTTAAGGCTTAGATTATGTCCTTTGCAGGATTTCTTGGCTTAGAAGAATTTTTCAGTGAAGGTTTTGCTCTGCAAGTTTTAGTGCTTTTTATATAAAGCTGTTCTTGAAACTTCGCACAACAAATGTAAAATCACTGAATTGTCTAATCTATTGATTCATAGTCTAATAAACTGAACAGAGGCTGTAAATGGCCCAAGAATTTTTTTTTCCATAATGAGATATACATAAAATTCAAAGTAGAAACACACAGCCCTTAATTTTTTCCAGTTTAAGACTGGAATAAATGAATGCTTTATTCAATTAAAAAAGTATTTATTCTTGGCATTTTTCAGATCAATCAATACTCCTGATTCTTCCTATGCCTTTGACACCTCCTTGGGAGGAGCCTGAGTAGGGTATCCCTTCATCTGAGTCCTCAGTTTGTGTTTTCTACCTTCATTTTTTGTTCCTGCTCTTTCCTGGGTTTGTGGAGATGGACCTTAAATGAGTCTGAGGTGCCTGCAAGTAACCAGAGCTCCCACATCTGTCACTGTCTTTCCATGTTCTTTTGTGGCTGAGCTTTTGACACACAACATAACATAAAATATTTTATCTGATTGAATTTTGAGGAATAGAGGGACACCATTTTGCATAGAATTTCAGAAGTATTCCATTAGATACAGAAATTATTTGCAGACAGGGTGACTGCACATGTCTAATTTTCAGAAAGATAGATGGCAGCTTGAATTTGAACCAAGAATAAAACAGAGAAATTTAGAGAGAAGGTTTCCTGGAGAAATTTATACCACTGTTAAAATGCTGCTGAATCTGAAAAGTTAACATGACTTTCATCTTCTGAGATAAATCAACATTTCAAAGTACCTCTTCTAGAAATAATCATGACAGATACATAAAATAACAATGAAAAAATGAAAAGGGGACTGGAGGATCATGGGTAAAAAGAGATTACAAGGAAATTGAATAAAATAATTAGAAATAAGTGAGAAGATAATAAAACAGAAAGTAGACATGACAGTGGAGATGGAACAGGTGTCATGACTACCCAGACAAAGGCAAAGGTCTCATGACAATCTAGACAGGGTATCACTGCTGGCTTCTGTGTCTTTTTGAACTCACTTCCCAAAGACAGAAATCTCCTCTTTGCTTGTCTTAGGGAAGGGTTTCAGTCATAACCCACCTGGTACTGTACTGCCAGAATTTCCTTTTAAAAAACAAGGCTGAAGTAATTCCAAAGGAAGTTTACTAAAACTAAGCAGTTTTTATTTATTGCTTCACTTATTTTGACAAAATGCAATCCTAAAGAGATTCTATTTGTACAACACCTTACTAAGTCTTCATATTTCTACTAGTAACCAAGATCAGTCAGACCTTTGTTCCCTTCTGTAAGTTGAGCCAAATAACCTACATTTAATGTACTGTATTACTGGGATTCATCTCAGTCTAACCTCAAATTTAGATTCCCTTTCCCTACGTAACAATCGCTAGTCATTATTTCTAACAATTACAAGAAATGGAAGATGCCAGAATGTTCTTTCAATGGGAAATTTTGGTTGGGTTTAACTATTTACAGTTTTGTCTTAAATCAGAAAAAAGAACTTGAGAGATCCCTTTAAATTTTGTGCTTCATTTTCAGGGAAAGAAGAATGTGAATAGATACTGTCATAATTTCTTGTAATTTTTCCATCATTAATTTGTGGCTGCTTCTTTTGTGGGGAGAAAAATATAAATCAGATGAACACCAAATTTCCACTAAAAAAAATAAATAAAAAGGGAACACTAGTGCAAGTGGTTAATCTATGAAAGCAAACGAAGATTTCAGTTTATTAACAGTTTAAATGCCACTTTCTGATTGGACCTGTGTATCAAAAGGGTTTTTGTGTCTAAAAAAATTAGTAATTAATAAACTCATTGTCAGATGACTAAAGAACATTAGATTAAAAAAAGTTTCAAAAGCACCAATGGTATTAAAACAAGTTTTCATTTCAAAAATGATCTGATGTTTTTTGTCAACAACAGAAGTCTATTCTAAATGTTACTAAATAGAAAACCTCCCAATGGTGTCAATCATTATAATCTTCTTATAAAGATTCTTAACAATACTAGAAATTCGTGTCAACTAAAAATTAACTCAGTTATAAAAATAAAAATAAAAATATCTAATATATCATCTGACAATGATAGATGAGTTTTATTGCATTCTGTATTTCATTTTTTCTATTCAGAGACATCACTATATTTTATATTTATTTATAATTTATCACATTTTCAGATGATAAGTGACAGAGTCTGTAGTGATAGGGAAAGAGGTAATGGTTTTAAACTAAAAGAGGATGTATTTAAACTAGATATAAGGAACAAATTGTTTACAATGAGGATGGTGAAACACAGGAACAGGTTTCCCAGAGGAGTGTTGAATGCTTCATCCCTGGAAACATTCAAGGCCATGTTGGATGGTGCTCTGAATCACCAGATCTGGTTGAAGATGTCCCTGCTCATTGTGAGGGGAGTTGGACTAGATGGCCTTTAAAGATCCCTTCCAATCCAAAGTATTCTATGATTCTGTAACTTCCTGGTGCAATTTCTTGTATTTTCTCTTAATGATGGTATCTCATCTTCAAAGAAATAAGCTGCAGCTCTTAAAGATGCGTCTAGTTCCCAGGTTAGATTCTCAGTTGAGCAGCCCTCTGGCAGCTCCCAGGCTGGCAGGCATCTTCTTCTGTCAGTCTTTTAGCAGACATTTTCTGCCAGTGGTTTTTTGCATTATAACCAAGTAACCTTTATGCCTGCTCCCATCAGTAAGATCCTTCAATTATGTTAAGGACAGAATTATGTCTAAGGTGACAACCATTAAGAAAAGTAGTTATAAATGGATGACTAGGGAAGACTCAGGTCTTTGAGATCTTTTAGCCCATACTTCAGCACTCAGAAGGCTAAGAATTTCCCACCTGTAATGTGAAACACTGGCTTTTTTTTTCTTTCATAAACCAAGTTCCTACCGTCTTCACTTAACACTTTTTGTTCCTGTACTGTTAGAAATAGTGAATATTTAATCCATATCTATTATTTTCCTACCATGTCCGACTTTGTAGACCTCTTTAATAATCCTGTTCTGTTATCTTTTTTCCCAGACTGAAGACAACTTTATGGTAAGAATATTACACCTTTTTTCTTAAGTAGAAGATATTTCATATCTCTGAATATCATAATTATGTTTATCTGAATTTCTTCCAATTGTCCTATACATTTTTTTTATTATGCAGAGCCAGAAAAAAAGGTTATATTCAAGATATGAATAAACTAAATATATGCTAATCTACTTCATGATATTTTACATTTTTAGAGAATTCATTTTTTAATAATTTTGCAATTTTTGAGTAGTACTTCATATTAAGTTAACAGTTTCATACTACTAAGTTTTTGATTTTTAACAATTGAACTTAGTTTAAAATCCTTCATATTACTTTTTAAGCTAATATTATTTTCTGAAGGTGTCACTTTATTTTAGTCTAGACATAATTCTATCCTGCAGCTACTCAATCTTTAGTCCTTCTGAATTTGTTCAGAATCCGCTCTCATCCCAGTACGTCATCAACAATCTTTTCACTTAAATTTTCTTGTCATTTACCTGTTGAATGATACAGATTGCAACCAGTTTTTTGTAGAACTCAATGGGTAATCTTTCACAGCAAAAATTGACAATTTATGAGATTCTGCTTTTCTAAATCAACTATTTGAGCAACCAGTTGCCATTATTCTTATGCCTTCAATGCCTTCTTAAAAGCCTGTGTTGAGGAACTTTGCCAAAATCTACGTGGAAACCAAGACTTTGTTAACTGTATTATCCTTACTCACACATTTGATATGCATACTAGAAAGCTTGAGAGTTGTGAGAAAACACTTGTCTTTATAAAAGCCATGTTCTTCTCCCCAACTATAGTTTATATATACAGCCATCTAGTAATTTTTTTCTTTATATTATAGTGGAAAATAAATTACCCTGAATCATAAATCACTGGTATATAGTTATCTCAGTTTTTCAGAATTACAGACATTTTCACCAGATAGCTGACTCTATATTCTCAAAACAAATACTCTCAAAACAATATTGTTGGAGTTGATATAGAGGTAAAACTTGAAAAAAGGTTGATTTGGTACATCCAGACATGAGGTTACTTGTTTGTGTATACAAGGATGCCTAAATATTTTGGGGAATGCTCACTCTTCTTTGCAAAGTTTAATGAATGTCTCTGGCAGCTTTAAGTGCTATTATAATTATATCAGCTACCAGTTATTCAAGGAGAAGATGTTTACTTTCATGACACCCTTTGTCTCAGCATATTCTACTCTTACTTTGGTTTTGTTTCAATGAACTTATCAAAAAGGGATACGGTGTGGCAAAACTTATCTATCATACAAATGCACATCTGAAGATCACACTGGTGTCATATATCATTTTGATTTTAAGTGTTTAGGTGCTATAATGCTTTAATATAATATCCTATATGATAAGAAACAAACAAAAAACCATCTTGCCTCATGAAGATATACATTTGCTTAGGCATACATATACGAAATTCAACTAAAATAAAATAAACCCCCAGTAATTAATGTGTTTGTTGTCACAACATTCCAATATCTTAAAAACTTCTATTATGAATTAAGAGTCAGAAAAATGACAGCTAAAGTACAATAAGTAGAGACTTAAGTCAAACTTATGTCAAATCCTTAAACCATGCAAATGGTTTGGAAGGGTTTTTTATTCCCAGATGCCAGCTACCTTGGTCAGCTTTCCTGTTGAATTTATATTTGCCATGGGATATACTCTGTGTGTACACAGGGGTGATTGGAAATGCAGACATCAAAGTACGAGCTTGTGCTTATCCTTGTGATATACGACTGGATATGTGCATGCTAATTTCAGTTAGATTGTCTAGGAGTCCATCTAGAGTTCTTCCTTGGTAGAAATGTCTCTGGACCATGGTCAGCTGGAGTCTGTGTGCAATTTGTGTTCATCTGTCCTCATACAGAACACTGCTCCACTCATGGATATTCTACGTATGTTTCACGGGTTTGTGAAGGTAAGTCAGAGAACGCAGTTAACTTTGCCATCTACTGTTTCAGCATCTTCAAGACAGTATAGACACTGCTTCAATGCCTTTACTTCAAATAACTTACAGAATGACAAAGGCAAAATCATAAGTCACATATAATTTTGCTATCATTATATCAAGAAATCTTCTATCCTCCTCTCCAACTTCAAATCTCACTTACCTCGTTTATACTCCTAGGACACTGATAAATACGATTCATAGTTGAACAGCATTGCCTGAACAGAGAACCCTAGGGATCACAATTAAATGTTGGAGATGTCTGCATTTGACAATATCTTCTTTCGTAATACAAAAAAAATGAAGTTGTACTTGAATCATCTAAGCTAAAATTTATCATCATTTCTGAACTATGACCTCTCTGCCAGATAGGAACCATCAAGTTTTCTGGAAATAATATTTAATCTTGCCTTTTCAGTGTTTAACAGTGTTATTTCTTTAACAAAAACAGTGCATCTTTAGAAAATGTAGTTCTAGACTAGGCAGTATTTTGCCATTTTGAGTGTTTCACCATTCACTTAATTAGTGCTCAGTTTTTACTCCATTCTGACTAAACTTGTCTCCTAGTGTTCTTGTGTTCAGTGACCTTACCTTCACTGTGCATCGATGGGCTGCCTGTATTTTTCATGGTACACATACTATTTTGACAACCTGGTGATATTAATTGGTCTCTCAGGAGCTTTCTATAATAAATCTATCTCACTGGCAGTCAGAAGTACATGTGAACTCTCTGTCTCCCTTATCTTCATTGTTCAGCAGGGCCTTACATAAGAGAAAGATTTGAGGTAACATGGCAAATGTGTTACCAATCTTAACTCCTTTACACTATTATTCTGAATGTGAGCAAACAAAAGTCATGATCAGAGAGGATTGTATCTGCAGGTCCTCTGTAACCTCTGAAAAAACCCCAAAAGTTTTATGCGAATATGTACATTTTTTTCAAAGCACCAGAACCAAATGTCATTATATAGTATAGGTCCATTACCAGAGCATGCTATGCATATTGTGAAAGTCCATGCTTAAAGATGGAAATTATCACTTCTGAGATCATTAATTTCTCTGAAAACTCTCAGAGAAAATATTTGTTAAAGGCACGGAAAAATATTGGGATCTTGGGATAGGCTAACACATGCACAGGCATGTAAATCTCACTTAAACGATAGTCAGAATTCATTTGGTGGTAAAGGGAATCTATTGCAAGAGTCTTTTCACTGTCATTTTGAGCTGGATCAGTAGAGACTATTTGTGCCACTGTTTTGCTTGAATCACTATTTTTATTTAGTTTTTGTAATTCAGCTATCCGCCACATACACATAACTTATTATTATTGGTGTAACAAAAGTATATCTCTTAAATGTCTTAACTATATGCAAAAGAGTCATGTGACCTTTGCTGCAGGAGCAGCTTTAATTGACCTTTTATAAATGTCTTATATATGCATAAACTGATCACTTCTGAAGCAAAGACACTTTGGGACACACTGCCCAGGATGTTGACCAACACATTAAGAAATATCAGCTGGTTTAGACAGAGCAAGAGGAAATTTCTAAACATATTCCAGATTCCCACCTTTAATAAGCAGTCAGATACTTAATTTTGAAGGTCCAGTTAGTCACCCATTTTCATTCTGGTCCACTGTCTCAAGCTAGTCCATTAGCTCATCTATGCAAAATATGGCTGAAAATTCCCATGGGATACAAAGAAATAATTAAATAATAAATAAAAATTTCATAAAAGTAAACTTTCACAATTTTAAAAAATATAAAAAAGTTCTTATATTTTATGAATTAATGTTTAACTTCTTTATAATATGTTTTTATGCAGGTAAAATATTCATTGGTAGATTTGGGTTTATAGTTATTTTCAAAGTTTGGAGTGAAGTATGGGGTTTTTTTATGGAGAGTGTGAAAAACTTACTATGAATATTGTTATTGCTGGGCTGAAAGGGTCGTGCATGTTGAAGCTATGATATATCTTACCACTCTTTCTAGATTATATAAAGTTGATGAAGCACTGATAAAATTCTGGCTCTATTTTGACAGAGACACATTTCAAAGCATTCATTTTACAAGTGAAAATGTTGGAAACATAGAATCCAGCTTTGACTTTTGGCGAATATCATGACTTCAAGCTTCTGCTTTATTTTTGGCCAGAGTAGGTTGTACTTTTTGAAGGACCACGCAAGTTTTTGCAAGGACATCACTTACACAGTGAAATCAATAACAATCTATGATAAAATGTACAAAAGTAGAAAAAAAATACTTGTCCTTTTTCCTTCAGAATCATAAAAAGACATCTTTTTGATTAGGAAGAGCCAGAATTGGTAGTACTGGCTGTGAATTACTTGTCAGTGTTAATCAAGTTCACAGAATACTATTTTGTGCTTACTTATATGAAAGGCTATTATTCATTACTACTTTAGTGTCATTGCATATTATTAGTGTCTTTATTATTATTATGTGTAAAAGATAGATTTGTAATGCAGGACTTATTAAAAAGAGCAATTGAAAGAGAAAAGACTATAACAAAAACTATGGAATTCTTATCTGTCTTATCAAAGAATACTTTAAACATTTATGTCAATGGTCAAAGGTGTAATAGTTATGAATTAATAATGCTCCATGTTTTATAAACTTGGGACACAATATGAGGGCTATGTATCTGCAGTAAGCCTTTCCAAACCATCCTGAGCATTTTCAGACTTCTCAGAAAGTCCCAGTTATGCTGCAATGTTTCAGTTCTCTCTTAAATTCAGTGAAAGAATCATAGGTAATTAATTTTGAATATTAAAATGCAATGTAATCAGTCCCAATGAAGGGAATAATTTCATGTGTACCTACAGCTCTACATGTGTTAATCTATTTTCAAATTCAGAGTATATATTTGTTCTTCAAGAGAAACTTCTAACTTGCAAGTTTTAAACCTAAACAATTAAAAGTAAATTTTAAAAAATGCTATTGCATATTCAGATATTTTTCAAGCTAATACCAACTGGAACACTTTATTCTAATAGGAGCTCCTGAGACCTTGCACCAGAGGACTGCACTTGACGCAAAGGGGGATGCAACAGATTCCACGTCTGGTGCGAGAGACAGTGCCAAACTTGTGCCCCACCCAGAGGAGGTACCTGGGCATTCCCACCTGGCCCAAATGTATATTATAATCCACTGAAATCTATGTTTTTTGGGATGATCACCCCCAAGAAGACCAGAAGAGGAACAATGGGATATCATAGGGATCCACAGAGTGGTGATATTTTCTCTCTGACACTCTCTTTCTCTCTGCCCCCTCTCCTGCCCCCCTTCTTTTTCTATTTCTTTGTCTCTTTCTCTAGCTCACTGTTAAATAAAATCCGTGCTATTGACTTCAGCATACAGTCCCACTTGCACCTTAATTCAGGCAGAAACATCTCTCTAAACATTTTAATAACAAGATGTCAACAGTTACCCAGAATGAAAGTTAACTTTTGTGAATATCCCTCTAATTTTTAATGGAACAGAATATGACAGAAAGTGGTGCTAATGTGTAAGTACTTATATCTAAGACCCATGTTACTTGTGGGCAGTATGTTGCTGGAGATACTTTGCAGGATTATCCTTGTGTTTTTGAAACAACAGGTATATGCTAGGAATAAAATAAGTTAGAGTGATGAGCAACTATGTATCTTTTAATTTAAAAGATTAATGCTGTTTAGCAACATGAAGCTGTATTTTTATAATGGATCCTCAGTATTTTCAGTGATTTACACAGTTGCAAACATATAAAAACAAGAAATATTTTCTCCTGAAGTTTCATTTCCACATTTCTAAAGTGCATTGTAAAGAAAATCTGCTGTATGAGAAACTTATGTCATATAAAATTCAATACTGGTTTTATAATTTACTTCAATGGCAGTTGAATTATACCATATAGAAAGGTATTTTCAAAGGAATGGCAATCTTATCCATTTTTTTTTTCTCTGTCACATTATGTGATATTGCTATGCATGCTTAAATGTTTGATGCATTCCACCAGATGGTTGGAATGTACTGCAGTCAGGAGTACAGGGTTTTGTTTTGTACGTATCTGTTTTTTAAACATTAAACATCTGCACTACAGCAAGAATGAGGTAGAGAACATCTGAAAAAACTCTGTAAACTGCACAGCTCAGATAGTCTGTTACTGTTGCATTAAACCCTGTTTTAATTTGGACATAGCTTGAATAATTTTTTTAATGTAAAACAAGTATGATCTTTCAAGAAGTTAAAGCCAAGGGAGCTGCTGGTTGGTAAGCTGTTAAAACAGAAACAAAATTAGAAATTACCTGTTTCAAATTATCTTCTATACCCTTATAACTCATAGATGCACTTAAAATATAAGTCTTTAGTAGGAAAAGTACAAAAACCATGTTAAGAAAAACGGCTACTGCATATGAATGGGGATATTATTCAACATAAAATCGCAAGGCCTTTCAGCACATGAATTTAATGTGCACATGCAGCAATCTTTTTGACACTATAAAGCTTTAGAGGACCCATTACTGTCTTTGAGTTTACAATCTGTGCACTAACAGGTTTCATGATAGACAGAGCTATTACACACTCTATTCTGCCAGTGCTATTACTACAGAGGAAGAGAAAGTACACAAAATATGTGAAAGGGAAAAAAAGTATTAACGTGTAACAAAGTTTTTTATAATATTGCAATAAATTTAACATAATATTATATAATACAAGACAATGACTGTGTCATTTGAATGATGAATCAAATGAAAATAATAATTTAGATTCAGTTCTTTAACCCTGTTGTCCTGTTTTTTGCTAAGCCTTCTGTTGTAACCTTGGAGTCAGAGAATTCTCACACACTTTCATGTAAACAATACCCAATGTTTACTTAACTGTCTTTTCTGGTTTTCATTCCTTTTGTGATAAGAGAAAGTTTGATGAGCATCCTTTTTCTCCAGTGGGATTGAAGAGGAAGAGACCTGTCCTCCAATCCCTTGTGGAATTGAGAAACCTATAAAGTATGAGCAATGTAAATAAAGTCCCTTCTTTTTCCTCTTTCTGCAAAACCTAGCAGGTGTCAGAGTTTCCTTTCTTGTGTCCTCTACCGACACATAACCCTGTGAATAAAACCATTGTTGCTGTAAATTCACTTGCGGGATATCATTGCTGAAGCACACTCTTGGAAAGTAGAGAAGTGACTTCACAAAAAATATCCTTTAAGAGAATATTTCTAAGGAAGATCTTTCATACCTTTTCCATAAATGTTTCTTCTGAGCTCTTTCTGAGCTCTACTGATAAGAGAATTATACTGTCAGGAAACATATATTTTGATTTTAGCAATGTTTTGGTGTGTTTTAGTTAAGCAGACAGCAAAATAAATAAAGGCAAACTTATATCATCCATTTACTTTAAAGTCTTCATATTCAACGAATGTTGATATCTCAGGGCCCTCGTAGAGGTAAAGTACAAGGGCCTATAACCTTGTATTTTTGTAATGTAAGGCAGACATGTGTTGCTATGGGACAAGAGAAAGAACCACTCTGACCTGCTGAGCTGAGCGTGAGAAAAAAGGGGAAGGCTTTATTTGTCCTCCTATATTTATACATTTCTCAATTCAACAAAGGATTGGAAGGATGGTGTCCATTCCTCTCCAATCTCAATGATAAAAAAAAGATGCTCGTCAAACTTTTCCCTCATCACAAAGGAATGAAAAACAGAAATGACAGTTAAGTAAACATTGTCTATTATTTACATGAAAGTGTGTGAAAATATCTGACTCCAAGGTTACAACAGACGGCTAACAAAAAACAGGACAACAGACATGTTTTAAGATTATTTCTAACACTCTGCTATGTTGAAGTTAAAGGACCAAATTCTGACTCCATGTAACAAAGTAGAGAATTTAATGTTGTAAGAATAGGTGATTAACCTAGCCTGAGATTCCCTCAAGAATCCCACCTGGCTTCTGCCTGCCACAGCACTACTGGCTTCCTTTCCGTGTCCCATGCCCTATCTCTTGGTACCATGCAGGGGCTCTTCAAGCACCAGAGCCTACAAAACAGCAGTAAACACGTATGCATAAACAGGAAAGGAAACATTCCTAATGACAACTGCAAGACAAATTTTTCATGTGTGGGTCTAGAAGTTAAGAGTCGCTGTATAAATCACCAGTCTTCCGGTTTATCAAGGCCAATTTTGCAATTCCAGGTAATTGACTCTGTGGACTAAATATATTTCAGCTTCTTCCCTATTCCCAGACTGTGGGAAGAATCAGTCCTTTCAATAGTCTCAAAAGCTAGTTCAGTACCTATCTAAAGAAAGCAGGATTAGTTCCAGGACTGTAAATTATCTTGTGCAGTCTACCATGTTTGTCTGTCTTGTACAGAGCAATAATCTCCTATGATGAACTATTATGGCACTCTGCAGCACAAAGTACACTTCCAGGGATCAATTTCAGTGCATTCAGATCTGGATCAGTTTACCCATTTTCAAACTGAACTACACTTCCCATCTCTTTTGTGTATTTGAAAAGACACATATATTTACCAAAAAGAATTTTCCTATTTTTATCCTTTAATCATTCTGAAAAGTAAGAAGCTGGCAAAACATCAGGATTGGCATGATGTTATGAATCTTGCACAAATGTTCATAAAATTAATGCAGTCTTTATAATTGCACTTATCATTTGGACATTCACAGAAAGGATATTCACTTTAATTATAAAACTCATTTGAATACTAATGAAGGTGTCTTTATTACTGTGTGAGTACAATCTATATTTTTTTTAAATCAGCACATTTTATAGTATAATAAAATCCTATAATACTATGCAGTGAGTTTGGGGAAGCAATGAAGTATCAGTTTTAGGAAAAAATAACATTTTTATAGGGGCAGCTTTAATTTACTTGCATCTTAACAAAAAGACCTAATTCAGTCCACCTCCATAATAATAGATTTTTTGGTTCAGTGCCATATATATGGCTGACATGAACAAGCCAAGCACAACATTTAAGGACATTTCTTTAAAATATGTCAGAATACTTAAAACCTTGTACCAATTAATTGAAAATAACACATGTTTAATTTTTTTTTCTTTAAGAAAGGAGCCCAAATTTTGAGTATTTGGAACAATAAAGTGCCCAGACATTACAGGTTTCCTTCCTTCCTTCCTTCCTTCCTTCCTTCCTTCCTTCCTTCCTTCCTTCCTTCCT